>CM077158.1:236198874-236531654 GCA_039583875.1 Platanthera guangdongensis
CTCGCGTCTTGAAAAATATGTATGATAATAAGTAGAAATGATCAGGAGTGAAAAAGTAACCTTGATAAAGAATATCTCCATCAATACTGGGTCACGAAGGATATGGGCTTCCCCAAAATACTTTCTGGGGATAGAAATCTCTCGAAAGCCAACTCCTTGGTCCTCTCTCAACATAAGTATGCTCTTGATCTTCTAAAGGGAATAGGGTTGACTGGGGCTAAACCTGCCTGATGCCCATGGCCACTAGAGAAGATAAAACTTGGACAGATGACTCGCTTCCTCTATCAGATGTTACAAGGTACAGACGTCTGGTCGACAAACTCATTTATCTCACGGTAACCAGACCCAACATCTCCTACGCTGTAGGCAAGGTTAGTCATTCATGCAAGCTCCTAGTGAGTGTCATCTACAATTTGCCCTGAGGATATTGGAATATATTAAAGCGGCGCAAGGTAAAGGACTACTATTTCAGAAGAATGATCATTTAAAGATTGAAGCGTACTCGGATTCTAGCTATGCTGATGACAAAGGAGATCACAAGTCCACATAGGGCTTTTGCATATTTGTGGGGGGAAACCTTGTGAGCTAGAAGAGCAAAAAATATTCTGTTATCTCCAAGTCTAGTACAGAGCCAGAATATCGAAGTATGGCGTTGACCACATGTGAATTAAAATGGTTACGGGCTCTCATGCTTGACTTAGGAGAGGTCTACAACATCCTCTACCAATATTCTACGACAATAAAGCTGCTATATATAACTCCAAAAATCAGGTCTTCTATGAGAGAACAAAGCACTTCAAAAGTGGACTGCCATTTCAGTAGAGAAGATATCTTGCAGAAATAGATTTGCACTTCGTTCGTTACTTCAGACAACGAATTGGCAGATATCTTCACCAAGCCTGTGTCTGATTCCTTTTTTCACATTTGCGACAAGCTGGGCATGATTGATATATATGATCCAGCTTGAGGGGGGAGTGTTGCAATATGGATACTGGGTGGTCTGGCGGTTTGGAGACCGGGCAGTCTGGCGGTTTCACTCTGAAGACTTGGTAGTCGGGCGGTCTAGCGGCTTCTCTCCAGCAGCTTGGTAGCCGAGTTGTTGCTGATTGGAGACCGGACGGTGTGGCGGTTTGATGCAGATGACTTGATGACTGGGAGGTCTAGCGGTCTCTCCTAGCAGATTCACTTCTCTTTATAGTAGTTCTCGGGCGGTTAGCCTACTCGTCTAACCGCGCGGCTTGTGCAGTCTGATTTTATGTATAGTCGGTTGTAACATTGTTTATTTGTCCCATATTGCTTATTTGTAATCTCTCCCCTCTCCTCCATTCTATAAAAGGGAGGCGATACCTTTGTAATACTTATTTTTTTGTGTAATAAAAATTCTGTTATTCCAAATTTCAGACTATTTCTTTCTTGTACGTATAAGAACCAAGGTCCCAAATCTGTTTGGGTTCCTAAGGGTAAATGATTCATGATTGCAAGTATGTCTAAAAGCCAAAAAAACACTAATTTAGTATTTGGACAGTGGATGCTCTCGATGCATGACTGAGACTAGAAGCCTATTACAAGAATATACCCCAGTCAAAGTGTTGGGTTTTGTATCCATAATAACGTAGATTTGTGTGAAGTCACCCTTGAACTAAGATGAATTAAGTTGTATTTGATGTATTGTTTGAGTTATGTTTTTGCAGGACTTAATTGTCAAGTGTAGACCAATGTCAGTCTACAGTGGGTCACCAAACACAGGACCATACAATGTAATCTCTCATTATGTGATCCATGGTGTTGACTTATGTGTAGCCTCCCTATTGGGATATATACACTTCATTTTTCAAGCACTAGGACTGTTGGAGAAAGACATGTTGCTGATTCCATTGAAGAAAGGAAAATCTTCATTAACTCAATTTTTTTCTAAGTGTTTCACTTGAGTAAATTTTTAGTACTCGAGTAGAACCCTTAGTTATACTCGTGAAGTCTAGTTTGTATCTCGAGTAAAGGAAATGGCTCTCGAGTGATTTGAATCCAGCTCTCGAGTGGCCAAGTCCATTACTCGAGTAGACTTCTTCTCTTCTCGAGTTGACCGATTTTCCCTCTCAGAAAATATTCTAAGTACTTTACTCGAGTAGTCAAGTTAACCACTCGAGTAGATGAACCCTTTGTCTCGAGTTACAAAAGGACTATTCTCGTGTTGAATCTACCCTACTCGAGTAGTAAAGTTTATGAACTCGAGTAGTATGCTTACCTCTCGAGTAGTCCAGTTCCAGTACTCGAGTAATCAGTTTTGAACTCCCAGAATTTTCTCCAAGTCTTTTTCTCGAGTAGTTCATCTCCACCTCTCGAGTAATACTTCTAACACTCGAGTAACCTTTTTCCACTCGAGATGATGATGAATTTTGTTCTGGATTTCCTGAAAAACTTCTCGAGTAGTCTGTCATTGTATTCTCGAGAACCTGAAGTAGTACTCGAGTAACTCTTATTTCACTCGAGTAATGCAGATAATTTTTCCAGAAAATTCGCTAAGTCCTAAAATGACGGGATTTTCAAATGACTCGACGTGATTGGTCCACGTGGATGTCATTAATGCTAATTTTGACCGTTAGGGAGATCTTATATAAGGTCTTGTCAATTGTCATTTCGACTAACCCTAACATGCACTGAAACGAAATACTCTAAGAAATTCTGAATCGGTTTCTCTCTTTCCTAAACGGAAGTCGTCGCCGCTCTTCATCGTGCAAATCGCTTAGGCTTTTGTTCAAGACGATTCAGATCAGTTGACTTACAGATTGAGATTGTGCTTCAACTCTTCATCATCTCTCGAATCGTGTGAGTCAAGAAGTTACAGATCAGGATCTAGCCGAGTAACTTCTTCAATATTTTCTGATAAAGCCGCAAAGTTCAGGAAGAAGAACTTGGCCGACATCTCCAGATCTGAGAAATATTATTGTTTGTATTTCATATTCTCGATTTATTCTTGTAGGAGATTATTATCCGAGTGTAGGAGCTTCATTCTCTGAGTTGTAGGAAGTTTTCATCTTCCGAGTGTAGATCCGTGTTGTGGATCGAGTTGCAGGAACTTTGTTCCGAGGCATAGGATTGGTTTCAATCCGAGATAGTGGAGTAGCTGTGTCTAGTGCTTTGCTAGATCGGTGAGTGGAAAGTGGATGTACCCAAGGTTGGAGAACCACTATAAATCTCTATGTCCTTTGTGATTGCTTTATTATTTTCTGTGCATAGATCGCTATTTTTTATTCCACAAAAAGTCACACAACTCACCTATTCACCACCCTCTAGGTGATTTAGGTAGACAACTGAACTTTTTTAATTGGTATCAGAGAGAGGTTGATCATTAAAAGGTTAACATCTTGATCAGATCTGACCTAAGTTGTCTTCTGAGTTATTCAAGCATGGACAAGGCCAAAGATTTTTCCAAGCTTCCCTTTTGTACAAAGAACAACTTTCCCATGTGGAAAGAGAGGATCCGATTTTTCACGGAAGCTGTGGATCCAAGGATCTTCATGATTGTTGAAGAAGGTCCTTACGTTCCTATGACCATCTCCACTATAGATCCAACAAAGAAAGTTCCTAAGAAGTTGATGGATCTCGACAAAGATGAGATTGCACTTGTCTCTTTAGACAAGAAGGCCAAGAATATTATAGCAAGTGCAGTGTATGACTCGATGCTGCAAAACCTGATCTACTGTCAGTCCGCTATGGAAATGTGGCAGTCCCTTGTCACTTTGATGGAAGGCACAGAAAGTTAGGGATGATAGAAGATCCCTTCTTAATCATAAATATGAATCCTTCCGACAAGGACCCAAGGATACCATTGCAGACACTTTTGAAAATTTCTTCAAGATAGTCAACGGCCTAAGAGTATACGGCCGAGTCTTCACCGACGGAGAACTGAATGATATGTTCTTTAGATCCCTAACTAAGGAATGAGATAACAAGGTTTGTGTCATTTGGGAATTTAGAAAGCTAGCTGAGACGGACCCGCAAAATCTCTTCGAAAGCTTATGTCATATGAGCTACAAATTAATTCAAGAAAAGTCGAAGAAGAGAAGAACATGTCTTTATCCAAGGAACAATCAGTATCTCTCAAGGAAGACACCTCAAGGAAGTCCAAGGATGCCTCTCCTGCCCCAGCACAAGAAGGAAGTGAAGAAGAAACCTTGGAGCCAAGTACCTCTGGCTCAGAACTATCTGAAGGAGAGTTCTCCCTACTCTCAAGACAGTTCAAGAAATTCTTGAACAAAAAGAAGCAATAGAAAGGCAAGGATTCCTCTTATAGAAGATCACGCCATGATGGCGATCAACACAGAAAAAGAACAAGCAGCCATGACAGGTATACTACTAAACCGAACAAACATATTTCTACTGACATTGTTTATTATTGTTGCAATAAGCCAGGACATGTCATCTCTGATTGCCCTCATAATAAGAAGGAGGGTGAAAAAAGAGAGGAAAATAAATCCTCAAATAACAAGAAGAGGACAGAAAAGAGCTTAATAGCCAAGAAGGGCAAGACTCTTAGCGAGTCTGACTCATCTGAGTCAAGTGAAGAAGAGGAAGCCTACTTTGGGCTAATGGCTCAGACTGATGATGAACAAGAACCCCAGTTCACTGGGAAGGTAAATTCTCATACTCCTCTTTTCGAATATGATGTTTCTGAACATGATGATGAGGACAGCTCTTCTGACGATGAGTTTGAACTCATGGCCCAATACAAGGAGTTGATCAAGGCTTACGACAAATGTCGAAAAGTCGTGAAAACTCAAGCCAAAGAGATAAAGTCTCTGAAGGCTGAAGAGAGCACCTTGAGAGAGGAAATCGCTAAGACAAACTCACTCAAAGAGAACTTCAATGCTACCATTGAAGAATATAATAAGGCTCTTGAGCACGTAGACCTTAAGGAGAAGATCATCAAAGAGTTGGAAGAACAACTTGCTGCTGAAAAGAAACTTGTTGAAAGTTTCTTGAAGACCAAGACTGTCCTTCCTTCGTTGCTGAATTCTCAAATGAGTCCAACGGTGCTGGGCTAGGCCATGTTGAAGCTCCTAGTAAATCTTCTAGGAGGAAAAATCTCAAAAAAAAGAATAAGGCGGCCAAGAAGGCATTGACCAAAGAGAATGGGAAAGCCCTCAAGATCAGACATCTTTCAAGAAGGTCATATTTCTATCAAACGAGTTTGATCTTGGCTCGTCCTACGGTCACTTTGCTAGACCTACTTATGTAGAGCTGAAGTCTCGTTACCAAGGAGGGACTCGTCCCCGAAACTTTGACAAGAGTGTCTTTAAGGCACCTTATGAAGAAATTACTCTTCAGAGCTATGACCCTTATAATCATGGTCATAACATTAATAAAGCACCAAAGGTAAGGCCTATTGTGGAAAAGCCACTGAAGGAGAAGAAATCATGTGATTGCCATCACCATGAAGCTTCTTCCACTAAGAATGTTGCCCCTGCTAGACCACCATGTCAAAAGGTCAAGCAGGAGAATATAAGGCAAATATACAATAGGTTTGACTGTTGGTGTTGCGGAAAAATTTGTCACTTTGTCATTGACTGCTCGTTTAATTCCAGGAGTTTTGCAACTCCTCAAGTTGGCAATATGAGAAAGACCACTCATAATGCTAATACCCGTAAGGGGAGTGTTGAAGGATTGGAACACAATCTTATAAGTATAAGCCAGCTCTGTGATAAAGGATACGTTGTTGAATTTCATGCAGTTAAGTGATTGATAAAATCGATTGATAATATGGAAACGATTCTATCAGACACTCGAATTAGAAATATATTTTGTTTGAATTTCATTTGTATAGACTCTTCTACACCAATGTGTTTTATGGCTAAAGATAGTGCGTCTCTTGGTGACCAATGGCACAAGAGATTAGCACATATTAATTTCAAAACTATTAATAAATTAATTTCACTAGTGCTCTCTTGCATAGTTCGATACCATGGTCGCTGACATCGGGAGAGTTTTACTCAAATCTGCCTCCAAAGATCTAGCTGATTCCACCAAGGCTCGGAATCCCAGTAACTTTGGTCCTAGCAGTAGAACTCGTAACTCGGCGCGCAGGCCATTATAAAATCTATCGACTGTAGCTTGCTCATTATCCAACTCGAAGCATGGGTAGCGGCTTATCATAAGAAATGCTTGCAAATATTCCTCAACTGTGTGCGCTCCCTGCACTAAATGCATATTCAGCTGCTGCCCGATGGTCTACCAAAGGTCATCTGCTCCATCACGCCAACCGGCGTTGAAGCCACAATAGGGGCGCAGGGTTGTACATTTCCTCCAAGTTGTGCACCCGTCACAGCGAACACCGCTTCTACGATCCTTCTAACGGTTTCATACGAAGGAGGAGTCTCAAACACCTCACAGGTGCACTATGCTCCTCAAAAACCGGACATTCTGGCGGTCCAGCACCGCTTCCGGTCACCTATAGTGGTACAAAACACCGTTAAGCGACCAAATAAAATTGCAAACAACAATTATAGGAACACGCAGGTTCCTCAAACACGTGTATTTCATTCCTAAGTGGACATTCATGGGTTCTTTTGTTGTTATAACGATGACGCACACACATATGCTCACCACCGCTTAAAAAGAATTCGTCCACGAATTCATGTTAAGGCTGACCGAAACCAGTAGTCTGATACCAAATTGTAACACCCCCTATCCGTCGCATAGCATATAGCAGTAGGTCGGCCGGGGCCCGACACCGTATGCCATAGACAGACTGGGTGGTTACTCATGGTAACCATCCAATCAATCATAACGTCCTACCCAGAGCATTCTAGCGGAAGCAGATTAATAAGTTGAAATAAAGAACCCAGAACAAAAGCATGAATGTCCACTAATACCAATTAGGAATGTTATACATACACCAGTACAAGCCTTAAGGCCTTACAAAATGGTTCACTTGATATTACATGTTTTACAAACCACGGCACGCCGGCCGGTCATACATGAATAAAGCAGTAAACACTCCAATTAGGCCTTCGAGGGTCGGCTTCGCAATTTGGGCTTTAGCCCGCTATTGACCGCTTGGTCCAGCAGCACCTGCAAGCAACAAACCACTGCACGGTGGCAAAATAAGACAACTGTCAGCAATGCTGACCAAATTATAATGATCCCGCCCCCAACTCGGCGCGGCGATGCTCCTTCCCTACATTTCATTAGCATAAGCGAGCAATATATCAACTCATTGCATCATAGGCGTTGGCACGCATGGCCACACGCTCCGTGCTCTCAGGGCACATTCTCGGTGATCGCAGTCCAAGACGCTAACTCACCACCATCTCCAGGACCGCAAATATCTCGTGAGCAAAATGGTCTTTTAGGCAGATGTTACGACACTTTAATGTCATCGACAACAAGACCCGACCTCTATGCCCTCGGCATAAAGCAAGAACGGTTCCCACTCAACCCGTTGCTCACTTGCCACGACACTTAAATATCATCGGCACGAGTTAAGTTTCCCCGAAGCCCGTGAATCGAACGTACAATATTACATAACCCAGTTATGTACAAGTTGGCTCCTAGGCCCACAAGTTGACAAGACCACGCATCCGCCCAGTTTTCTGGGTGCACCTTTGGGTTAATCCCCAAGGCTCCCTGTTGCAATCTACCACGTAGAAAACCCAAAAAACAACCAATCGCGCGGAGTCTTCTCCGGCATTTATGCAATGCAACATCACCGATCCAGACCAACATGTCCGGGTAGGCTTCACACATCATGCCTATGTCCGTTCTTGCTTACGGACTCTAAACAACGGGGACTTCACATATCTACCCGAAGGAACGCCTCCAACTCACCGCAAACTCGCGAGAGCGGGCTTCCTATGCAAAGAAGGAGAGCTACATATGCTCAAGAAGAGGATCGTTACCCTTGCGTTCTTCCTTGGCGCCATGGAAAAGTAAGCAGATGGAAAGCACCACACTCTCTTCGCCTCCGTGGATCCGGAGTCGGCTCGAGATTTGGAGCTTTGAAGCTCCTCCAATGGCCGGATCTAGCTTCTTCTTCCTTCCTTGGCTCTCCTCTCTCTCTAAGCTTTAGAAAGATAACCACTCATGAAAAAGTGAGGGTTTCTAAGGCCCAATCCCGGGTATATCCCATCAGGAACAACCCCCAGCCGTGGATCACCAATTAAAGAAACGAACGGCTTTGATTCGGGACTGAAATGTCCAATCTGGACCGAACACGGCCTGGCACATGCCCGTGTCCATGGCCGTGTGCCTCATTCGCCATCAAAATCGACGCGCTGGAACAACACACGGGCATTGAACACGCCCGTGTTCGACCTGACATGCCCGTGTTCCAACTGACACGGCCGTGTGGCCGGCGTGTACCCCATCGATTTAACCCGGAAACAACCCGAGAACTACACAGGTTCTAGGACACGCCGTGTCCTAACCCGTGTCCACTCAAACACGTCTGGACTCCAGGCCGTGTACACGGTCTCGACACTCGACACTTCGTCGAGCGAAGTTCGTCGACCTCACGACACAGCCTTGGACACGCCCGTGTCCTAGGCCGTGTGCCTTGTCTCGACACATCGTCGAGCAAAATTCGTCGACTTCCCAGGACGAGTGTCGACACGGGTCGACACGCCCTGCGACACGCCCGTGTCGCAGGCCGTGTGCCATGTCTCGATACTTCGTCGAGCGCAAAGTGTCGACTTTGCGGACTAAGTGTCGACACGGGTCGACACACCCTGCGACACGCCCATGTCGCAGGTCGTGTGCCCAGTCTCGACACAATGTCGAGAGCAAAATGTCGACTTCTCCAGCTGAGTGTCGACATAAGCTTGACACGCCCTGGGACACGCCCGTGTCCCAGGCCGTGTGCCTCCTGCCAGAACTCAAAACTGGCCCAAAACGTCCCCCGTCGCTCTTTTGAGTTTCGGGGCGTTACAGTGTATAAGTTGAAGAAGAAGGCTGATGGGATCATTGATAGGTTCAAAGCTCGCCTGGTTGCTCGAGGATTCTCACAGCAGTATGGAGAAGACTATGAGGAGACATTTAGTCTGGTTGCGAAGATGACTTCTGTTAGAGTGGTGATCGCCTTGGCTGCTTACAAGGGATGGAGGATGTGACAGTTTGATGTGAAGAACGCTTTTCTTTACGGAGAGATTGACAAAGACATCTTCATGGATCAGTCACTTGGATTTATTTCTGAAGTTTATCCGGACTATGTCTGCAAGCTCAGGAAGACTCTCTATGGGTTGAAGCAAGCTCCTAGAGCTTGGTATGGAAGATAACAGAGTATTTGTAATTCTGCGGTTATCTTGCTTCCAACTCCGATTCTAGCTTGTTCGTCAAGAAGAAGGGGGAGCTTCAAGTCTTGGTCCTGCTGTATGTGGATGATATGATCATCACAGGGAATTGGAGGAGGAAGTAGCAAGGCTCAGGGCTGAGCTTGCTATACGCTTCGAGATGAAAGACTTGGAGAGCTTCATCACTTTCTTGGTCTTTAAGTGGAGAGGAAGGAGTGCGGGATTCTCATTTGCCAAAAGGGGTATGCGGATCGCATTGTAAGTCGATTCGGCATGGGCGAAGGGAAGAGTTGCTCTACTCCACTGGAACATGGGATGAAGCTTCGACGAGATGAAGGATTCTTCCTGATCCCTTGGTGCTCAGGGCTCTTGTAGGGAGTTTGATCTACCTAACGATTACAAGGCCAGACATTTCTTATGCTGTTGGCCGAGTAAGTCGGTTTATGACTGAACCAATGAAGTCTCATTTGGTAGCGGCAAAGTACATCTTGAAGTATGTCAAGACAACTTCTGACATGGGACTCCTCTATAGTAGGGATGCGGACTTTGCTTTGCTTGGGTACACGGATGCTGATTATGGTGGTGACTCAGATGATCGGAGGTCAACTTCGGGTTATGTGTTCACTTGTGGATCAGCTTGCATTTCGTGGTGTAGCAAGAAGCAGGATTCTGTGTCGTGTCTACTACAGAAGCTGAGTATAAGGCTTCAGCCTTGGCTGCTCGGTAAGCCATCTGGTTGCGAAGGCTTGTAGAGGATGTTCATGAAGAAGTGCAAGGGCCTACTTTACTCTGGGGTGACAATAAGAGTGCTCTCAAACTGGTAAACAGTCTAGTGTGTCACGCAAGGACCAAGAAAATTGAGATCAAGCACCACTTCATAAGGGAGAAGGTGTTGGAGGGATCTCTTCTGGTCGGGCATGTTCGGAGTGAAGATAATCTTGCTGACATCTTCACGAAGCCGCTGTCGAAGGGGTCATTTCAGCGGTTACGAAGCTTGTTGTGCTTGATCACCACTTCTCACTTCAAGGGGGAGTGTTGAAATTTGTGAAGTGGAAGTGGGTGATGAGTAGGCCGGGCGGTCTGAGCGGCCTGTGCGGACTGAATCCACGGCCTGGGCGGATTGGAGGTTGCGGATTGGGTGTTGGCTGTCTTGGTGGCTTGGCTGTTGTGCAGCTGGTGCGGCCTGAGCGGCCTGGTGTGCGGCCTGAGTGGTCTGTTGTGCGGCCTGGTTGGTCTATGAGCAAGGATGGTGGACTTCTTGTGAAGCGACCTGAGCGAACTGCGGTTTGCGGACTGTAGGCAGTGCTTTGTTCAGCGGTCTTGTGTGTTGCAAGCTTGTGTTAACCGGCGGATTGGGTGCCCTATCCGCGGGAGGCTTGCAGACTGGCGTGTCCGTGGTGTTCACTGTGACGGACTGGCCTTGGAGTTTGGTTGTGGCTTGCCGAGCTCTGGTGGTACAACAAGTGCTAGCTGCTGTAGAGGACTGCGCGACTGGTGTCGGAGTCCGGTAGTTGGCCGTTTGTTTCGGCAGCTGTGCGAGTAGTATTGGTGATCTGCTTACCTTGGTGGAATTGGCGATCTGCTTTGGGTATTGGCGGACTGGGCCTTTTCCGCCGAGCTCGCGCTAGGCCTTTGGTGAGTTACTGGACTTGGTCATATTCTGTGACAAGTTCAGTGTGTCCGCAGTATCCGCCAAGTCCGCTGTTGACGGGCGGACTACCTTTGTCGTCGAGTTGTGGTGGATGAAGGCTTTGGTCTTGTAATGTGCGGTCTGCCTCTTTCGTGTGTGGACTGTTGCTGAAGGGGTTGTGGCTGTCCATGTGTGATGATGTTGCGGACTGTGCGGACTGTACCTTGTCCACATAGTGTGATGCAAGTACGCCTAGTTGTGATCATCTATGTCTTGCTCCTGGCGGTTTTCTTGGAAATCCGGCCAAGTCCTTGCGGACGGAGGTTTTGCTAGTGCGCGAGCTGGGGTGGTGACTCTATTCACTAGGGTGGTGACCACACTCCTCACCTCGCCTATAAATAGACCCCCCCCGGCACGTCTACAGTAATAGAGTGAACAGTAAGTTGGGCTTGGGCAAGTATTGCGGTCTGTGGTTTTCTGTCCGCGCGGGTTGAGTAGTGCTGACGGTTTGCTGTGTGCAGGTCGCGCGGCTAGCTTCAAGGAGCCAGGAGTTGGGCATTGAAGTGTGCGGTCTCTGTGGTCTCAGCTGATCGCTTCTGCGGCTTGTCAGTTTTCTGCTTCCGCTTGTTCAAGTTCCAATAACCTGTCCGCCGGTCTCAGGCGGGTAGGCGGTGTTCCTCAGTTCTTCAGCAGGCAGCGAATAACGGCGTGTCCCCTTGACCTCGCGGTCTCGGCGGACTCTGTGTACTATTCGGCTTGTAGCAGTTGCAGCTCGGGCGGCTTCGGCGACCTTGGCGGACTAGGCGGTCTCGGCGGTCTCCAGTGCTGTCCGCCCGGCTTATTTTGTACTTTCTGTTTGTAGCTTGTGTACTAGCGAAATCATGTCTCGCTACGTATACCTCGCCTTGTAAAGAAGTGTGAATGAATATAAGACATGCTTGTGCTTCCATTTGTGTTTGGTGTTAAGATTGCACTTGGCCTTCCGCATGATCAGTGTGTGAACTGAATAGTTCTGAGAATATTAATTTGGCTTTAGGCTATCTTGCTGAGCATCTTGAGAAAATTTAACACTTTGCACTCCTGAAATACGGATTTTTGAGACGTTGCACCCCAAAAGTTTAAATTTGGCATTTTGCACCCTCAAAATACAAAGTTGCGGCACTTTGCACCCTAATTCATTATCATGAGGGTTATTTTTGGTCCTTCAAAAATATTAAAGTTTTAGGTTTTATTGCCTCCTGACTTTGTTTTGAATCACGCCCTACGACTCCCAGATTTCGCTCGTTCGTCCTTCGTCGACCAGGAAGCCTTCTTTTGGGTTTTATGGATGTAAACAATGGTATGATTGATTAAGAGATTTTTTTTTACTTTTTGGGAACAAATGGAAAACTAACAAACTTGCACGTGCAAATAGAAATTTCTCATAATTTTGCTTGCCAATAATTTTTTTGACCGAATTCAAGGTACAATTAGCAGTTTGATACAATTCATTGTGCAAATAGTGAAAAGAAGGTTGTTTGGGATGCATAGCCCCAAAATAAGTATTTTGGGTGGTGTCCGGACCTAAATAGCCCTGAAATTTCATCCTTGGAGCGCAAAGTGCCTAAAATCTTTAATTGTGTGTGTGTGGTGGGGGGGGGGGGGGGGCAAGGTGCCAATTTTAAAGATTCGGAATGCAAAATGCATAAATAGGATAATTTGGGAATGGATTGTGCCAAAAAAAAGCACAACAAGTGAGGAAGAAAACTAATAAACAGTGTAATAAAGAATTAAATTCAATTTATTACCATTGCCAACTATATCCTCTAGAGATGGCAAAAGGATTTGAACCAATTTCTCTTGGTCTAAACTTATGTGTGAGCACCTCAATGAGAGCCACCACTAGGTATGCCGGTACTATTCTCTGTAAAACAAACAAGATCAAACTCAGAAGAATCGGATCTGAAAAGGAAAGAAGAGCAAGAATGGACGCAAATTAACATGCAGGATTCCGCACCAAGGGATCATCTTCATGTCGACTCCATAGGAGAGGTCGTTCGGCGCATGGGAGAAGCCTCCTTCAATTTGAACAAATGCTCCCATTAATGGATATTTTAGTCGAGCAATTGATAGGATCCTTTGGGATACCGAGCCGCTCCGCCATGCATACATGGTCGGCCCCAGAAGATCTCACATCATGGTCACGGCCCGTACACCCCAACCTATCTTCCAAGGGATCCGAGTAATGTGATCCTTCGGGCCACCGAGCCACTCCGCCATATGGATCCATGATCGGCCCCAGAAGATCACAGCAGGACCGTGGCCCAAACACGTAAACTTTTCTCTAGTGGGCATTTACCAGGCCACGACTCAGTTGGTGATATGAGTTCAAGCAAGTGCCTTATCCTGTCTAGGAGGGACGCGGGTTCAAATCCGGGCCTCAACAACCACCATGTGGGGCAAACTATGAATGTGCGTGCCAAGCATTACCTCCTCTCCGTTATTATCATTGACGCCACCATCGTGATGGTGACCGTCATCGCCACCGCCATCACGGTGGAGCTGATCAACACCATTGTCAATCTGGACAAAAAGGATTGCAATTTAAATCATTTGCTATCAGCAGCCACTTCCATTTGTCAGGCAACAAAAAAAATGTCCAAAATAGGTGACTATTTAAGCATATATATATATATAACTCGAGGATGGATAATTAATTAATTAATAAGCAGAAGAGATGATGGATTCAGCCAATAACGCCGGGGAAGAACACCACCGTCGACCGAGTTTTTTTAATTAAGGCAATTATTATTGGCACTATAGATTTGGCTATCTGCACTCATATTTAGATATTTTTAAGACGTTTCAAAAAGTCTAACCGCACTCATTTTTCTAGCAGCCTGTTTTGTTCCCGGGCATCGATTTTTGCCGCAAATCAAAGGCACCGTTTGGCATGGTTGTGACGGTCGTAAACGTATGGGTTACACTGTCATTCGTTAAGGATCACCTGACAAACATCATTATTTCAACATAAAAATCTCATGTTATTATTTCAGTTTTTTATTTTCCTTCAAAAAATTGATAGTAGTTTTTTACTTTTTCCTCAAAAAATTCTTGTGAAAGATCCCATTGGTCTGTTCTGGCATAAGGACCTCCATATACCTTCATATTCTGCTGAGTAAGATTTCACGATAGATCTGGATCAGTGATTCAAAAACTTCCATTTTCAATCTTGATTTACGCAGAAATTTAAAAATTATGATACCAGATAAATCGAAAAGACGCAAATTTACAGGAGTATGGGCATCACTAATAGGACTTGTTAATTTTTATATAGCGTATGAGTTATATACTATGAGTAAGCCCGCAAAAACCCTTGTATGACTTCTTCTATTTCTCAAAGTATAATTTTTGTGCCTCCAACAAACTACATTTTGATGATTTTTGAAAGTTGATTTTTTTTAGGGTTTAGACATGTCAAATTACATAAATTTTGATGATTTTTGAGAAGTTTATTTGTATTGATGTAATTTATTTGCGGATAACAATTTTGTTTGTGATAGTTCATTTTGAAAACAGTGATTTGTGGTTATCAATTAGTTGTGTGTAGTCAAAAATGCAAAATAGTTATGTATAGTTAAAAATGTGGTACTAATAACAATATTTTTCTTAATCACGATCTTTTTTTATGTATTTATGAAGCTTTAAATGCATTTATTCTGGATAAGAAATTACGGCTCTGTTTGGGACAGTTTTGACGGATGGAAAAATTATATTTCAAC
Source organism: Platanthera guangdongensis (assembly GCA_039583875.1). Classification (NCBI taxonomy): domain Eukaryota; kingdom Viridiplantae; phylum Streptophyta; class Magnoliopsida; order Asparagales; family Orchidaceae; genus Platanthera; species Platanthera guangdongensis. The sequence goes on from CM077158.1 coordinate 236,213,550, forward strand.
CGCCAGAGCTGTTTTTTTAATTGTTTGAGAGAGCTTTTCATATCCAGTTTTTCGAAAATCAAGTTTGATAGAGCTGTTTTGAGAAGCTGTGAGAGGTCAGATTTAGCGGTTAATTAGATTTTTTTTATTGTCACGGACGTGATTTTTTCGGCTTGTATGCAATTTTTTCGCTTAGACGCGATTTTTTCGATTAGACACGATTTTTTCGCACAAACGTGATTTTTTTGCACGTGCACAATTTTTTCGCCCTGTCGATTTTTTCGCCCTGGCGTGATTATTTTCGTCCGGATGTGATTTTTTCGCCTAGACGTGTTTTTTTCTCGTAGACGCAATTTTTTTGCTCAGATGCAATTTTTTCGCACGGTCGTGATTTTTTTCACTCAGAGGTGAATTTTTTCGCCCGGACGCAATTTTTTCGCTCAGACGTCATTTTTCGCTGGGTCACGATTTTATCATTCAGATGCAATTTTTTCTGCTCAGACACGATTTTTTCGCACGTGAACGATTTTTCACAAGAGAGTGATTTTTGCGCCGGGGCGCATTTTTTTGCTCGGAGCGATTTTTTCACCCGAATGTGTTTTTTTTGCTCGGGCACAATTTTTTTCGCAAGGACATGATTTTTTTGCCTGCGTGCTATATTTTCGCTCGAATGCGAATTTTTCTGCCCGGATATGTTTTTTTGACACGTGCGCGAATTTTTTCGCCCGAGTGCGGTATTTTCGCCCGGAAGTGATTTTTTTCACCCGGGCATGATTTTTTCGGTCAGACTTGATTTTTCTCTCGGATGTGATTTTTTTTGCACGGTCACGATTTTTTCGCCTTGATGCTACTTTTTCTGTCCGGACACAATTTTTTGAATGCGTGCAATTTTTCTGCCAGGGAGCAATTTTTAAGCCCGAGATATTTTTTCGCCCGGACGCGATATTTTCTGTCGGGCGCGATTTTTTACTCCGACGCGATTTTTTTGCAAGGGCGCAATTTTTTCATCCGCCGAAAATATCGCGTCCGGGCAAAAAAATCGTGTCCGGGCAAGAAAATATGGTGTCGAGCGAAAAATCGAGGCCGGGCGAAAAAAATTGACTTCCATTACTAAGAATCGCGTCCGGAAGAAAAAAATTCTGCCCTGAGGAAATAATCAGTAGAGCTTTTTTGAGAGCACTTTGAGTTTTTTTTTTACCAAACAATCTGCTGCTCTATTTGTAGAGCTTTTCTAAGAGCTCTACTTCATCAACAACATTTCCATCCGCTAGAGTTGTCCCAAACAAAGCCTACATATTTAAAGTGTTTAGGTTTTTATACCTAACAACAGTAACTGTCCCTATACTCGGTGATCATCCTCTTCAGATCGTGCGCACAACGATTTGCCGGCGGAAGGAGCGTCATTGTGCCGGGACACTGTCGAGGAGGTGGTGCTGCCGCGTGAAGCCCACCCATGCACTGTCAATTGACCGAGTGTCGTAGAGCGAGCAAGTTTGAGCAAAAGTACCGTCGTTGTTAGGGTATTGTCTAAGCAAAGAATATCGAGCACGGACGATAGTCCGTGCGAAAATGCTCATGTGATATTTTTTTAATATTTGATTGTTTTTGGAGATGAATGTTTTTATTAAAGTTTTTATAACAAGTAGTAGGGTTCAAGATTAGATAGGTTCAATCATTGTTGAACCTCTATACCCTAAATAAATTTATAAAATATAATTAAAATAATTTAAATATGCCAAATTATAATTATATTAAAAAATAGACACATCAAAATTTATTTCAATTTAATGTTTTTTTAACTTTATTAAAAAGGAAGAATGATTTAAAATTTTATAATGTTTTGAATTAAATCAAACTCGATATAACAAGTATTAATATATTTTTTGGTAGAGTAGTGCATCTGTGCATGAAATTCATTGGTTATTTTTGCGAATCATGTGTCGAACATAAATTCAAATTTCTTTTTTTAAAAAAATCATTTTTGAGCTACGATTTGAGAATCTTCCGGTTTTCCAAAACCGATATCAACTAGACCGACGGTTCTACGGTTCTTGAGTGGTTTTCGGCTGGAACGATTTTAAGCATGACCCAACCGATTTATAAGTTGGTTCACGGTCCAACCGGTTAGATCGATCAGTTTGGTCCAATTTTTAAAACAATGATTTATATAGAGAATTCCAACCAAATTTTTGGCCGATTTGGATATCTCAGTCAAGAAGGATGGTTTGATGCACATATACAAAAATCTCTAGAAGAGTTGGGATTTGTTTGGCGGGGCGGTGGAGCTTCCGCGAAAATCGTCGCGCCTCTGGACCGATGTCGTGTTTCCCGCGGCACAGTTGATTTCTGCAAAAATCCTGCGGTTTTGTGTGGCGGGGTGGAGCCCCACCACCCAATCGCGGGATTTCCAACCCCCGTATTTCCCTGCGGGATGCTGATGTGTGCGCGACCGGTGTGTATCCTCCCCGCCAAATGAAGCCTAGGTCAAATTACATGGCCTACTTATGGTCCATTTGACACAGTGATGACGATCGTGAACGCGGTTGTTATGAACCATCATTTGTTAGCGTCCAACCTCACATATGGAATTTCATTCACTTTTAAGTTCAAATTTGTTTGTTTTTTCTTTACGGATGTCATGTCAAACACATATTTTATGATAGTGTTATTTTTGTCGAAACTCGTCGGAGAAAAATGCAGTGTAGACAATCACTTGAATATATTGTATTTGTCTCATATTATCTTTATAAAGGGTGGGAATTTGACTTATAAGTGCAAAGAATTTTCTCAATTAAGAATTAGAAATTGGAGTGAGAATAATCAGTGGCACTCGACACTGTACCATACGCCAGTGCGTGCTACATTGCGCCCGCGCACGCAACTTTGCACGTGCGGCCGCGCGCTATTCCGCACATGCTGGAGCGCGTGCATTTGCGCGTCGTCCCATGTGCCCTAGCCTTGCTCACGCCCATGCGCTCTCGTGGGCGCATTGACGCGCTTGCGGTAGAGCGTGTTCCCGCCGTTGTTGGTTTGCTGATGAGCCTGCCCGGACTGCCCGTGGAGAATAATCGTCACATTCCAAAAATTGGTTATCCATGTTGTTGGGTATTGTATCAACAATAACCTTGATTTGAAGAAGTGTTTCTTGAACTAAGATGAATTGAGATTGTATTTGACATTGTGTATTTAGTTATGTGTTTGCAGGACTATATTGCTAAGTACAATCTAATGTCAGATTACAGTGGATCATGAAACACAAGACTATACAATATAATAATTCATTGTGTAGACCAATGTTTTGACCCACGTGTAATGTTTATATTGGGGTGTACTTCTATTTCAAGTGCAATAGAAGAGTCGAGGTAGGATAGGTTGCTGAATTCAGAAGAACAGAATTTTTCTAAGTACAATTCATCGAGTATACTCTTGGATACTCGTCGAATTCGTCGTGTATACTTACTGACACTCGTCGAATTCGTCGTATTTACTTAGGGATTAACCTCTGAGTTCTTAGAAATCAGTTAAGTAAAAATCGTCGAGAATCTTCCTGTATACTCGTCAAATTCGTCGAGTGTATCTATTGATACTCATCGAATTCGTCGAATATGTATGTCGATACACGACGAATTTGTCGAGACTCTCTAGCTATGACTTGAGTTCTCGAATTTACTTCTCGGGATTTTACCTAGGTTAAATTCGTCAGTTGTCGAAGTCGATTAGCCGAGTATACTCATGGATATACAACGATACTCGACGAATTTACTTAGCGAATTTATTTTCTATTTTTCTGTCTGACGGGTTTCTGCATCTTGCCGACGGACATGCACAGTGCACATGGACGTTTCGTTCTTGGAAAGTATTTTGTAGCCGTTGGAGAAGGAATTCTATAAATACCTAGGGTTAATTCGTTCAACCCTAATCCTCATTTCAAATTTGAAATCGTGAAATGGTCGTCGTTTTCCGTCGCTCGTACAACCTTCGGAAAGAGAAGTTCGCGACCTAGCCTTGCACGATCGGCGATTCGTTCAAAGTGTTGATTCGGCAGATCTCTTCTTTAGTCTTCTCCAAGATTTTAGATCGTGTTCGATCAAGAATTCAGATCAAGCTTTCAAGTTTCGTTTCAAGTCTTTTCCTTCTACAAACCTTACAAGATTTCATTATAGGAGGAAGAAGACTGAATTTGTTCAGATCTGAAGATTTAGACCGTTGTCAATCTAACAAGTTATATAAATTTTTTTTGAACTCTTGTAGGAAGTTTCACTTCCGAGTTTTAGATCCTTGTTTTAAGATCGAGTTGTAGGAGAGGTTGTTCTCTGATTTGTATGAGCGTTGTCTCCGAGTTGTAGGAATTGAGGCTCCGAGGTGTAAGATTTGAATAATTTGATTTTTGGTGTAGTGGCAGAATCTAGCCCTTCATAGTAGATAGGTGAGGCGGACAGTGGACGTACCCAACTCGGGAAACCCTTATAAATTCTCTGGGTTTCTGTGTGCTTAATTTTTGTACTAATTTTTATTCCGTTATAAAACGTAGAACTCACCTATTCATCCCCTCTAGGTGATTTAGGTTCACTCTAGATACTTTCAATTGGTATCAAAGGTGTGTTGTTCGATATTAGGTTAACACCTTGAACAAGATCTCCAATCTAGTTGTCAAGAGATACCGCTAGCTGCAATGGACAAAAGCAAGGATATGTCTTCGATGAAGTTGCTTGTGTGCACCAAGGAGAACTTCCCCATGTGGTTGGAGAGAGTCATATTTTACATGCAAGCTGCTGATCCTTGTATTTTTCAGATTGTTGAAGAAGGGGCTTATGTTCCTACTCAAACTTCTGCTCTGAATCCTAACATCCAAGTTCCCAAGAAAATGATGGATTTGAACAAGGATGAAATAGCTCTAGTATCCTTGGATAAAAAAGTAAAGAATATCATAGCTAGTGCAGTGGACGACTCAATGCTGCAAAATCTATTCCACTACAAATCTGCCAAGGAGATGTGAGACTTTCTCGTGGTTCTCATGGAAGGAACTGAGGAAGTTAGAGATGATCGTAGATCTCTGCTAAATCAAGAATACGAGGCATTCAAGCAAGGATCTAACGATACTATTGCTGACAGCTTTGAGAAATTTTTTTAAGATCGTCAATGGCCTCAGAAACTATGGTCGTACATTTACTAATGGCGAGCTCAACGATACATTTTTAAGATCCCTGACAAATGACTGGGAAACTAAGGTGGTGGCCATAAGGGAATTTGTAAAGTTGCCTGAGATTGATCCATAAAATCTTTTCGGAGAGCTCCTCTCCTATGAACTACAAATGAATATTCGAAAGAAAGAGGAGCAAAGTAGTTAGACTTCAACCAAAGAGAAGTTGATAGCTCTGAAGGCCGAAGGGTCAAGAAAATATAAAGTTGTGTCACCAATAAGGATACGAGCTTATGATGCCCAAGAAGATTCTAAGCCAAGCACGTCAGGCTCTGAATTATCTGATGGAGAATTCTCGCTAATCTCCAAGCAATTCAAAAGACTACTTAGGATGAGAAGGCAAATAAAAAATCAGTTCTCCTCTGACTTCAGAAAATCACATCGTGATGGTGATCAGTCCAAGAAAAGCTACAACAAAGATGACAGGTATAAGTCTAAACCGAACAAACATTCTTCTTCTGATATAGTTTGTTATTGTTGCAATAAGGCAGGACACATGATTGCGGAGTGTCCGCATAAAAAGGAATGATCCATGAAAGAAGAGAAGAGATCCTTCAAAGGTAAGAGGAAGGAAGAGAATAGCTTCGTTGCAAAGAAGTCAAAGACTCTTAGTGACAGTGACTCAAGTGAGTCAAGCTCTGATAATGAAGAAGCCTACTTCGGGCTCATGGCTCAATCAGATGAGGAAGTAGGCGACTCCCAATTCAACAGGAAGTTAAACTCTCACACTATGTTCTCTGAATCTGAAACTTCAACTAATGTTCATGAAGACTATTCTTCTAAGGAAGATGATTCTGACTTGATGGCTCAATATCAAGAACTTTTGAGAGCCTTTGACAAATGTCACAAGGTAGTCAAAAAGCAATAAAAATGATTGCTTCTCTCAAGGTAGAGGAATCACGTCTGAAGGAGGAAATTGCTGAGTTAACTCCTTTCAGAGATGAAGTTCACTCATTGAAAGAGGAATTAAAATGCTCTGCTGAACTATTAAGTCAAAAGGAAAAATACTTAGAAGAGCTAGAAGAAAATCTCTTGGTGGAAAGGAAGCTTGTTGAAAGTTACTCTAAGCCAACGACCATTCTTCCTCTCATTGATGAATTCTCTACTCCTAAGAAGGGTAGCGGTCTTGGCTACGTAGCTGAGAAAGGTAAGGCTACTAAGAAAGATGCTACCAAAGGCAAAGGGAATGCATCTCAAAGTCAACCCTCTTTTAAGAAGGTAATCTTTCCCACAAATAAATAAGACTTTGAGATGTCCTATGGTCACTTTGCTAGGCCAACTTATTTGGAGCGTAAAAGGCACTACCAAGGATGGACCCGTCCCCGAGTCTTTGGTGCTAGTGCATTCAAGGCACCATATGAAGAAATAACTCTCAAAGAGTACGGTCCCTATGTTTATGGACCAAATTTTAAGAAGATGCCCAAAGACAAAACTGTTATTCCCAAGGGCAAGGAGACAGAAAAGTCTTATGTCTGCTGCAATCATGAGGCTTCCACGTCCAAGTCAGTAGGACCTTCTAGAATTCCCATTCAGAAGGTGAAACATGAATATAAATGGATGTACAACAGGTTAGACTGTTGGTGTTGCGGCAACATTGGTCACTTTGCCGTAGATTGTTGGTTTCATCCATTGAAAATTGAAACTCCATGAGTTAATATTGCGAGACCGACCACTCGAAATATTAACGTTCCTAGTGTTGTTAAGCTAACAAGGAACGGTTGCAGTATGGAGACCGGGCGGTCTGGCGGCTTGTGTCTGGCGGTTTGGAGATCGGGCGGTCTGGCAGTTTCACTCTAGCGACTTGCTAGCCGGGCGGTCTAGTGGCTTCTCTCCAGCGGCTTGGTAGCTGAGCTGTTGTTGATTGGAGACCGAGCTGTCTGGCAGTTTGACGCAGACGACTTAATGACCGGGCGGTCTAGCGGTCTCTCCTAGCGAATTCACTTCTCTTTATAGTATTTGTCGGACGTTTAGCCTACTCGTCTAACCGCACGGCTTGTGCAGTCTGATTTTATGTATTGCCGGTTGTAACATTATTTATTTGTCTCATATTGCTTATTTGTAATCTCTCACCTCTCCTCTATTATATAAAAGGGAGTCTATACATTTTTAATATTTACTTTTTTGCATAATAAAAATTCTGTTATTCCAAATTTCGGACTGTTTCTTTCTTGTTCACACATGGTATCAGAGGAATCGATCTTTTCCACATGATTCTGTGAGCTTATTCTATCCGCGCAGTTTGCCCTCTCTTCTCCTACGATCGTAGTCTTTCCCTCGGTTTATCTCTACCGCACGCCCTCTCTATCCGCACGACCTGTTCACATGGTTTGACTGTCTCTGTTCTCTGCTCGCGCCCGCTTGCACGACCTTCCCTTTCTCTCGCAACATGTCTTCATGTGGTCTTTTCTCTTCTATTCGCGCGGCCCGTCTGCGTGCGATCTGTCTTGGTGCAACCCGTCCTCGCGTGTTTTTTCTCGACGTGACCTGTCTCCGCGACCTTGTCTCTTCTTCTGTTTGCACGTTCTCTTCTCCTTATTCCAGCGACCTGCCTTCGCCGCCTTGTTCGCGCGGTCTCTTCTTTTGTTTGCACTTTATCTTCCCCTTGTTCTGCTCTCTTCTCTTATATGGATCTCTCTGACACCTCCTCTTCAAAGCAGTCTGCCTCCGTGGTCACGTCTTCGGGTAGTGCCGACGTCATTGCTCAAGGAAAATGGCTGATCGACTCTGGATCTACCAATCATATGACTGACAATCCTCAGTATTTTTCTATCCTAGAAACACATGATCGGTTTCCCCTATCTTTATTGCGGACGACTCTCCCTCACCGGTCAATGGGACGGGAGTGGTTCAAGTCACTCTGTCTCTTCGCTTGGCGGATACTTTCTACGTGCCAAAGTTTCCTTGCAATTTATTATCTATAACTTCTCTATGCAAGCAACTACAATGTTCCATCACATTCACTCCTACTTCGTATTCTTTTCAGGATCCGGGCTCCAAATGGATGATTGCTACTAGGACTGAGAGTGGCGTCCTCTACTTCCTCGACAATGTTTCTGCTCTGTCCGCCTTCTCCTCCTCTTCTACAGATCTTATGCAATGACATCTTCGTCTTGGTCATCCTCCTCCACGGCTTCTTCGTCAACTTTTGCCCCACCTCCCTTCACATAGTCCTCCTCTCAACTGTGATGCATGTCAGCTTGGCAAGCATCACCGCTCCTCCTTTCAACCAATGCAAGGCCGTGGATCTTCCCGTCCATTTGACCTCGTTCACTCTGATGTCTGGGGTTCTGCTCCTACCCTCATAATAGGTTTGGGTAGTTTATATTTTGTAACTTTTATTAATGATTTCTCACACTGTACGTGGGTGTATCTTTTAAAAGATCGCTCCGAGTTATTCTCTGTATGGACAACCTTTTATTTTATGATTAAAACTCAGTTTGATATCTCTATTAAAATCTTTCGCTTCGAAAATGCCAAAGAATATCTTAGTCATGATTTTTCTTTTTTTTGTATGCAACATGAGATTCTTCATCAAACTAGTTGTGTCTATACCTCACAATAAAATGGAGTGGCGGAACGCAAAAACCATCACCTCCTTGATGTCGCTCGCACTCTGATAACACAAATGCAGGTTGCTCGCTCCTATTGGGGCTATGTCGTTCTCATCTCCTGCTATCTCATTAATCGCATTCCCTTCATGGTTCTCCACGGTCAAACCCCATTCTCCATTCTCTATCCAGGCAAGGATCTGTTTCTTCTACCTCTACGTATCTTTGGGTGCACGGCTATTGAGTACGCTCCCTCTGCCACCTATGACAAACTCTCCCCACATGCCACCAAATGTGTCTTTCTGGGTTACTCTACCACTCAGAAAGGTTATTGTTGTTTTGACCCTGTTCTTCGCAAGCAGTTTGTCTCTGTGGGCATAACCTTCTTCAAAAATGTGTCTTATTTCTCTCGCGTCTCCTCTTATCTTCCTGATGTTCCTGCTTCTCCTACCGTCCCCACTGTCCCATCTACACCTACTAAGATTTCTCCTCCTCCACAGTGTCCACCATCTCCTCCTCCTCTCTCTCCGCCTCCGCTATCTTCCTCTTCTCCACAGCCGTCTCTCTCTACTCCCGGGCCAACTTTCTCCGCCACAGATGCACCGGATACTGAAGAACGCGCCGACTCGGATCTTCTCATTGCTCTTCGTAAAGGGGTCCGGACATGTACCCAACACTCGCTAGCTGTTGTTGTTTCCTATGCTCGTCTTACTCCTCGCAGGACTTTTGTATTGGCGATCTTTGCCACTACCACTCCTTGTACCTACCAGGAAGCCCTTGCTGTTCCTCATTGGAAGGCAGCCATGGATGAGGAAATTGCAACCCTCACTGAGCAGGGTACATGGACCCTTGTTCCTCCTCCATTGGGCACCAATCTTGTTGGCTGTCGCTGGATCTTTATTATGAAGTTCAGTCCGGATGACAGTGTGGATCGTTATAAGGCTAGCCTTATCGCCAAAGGCTTCACTCAGACTTATGGTGTTGATTATTTTGACACCTTTTCTCCCATTGCTCATCTCATCACTATTCGGGTTCTCCTTTCTGTGACCGACAACATGGATTGGCCCATTTCCCAACTAGATGTCAAGAATGCCTTTCTCTATGGTGATCTTCAGGAGGATGTCTACATGGAGCAACCTCCTAGGTATGTTGCTCATGGGGAGACACAAGTATGCAGGTTGAAGAAGGACATCTATGGCCTAAAGCAAAGCCCTTGGGCTTGGTTTGACAAGTTTAGCGACATTGTGGCAGCCGTGGGTTTTACAAGAAGTTCTGCCGATCACTCATTATTCTTTCGCAAAACCTCTCTGAGTCTGGTGGTTCTTGTCATATATGTGGATGATATTCTTCTCACTAGAGATGATCAGGTTGGGGTAGCCTTGATAAAGAATATCTCCATCAATACTGGGTCACGAAGGATATGGGCTTCCCCAAAATACTTTCTGGGGATAGAAATCTCTCGAAAGCCCAACTCCTTAGTCCTCTCTCAACATAAGTATGCTCTTGATCTTCTAAAGGGAATAGGGTTGACTGGGGCTAAACCTGTCTGATGCCCCATGGCCACTAGAGAAGATAAAACTTGGACAGATGACTCGCTTCCTCTATCAGATGTTACAAGGTACAGACGTCTGGTCGACAAACTCATTTATCTCACGGTAACCAGACCCAACATCTCCTACGCTGTAGGCAAGGTTAGTCAATTCATACAAGCTCCTAGTGAGTGTCATCTACAATTTGCCCTGAGGATATTGGAATATATTAAAGCGGCGCAAGGTAAAGGACTACTATTTCAGAAGAATGATCATTTAAAGATTGAAGCGTACTCGGATTCTAGCTATGCTGATGACAAAGGAGATCACAAGTCCACATCGGGCTTTTGCATATTTGTGGGGGGAAACCTTGTGAGCTAGAAGAGCAAAAAATATTCTGTTATCTCCAGGTCTAGTACAGAGCCGGAATATCGAAGTATGGCGTTGACCACATGTGAATTAAAATGGTTACGGGCTCTCATGCTTGACTTAGGAGAGGTCTACAACCATCCTCTACCTATATTCTACGACAATAAAGCCGCTATATATAACTCCAAAAATCAGGTCTTCTATGAGAGAACAAAGCACTTCAAAAGTGGACTGCCATTTCAGTAGAGAAGATATCTTGCAGAAATAGATTTGCACTTCGTTCGTTACTTCAGACAACGAATTGGCAGATATCTTCACCAAGCCTGTGTCTGATTCCTTTTTTTCACATTTGCGACAAGCTGGGCATGATTGATATATATGATCCAGCTTGAGGGGGGAGTGTTGCAATATGGATGCTGGGTGGTCTGGCGGTTTGGAGACCGGGCAGTCTGGCGGTTTCACTCTGAAGACTTGGTAGTCGGGCGGTCTAGCGGCTTCTCTCCAGCGGCTTGGTAGCCGAGTTGTTGCTGATTGGAGACCGGACGGTGTGGCGGTTTGATGCAGATGACTTGATGACTGGGAGGTCTAGCGGTCTCTCCTAGCAGATTCACTTCTCTTTATAGTAGTTGTCAGGCGGTTAGCCTACTCGTCTAACCGCGCGGCTTGTGCAGTCTGATTTTATGTATAGTCGGTTGTAACATTGTTTATTTGTCCCACATTTCTTATTTGTAATCTCTCCCCTCTCCTCCATTCTATAAAAGGGAGGCGATACCTTTGTAATACTTTTTTTTTCGTGTAATAAAAATTCTGTTATTCCAAATTTCAGACTATTTCTTTCTTGTACGTATAAGAACCAAGGTCCCAAATCTGTTTGGGTTCCTAAGGGTAAATGATTCATGATTGCAAGTATGTCTAAAAGCCAAAAAAACACTAATTTAGTATTTGGACAGTGGATGCTCTCGACGCATGACTGAGACTAGAAGCCTATTACAAGAATATACCCCAGTCAAAGTGTTGGGTTTTGTAGGACTTAATTAAGATGAATTAAGTTGTATTTGATGTATTGTTTGAGTTATGTTTTTGCAGGACTTAATTGTCAAGTGTAGACCAATGTCAGTCTACAGTGGGTCACCAAACACAGGACCATACAATGTAATCTCTCATTATGTGATCCATGGTGTTGACTCATGTGTAGCCTCCCTATTGGGATATATACACTTCATTTTTCAAGCACTAGGACTGTTGGAGAAAGACATGTTGCTGATTCCATTGAAGAAAGGAAAATCTTCATTAACTCAATTTTTTTCTAAGTGTTTCACTTGAGTAAATTTTTAGTACTCGAGTAGAACCCTTAGTTATACTCGTGAAGTCTAGTTTGTATCTCGAGTAAAGGAAATGGCTCTCGAGTGATTTGAATCCAGCTCTCGAGTGGCCAAGTCCATTACTCGAGTAGACTTCTTCTCTTTCTCGAGTTGACCGATTTTCCCTCTCAGAAAATATTCTAAGTACTTTACTCGAGTAGTCAAGTTAACCACTCGAGTAGATGAACCCTTTGTCTCGAGTTACAAAAGTACTATTCTCGTGTTGAATCTACCCTACTCGAGTAGTAAAGTTTATGAACTCGAGTAGTATGCTTACCTCTAGAGTAGTCCAGTTCCAGTACTCGAGTAATCAGTTTTGAACTCCCAGAATTTTCTCCAAGTCTTTTTCTCGAGTAGTTCATCTCCACCTCTCGAGTAATACTTCTAACACTCGAGTAACCTTTTTCCACTCGAGTGATGATGAATTTTGTTCTGGATTTCCTGAAAAACTTCTCGAGTAGTCTGTCATTGTATTCTCGAGAACCTGAAGTAGTACTCGAGTAACTCTTATTTCACTCGAGTAATGCAGATAATTTTTCCAGAAAATTCGCTAAGTCCTAAAATGACGGGATTTTCAAATGACTCGACGTGATTGGTCCACGTGGATGTCATTAATGCTAATTTTGACTGTTAGGGAGATCTTATATAAGGTCTTGTCAATTGTCATTTCGACTAACCCTAACATGCGGTGAAACGAAATACTCTAAGAAATTCTGAATCGGTTTCTCTCTTTCCTAAACGGAAGTCGTCGCCGCTCTTCATCGTGCAAATCGCTTAGGCTTTTGTTCAAGACGATTCAGATCAGTTGACTTACAGATTGAGATTGTGCTTCAACTCTTCATCATCTCTCGGATCGTGTGAGTCAAGAAGTTACAGATCAGGATCTAGCCGAGTAACTTCTTCAATATTTTCTGATAAAGCTGCAAAGTTCAGGAAGAAGACCTTGGCCGACATCTCCAGATCTGAGAAATATTATTGTTTGTATTTCATATTCTCGATTTATTCTTGTAGGAGATTATTATCCGAGTGTAGGAGCTTCATTCTCTGAGTTGTAGCAAGTTTTCATCTTCCGAGTGTAGATCCGTGATGTGGATCGAGTTGCAGGAACTTTGCTCTGAGGCATAGGATTGGTTTCAATCCGAGATAGTGGAGTAGCTGTGTCTAGTGCTTTGCTAGATCGGTGAGTGGAAAGTGGATGTACCCAAGGTTGGAGAACCACTATAAATCTCTATGTCCTTTGTGATTGCTTTATTATTTTCTGTGCATAGATCGCTAATTATTTATTCCACAAAAAGTCACACAACTCACCTATTCACCACCCTCTAGGTGATTTAGGTAGACAACTGAACTATTTTAATTGGTATCAGAGAGAGGTTGATCATTAAAAGGTTAACATCTTGATCAGATCTGACCTAAGTTGTCTTCTGAGTTATTCAAGCATGGACAAGGCCAAAGATTTTTCCAAGCTTCCCTTTTGTACAAAGAACAACTTTCCCATGTGGAAAGAGAGGATCAGATTTTTCACGGAAGCTGTGGATCCAAGGATCTTCATGATTGTTGAAGAAGGTCCTTACGTTTCTATGACCATCTCCACTATAGATCCAACAAAGAAAGTTCCTAAGAAGTTGATGGATCTCGACAAAGATGAGATTGCACTTGTCTCTTTAGACAAGAAGGCCAAGAATATTATAGCAAGTGCAGTTGATGACTCGATGCTGCAAAACCTGATCCACTGCCAGTCCGCTATGGAAATGTGGCAGTCCCTTGTCACTTTGATGGAAGGCACAAAAGAAGTTAGGGATGATAGAAGATCCCTTCTTAATCATAAATATGAAGCCTTCCGACAAGGACCCAAGGATACCATTGCAGACACTTTTGAAAATTTCTTCAAGATAGTCAACGGCCTAAGAGTATACGGCCGAGTCTTCACCGACGGAGAACTAAATGATATGTTCTTTAGATCCCTAACTAAGGAATGAGATAACAAGGTTTGTGTCGTTCGGGAATTTAGAAAGCTAGCTGAGACTGACCCGCAAAATCTCTTCGAAAAGCTTATGTCATATGAGCTACAAATTAATTCAAGAAAAGTCGAAGAAGAGAAGAGCATGTCTTTATCCAAGGAACAGTCTGTAGCTCTCAAGGAAGACACCTCAAGGAAATCCAAGGTTGCCTCTCCTGCCCCAGCACAAGAAGGAAGTGAAGAAGAAACCTTGGAGCCAAGTACCTCTGGCTCAGAACTATCTGAAGGAGAGTTCTCCCTACTCTCAAGACAGTTCAAGAAATTCTTGAACAAAAAGAAGCAATAGAAAGGCAAGGATGCCTCTTATAGAAGATCACGCCATGATGGCGATCAACACAGAAAAAGAACAAGCAGCCATGACAGGTATACTACTAAATCGAACAAACATATTTCTACTGACATTGTTTATTATTGTTGCAATAAGCCAGGACATGTCATCTCTGATTGCCCTCATAATAAGAAGGAGGGTGAAAAAAGAGAGGAAAATAAATCCTCAAATAACAAGAAGAGGACAAAAAAGAGCTTAATAGCCAAGAAGGGCAAGACTCTTAGCGAGTCTGACTCATCTGAGTCAAGTGAAGAAGAGGAAGCCTACTTTGGGCTAATGGCTCAGACTGATGATGAACAAGAACCCCAGTTCACTGGGAAGGTAAATTTTCATACTCCTCTTTTCGAATATGATGTTTCTGAACATGATGATGAGGACAGCTCTTCTGACAATGAGTTTGAACTCATGGCCCAATACAAGGAGTTGATCAAGGCTTACGACAAATGTCGAAAAGTCGTGAAAACTCAAGCCAAAGAGATAAAGTCTCTGAAGGCTGAAGAGAGCACCTTGAGAGAGGAAGTCGCTAAGACAAACTCACTCAAAGAGAACTTCAATGCTGCCATTGAAGAATATAATAAGGCTCTTGAGCACGTAGACCTTAAGGAGAAGATCATCAAAGAGTTGGAAGAACAACTTGTTGCTGAAAAGAAACTTGTTGAAAGTTTCTCGAAGACCAATACTGTCCTTCCTTTCGTTGATGAATTCTCAAATGAGTCCAACGGTGCTGGGCTAGGCCATGTTGAAGCTCCTAGTAAATCTTCTAGGAGGAAAAAGCTCAAAAAAAGAATAAGGCGGCCAAGAAGGCATTGACCAAAGAGAATGGGAAAGCCCCTCAAGATCAGACTTCTTTCAAGAAGGTCATATTTCCATCAAACGAGTTTGATCTTGACTCGTCCTACGGTCACTTTGCTAGACCTACTTATATAGAGCCGAAGTCTCGTTACCAAGGAGGGACTCGTCCCCGAAACTTTGACAAGAGTGTCTTTAAGGCACCTTATGAAGAAATTACTCTTCAGAGCTATGACCCTTATAATCATGGTCATAACATTAATAAAGCACCAAAGGTAAGGCCTATTGTGGAAAAGCCACTGAAGGAGAAGAAATCATGTGATTGTCATCACCATGAAGCTTCTTCCACTAAGAATGCTGCCCCTGCTAGACCACCATGTCAAAAGGTCAAGCAGGAGAATATAAGGCAAAGATACAATAGGTTTGACTGTTGGTGTTGCGGAAAAATTTGTCACTTTGTCATTGAATGCTCGTTTAATTCCAGGAGTTTTGCAACTCCTCAAGTTGGCAATATGAGAAAGACCACTCATAATGCTAATACCCGTAAGGGGAGTGTTGAAGGATTGGAACACAATCTTATAAGTATAAGCCAGCTCTGTGATAAAGGATATGTTGTTGAATTTCATACAGTTAAGTGATTGATAAAATCGATTGATAATATGGAAACGATTCTATCAGGCACTCGAATTAGAAATATATTTTGTTTGAATTTCATTTGTATAGACTCTTCTACACCAATGTGTTTTATGGCTAAAGATAGTGCGTCTCTTGGTGACCAATGGCACAAGAGATTAGCACATATTAATTTCAAAACTATTAATAAATTATTTTCACTTAATTTAGTACGTGATGCCCCAAATGTCAAGTACGTTAAAGATAGACCTTGTCACGCATGTGTAAAAGGAAAGCAAACAAGGGCTACCTTTAGAAGCGTTATTGGCAAAGATTCTAATAGATGTTTACATCTACTTCATATGGACTTGTTCGGTCCACTGCAAGTTAGAAGTTTGGGAGGTAAGGATTATACATTGGTTATTGTTGATGACTACTCGAGCTTTGTGTGGGTGTTCTTTCTGAAACACAAGTCAGATACCTTTGACATCTTTACTAATTTTGTTAGGCAAGTCCAGAATGAATACAACTGTTCCGTAGTCAAAATCAGAAGTGACAATGGAACATAGTTCAAGTTTGGGGCCATGTCAGAATTCTGCAAAGGCTTGGGTATCTTTCATGAGTTTTTCTCTCCGCGTACTCCTCAACAGAATAAAGTAGCTGAGATAAGGAATAAAACACTCATAGAGGCCTGCATGACCATGTTGAGTGATGCCTCACTTTCGAAATACTTCTGGGCTGAAGCCGTCAACACTGCATGTCACGTGCAAAATCAAGCACTCATAAACAAGAATCACAATAAGACACCTTACGAACTTCTAAAGGGCAGGAAACCGACTGTTGCATATTTTAGAACTTTTGGTTGTAAGTGCTTCGTCCTTAACAATGGCAAGTATCACACTACCAAATTTAGCAAAAAGGGGTTTGAAGGTATTTTTGTAGGGTATAGTAGTCATAGTAAGACATATAGGATATTTAATAGAAAAACTCTTGTTGTAGAAGAATCCATTTATATTGTATTTGATGAGACGGGCTTGCTGCAAAGCAACTCTTCTAATGTGTTCATTGAAGATGCAGGTTCAAAGTTGAAAGAACTAAATTTGGATGAGCCGACTGAAGAAAAAAGTGAAAAGTTCACCAAGATCACCACTCCAACCCCGATTGGAGAGGTAAAAGTGAAAAGTAAATTTTTTTCTAAGTGTTTCACTTGAGTAAATTTTTAGTACTCGAGTAGAACCCTTAGTTATACTCGTGAAGTCTAGTTTGTATCTCGAGTAAAGGAAATGGCTCTCGAGTGATTTGAATCCAGCTCTCGAGTGACCAAGTCCATTACTCGAGTAGACTTCTTCTCTTTCTCGAGTTGACCGATTTTCCCTCTCAGAAAATATTCTAAGTACTTTACTCGAGTAGTCAAGTTAACCACTCGAGTAGATGAACCCTTTGTCTCGAGTTACAAAAGGACTGTTCTCGTGTTGAATCTACCCTACTCGAGTAGTAAAGTTTATGAACTCGAGTAGTCTGCTTACCTCTCGAGTAGTCCAGTTTCAGTACTCGAGTAATCAGTTTTGAACTCCCAGAATTTTCTCCAAGTCTTTTTCTCGAGTAGTTCATCTCCACCTCTCGAGTAATACTTCTAACACTCGAGTAACCTTTTTCCACTCGAGGGATGATGAATTTTGTTCTGGATTTCCTGAAAAACTTCTCGAGTAGTCTGTCATTGTCTTCTCGAGAACCTGAAGTAGTACTCGAGTAACTCTTATTTCACTCGAGTAATGCAGATAATTTTTCCAGAAAATTCGCTAAGTCCTAAAATGACGGGATTTTCAAATGACTCGACGTGATTGGTCCACGTGGACGTCATTAATGCTAATTTTGACCGTTAGGGAGATCTTATATAAGATCTTGTCAATTGTCATTTCGACTAACCCTAACATACGCTGAAACAAAATACTCTAAGAAATTCTGAATCGGTTTCTCTTTTCCTAAACGGAAGCCGTCGCCGCTCTTCATCGTGCAAATCGCTTAGGCTTTTGTTCAAGACGATTCAGATCAGTTGACTTACAGATTGAGATTGTGCTTCAACTCTTCATCATCTCTCGGATCATGTGAGTCAAGAAGTTACAGATCAGGATCTAGCCGAGTAACTTCTTCAATAATTTCTGATAAAGCCGCAAAGTTCAGGAAGAAGACCTTGGCCGACATCTCCAGATCTGAGAAATATTATTGTTTGTATTTCATATTCTCAATTTATTCTTGTAGGAGATTACTCTCCGAGTGTAGAAGCTTCATTCTCTGAGTTGTAGGAAGTTTTCATCTTCCGAGTGTAGATCCGTGTTGTGGATCGAATTGCAGGAACTTTGTTTCGAGGCATAGGATTGGTTTCAATCTGAGATAGTGGAGTAGCTGTGTATAGTGCTTTGCTAGATCGGTGAGTGGAAAGTGGATGTACCCAAGGTTGGAGAACCACTATAAATCTCTATGTCCTTTGTGATTGCTTAATTATTTTATGTGCATAGATCGCTAATTTTTTATTCCACAAAAAGCCACACAACTCACCTATTCACCACCCTCTAGGTGATTTAGGTAGACAACTGAACTATTTCAATTGGTATCAGAGAGAGGTTGATCATTAAAAGGTCAACATCTTGATCAGATCTGACCTAAGTTGCTTCTGAGTTATTCAAGCATGGACAAGGCCAAAGATTTTTCCAAGCTTCTCTTGTGTACAAAGAACAACTTTCCCATGTGGAAAGAGAGGATCCGATTTTTCACGGAAGCTGTGCATCCATGGATCTTCATGATTGTTGAAGAAGGTGAAAGAAATAGTACCTAAACACCTAGAGGGGGGTGAATAGGTGACCTAATCCTTTTTTAACTTTAATGGCAGCAATCAGTTATATCACAGAATTCTAACTACTTTTGCACAGCAATTACACAAGCATTCACAATCACAGCACAATCACAGCACAGCAGACACAGAATTTTATAGTGGTTCCCCAAGCTTTGGGTACATCCACTTTCCCCCTTCGCATATCTAGCAGTGTACTAGATTCGGCCAAACTTCTCCACTAGCTCAGAACCCAAATCGGTTCCTACACCTCAGGCTCAAGGCCCTACAACTCAGCTTTTCCCAAAGCCTACACTCAGCCACAAAGGCCTACACTCAGCCAATCAAGTCCTACACTCAGCCAACAAGGCCTACACTCAGCCAACAAGGCCTACACTCAGAGATCTCAATCTCCTACACTCAGGCTCTCAAGCCCTACCCTCAGCCTTTATAATTACAGGCTTACAATTCACTCAGATCCAAAGGATCCTACAAGATAAAAATGATTACAGAAATAATAACTCAACAACTCAGAAACAAGAGAGGGGAGTTGAGAGTTTCTTGATGAGTTCTTGGAAGAACTCAGCTGGATTCAATCTGACTTAGCTTTCTTCAAAGCTTCTTGAAATAGAACTGAATAAGACTGATTCCTTCTGCAGTTGATCCTTGACCTCTGCTTCTTAAGATCTAGAATGACTCTGAACCCTTCTTCTCAGCCTAGTTCCAATGGCTGATTTCTTGGATGGAGCCCTCTCTCTCTCCAACTTCTTAGATCTGCACTTGGACGACTAGATCTTCTTGTGTTGATACTCTGTGTACCACTTCAATAACTACTTGAACAATAATCTGAACAACTTGTTAATCATCCTTTTCTGTAGACAACATATGCCTATTTATAGGCCTTCTTCATGGTAACCGGCTGGTCCGGTCTATAACTGAATTCTGACATCTCTGACAGGTGCTGTAGACCGGCTGGAACGGCAGCTGTCAAATCATCCAGTCAGTTCTTGAAAATCTCTAACTGTCTGATAGTGTCGAGACTTTCTGTCTTTAAGTGTCGACACTTATAGACCAAGTGTCGACACAAGTTGTGTAAGTGTCGACACAAGACTACAAGGTGTCGACACAACTTCTTGTATGTCTCGACACAGATTCTTCTTCATGTGTCGACACTGAAATTGAGTGTCGACACAAGTACTTGATCTTCTGTAACTTGCTGAATTCTTCTAAGTGTCGACACATCTCTTTTGTGTCGACACAACTTCTTATGTTGAATCTGTTAAGTGTCGACACTGCTTCTTGGTGTCGACACATAGTCTTCTATGTTGATACTTGCTGAGTGTCGACACAGCTCCTTGTGTCGACACTTGATTCTTCTGTTGAGACTTCAGCTGAGTGTCGACATATTCCCTTAGTGTCGACACTTGTACTTAGAATAATTTGTTGATCTTGCTGTTCTTTGTTAAGTGTCGACACAGCTCCATGTGTCGACACTTTCTTCAAGTGTTGAGTCTTTTGTTGAGTGTCGACACATAGTTCTTGGTGTCGACACTTACTTCAAGTGCTGACTCTTCTGCTAAGTGTCGACACATTGTGCTGGGTGTCGACACTTGTACTTAGTCTCTGCAGACTTTTGCTGAGTGTCGACACAGCTCCAAGTGTCGACACTTTCTGATGTAGACACAGCTTCACTGGGTGTCGACACAGCTCCTTGTGTCGACACTTTCTGTCTGCACTTTTCTTCACTGAGTGTCGACACAGCTCCTTGTGTCGACACTTTCTGTCTGGTGTCGACTCTGCATCCCAGGTGTCGACACAATGACTCCAAGTGTCGACACTGCTTATCTGGGTGTCGACACAAGTCTTCTTAAGTGTCGACACTTTCCCTCTGGGTGTCGACATATGGACTTAGAAATTTTTGCTTTAGTCCTGCAAATACTTAACCTGCACAAGTAACTCAACATACATCAAATACATTATGATGTATATCATTGAGTTGGGTGAGACTTCTTCAAATCAGGTACATTTAACCAATGTACCCAACAATCTCCCCCTATTTGGAGAAGTCATAACCCTTAGTCAATGATATACACCATTCATAATTAAAATTACAAAATGATGTAAAGCAGGATTATATTCAGCAGGGTAAACATAAACATGTATAAATCTCACATGTATACACATACATCAACACAGAACAAATAAGAAATAGACATATTCACAGAACAATCATAAAATATATTGATCATATATTGTTCTAATATCTGTCTTGTACATTTTCAGTAGTTCACAAAAATGTTTTACATTCAAAAGAATACAAAGTAATCTTCAAGTAAATTCTTAATCTATTTTTGTTCTGGTTCCTTGATAACTATTCCTTTGCCAGCTTGGACTTTAGCTTGGACAGCAGCATCAGCAGTTTCAGCATCAGCAGGCTTCTTGCCTTTCAGATCTATCTTTTTAAGCTCTTTAGCTTTGATCTTCTGCCTCTCAAAATAGTGGTATGGCTTAGGAAAGTACTTGCTAGGCTCCACTGCAGTAGGAGGTAGCTTTCCCATCTTTGCCTTCCTTCTATACTGAACTATTGTCTCCTGCTTGATCTCATATTTTCTCCATTCAGCTTCAGAGAACCACTTGTTCCTGTCATGAGTGTTATCCTTGGCAGATTTCCAGGCAGTTAATATTATGTTTCTAGAGGTAGGGCTCCACTGTTCAAAGTCTGGCCTTTGTTCTGCTTGTTCCCTAAACCTCTTCTTAGACAGTCTTATCTCTTCCTCTTTCTGCAATGCCTCTTGCATGGCTTCTGATATAGGCTGAACAACCTTTTCAATATGTACATTGTCCTTGCCCCCAGATGGGCTGTACATGGTCTGTACCTCAGTATGAATCATTTCAAAATCTGGAGGTGGATAAATGACCTGAGCTACTTCTGGTTGCTCACCTCCAAGATATGCAGGGTTAATGCCAGATTCAGCAACATCATTGTCATCACACAGAGGAGGATACCCAAGTGTAGCTCTGATGGAATTTGATATTCACTTAGCATGGTCAGAGCTTGCCTTGACTAACACTCTCTCCCCCTTTATGACTTCTCTAGCCATATGATCTCTGACATCATCCTTTTGAAATCTAATTTGATTATCCAAGTATCTGACTCCATCTTTAAAGAAGGGTTTGAGCTTTTTAAGTTGTTCAGATATGGCCTTCTAGGAGTCTTCAATGGCAGTCTTAACAGCAGAGATTTCTTCCTGGAAGACTTTGTCAAAATCAGCTTTAATAGCAGTAGTGGAAGTAGAAGGTTCAGCAGCCTTGTTCTTTAACTCTGTGACAATAGCATTATGTGAAGCAGTTAAATTGTCATTCATCCTTAGTTGATTTTCAAGAACATAGCCTTGCTTCAATGCTATGTCATCCACTTGTGCTTTGATCTTTTCCTGGTGTGTTGTCAAGTACACCACTACATTTCCACCTTTGTGGAAGCATTCAATCATCTCCTTCTTGTTAAGGTTCATTTCAAACCTTATTGATTTTATATCCTGGGCCAGATCAAATTGGAGTGATTTCTGCCCTTCATCTACATATTTTTTTATGGCCTGTCTTTGCTCATCCAACTTGATTTGCATTGCCACCATCAGTGCACTATAGTCAACTGATGGTGTTTGCTGAACTATAGGCTGTGGTGCAACTGTTTGTAGAGCCTTCTTGTAACTCTGGCTTCTTCTCTTGAATACATAGATTTTCTTTTTCCTTGCCCTGGCTGCATCCTCATCTTCAGATTCTGAGGAGCTGGTTATTTCCACCCTCTCCTTAGGGCTTGGAGGCTTATCAGTCTGCACATCTTGTGTCTTCTCAGTTTCTTGCCTTATTAGCTCTTCATGAACTTGCACTTGCTCCCCCTCAGTAGCAGCATTATCTTCATCATCAGTAGCCTTGTCCATGTCAAAGTCATGTTGATCTAGATTTAAAAATAAATCTTCCATGGTGTATTCTGGTGGTGATGGAGCTGGAGACATTCTTTGCTCTTCAACCACAGGATCAGGAACCACTGCTTGTACAACAGATGTGTCTTTAATAACAACATCTGGTTCTTGACTATCCAGCTGAGTTTGCTGATGAACATCAGACAAATCAGCATCTTCTATAAGAAATTCTAAAGTATTTAGATCAGTGAGTACCTCTTGTATGATGGTGGTGGCTTGCTCACTTTCCAGTGTAGAGGGTTCTTCTACAACTGGAAGCTCCCCCTGGCTTTGATCCTTGTGGATGGGGCTAGCTTGAGGCAGCTCCCCCTGGATCTCAGCAGCCTCTTGAGGAGCAGGAGATTTCACTGCAGGCTCTACCTCTTTCTCATCTGGAGTGAAGACAACCTGTTCTTCACTATCAGAACTGCTAGTGGACTCTTGAGCCACTGGAGCAGTTTTTCTCTTTTTCTTTGGAGGAATCTCCTTCTCAGTAATTGTCTTCTCAGGGGTTGACATCTCCTTTGACAACACCCTGTCCCATCTAGAAAAGATCCTCAGATCCATCTTCCTCATGTGATTTATCTTGCTTCCAGCAGCAGTATTCATTACCTCTGGTATGGTACCAGCTAGGTAGAGACTTAAGATTCTGCCCAGATTGGGCTTCTTCAAGCTTTCCTTGATTTTCTCATAAACTACTATAGACCAGTCTGTTTTTAGTGTGAAGATTATCCTTGTCATTATTCCAAACATATAGGCAGACACTCTGTCATGCCCTCCTGGCTTGCTGAGTAACACTTTTCCAACAATTTCAGACATGAATTTGCCTTGGCTGTTCATGCCTTTCCTGTTAAAAACAGAACCCAGCTTCATCTTTGGATCAAGTCCACACCAGGTTAGAGCTTCCCTGGTCTTGGATGCAGTAACTTCTTCTTCAGCTTGAGTTCTTGGCAATTGAAGCACCTTCCTCAAGCTCTTTGGCGAAATCTTAACCTTAGTTCCATGAACTCTGGATTTGATTCTGTATCCAGACTCATCTACTTCAGCTCCATTTAGGAATTCAAGAACCTCTTTCTTCCATATCTTAGTAGGTTCAGAAACTAAATACTCTAACCCTGAATCTGCGACTAGGGTTACGACCGCCTGGATTTCTGCATCAGCATCACTGAAAGCGCCGCGCACCAGCTCATATCCTTCGTTGACGTTTTCCTCTAGCTTAGGCGCCATTAGGGTTTGTAGAATTTGTCTTGAGAGAAGAGAGGTGTCGACACAGAAGTTTGGTCTCGAGACTTTGAAAGCGTGTCGACAAACAAAGACAAAGCCCTATTTATACCTTTCTAATTTTGAAGATGAACAGGCGGGACAGCTAACTGAAAATGTGTCGACACTGGCAATAAGTGTCGACACTGACTTATAATGTCTCGGCACATATGTGTCGACACAAGTTTAGTCAACAGATTTTATGTGTCGACACTTGAGTATGTGTCGACACAACATAACTCGACACATTGTCGAGACTTTACTTAGAAAATTCTGAGTAAAACTTAAGTGTCGACACCACATTGGATGTGTCGACACCTACTTGACATGTGTCGACACTAACATGCTGAAGTGTCGACACCAACTTTCTAGATGTGTGGACACCTTTTTCCTGAAGTTTCGACACCACTATTTTGTGTCGACATAGACTTGTCTATGTGTCGACACCTTTTTACTTAGCATTTTCAATTCTGTAAACTTACTCTAAGTTTATCATTCCTAGTTCAATTTTGAATCTATTGAACTTAGCTTCTTCTAGTGGCTTAGTAAACATATCAGCTACTTGATTATCAGTTTTAACATATTCTAATAAAATATCTTCTCTTTCTACATGCTCCCTAAGAAAATGATATTTAATTTCAATATGTTTTGTCCTACTATGAGATACAGGGTTATTAGCTATTGAAATATCACTAGTAGAATCACAGAAAAGTGGAGTTCTACTTACCTGAAATCCATAGTCCTCTAGCTGATGTTGTATCTATAGAAGTTGAGCACAGCAACTTCCTGCAGCCACATACTCTGACTCTGCTGTGGAGATAGCCACACTGGTTTGCTTTTTGCTACTCCATGAAATTAGTCTCCCACCTAGGAATTGACAGGTTCCAGTAGTGCTTTTTCTATCTTCTTTGCATCCTGCAAAGTCTGCATCTAAATAACCTGTTAGATTAAAATCTCCATTCCTAGGGTACCAGAGGCCTAGATAGGGAGTGCCCTTTAGATATCTCAATATTCTCTTGACTGCAGTCAAATGAGACTCTTTAGGGCAGGCTTGATACCTTGCACAAACACATGTAGCATACATGATGTCTGGTCTACTAGCAGTCAAGTATAATAGGGAGCCAACTATCCCTCTATACAAGGTTTCATCTACAGGTTTCCCTGCATCATCCTTGCTAAGAGACATACTTGACCCCATTGGAGTCTTCATGGTACTGGATGAATCCATACCATACTTCCTTATGAGTTCTAGGGTGAACTTGGACTGACATATGGATAAACCACTTCCAGTCTGTTTAACTTGGAGACCCAAGAAAAACTTCAGCTCTCCCATACTACTCATCTCAAACTGACCTTGCATAAGTTTTGCAAACTTTTTGCAAAGGCTGCTTTCAGTAGACCCAAATATAATGTCATCTACATATATTTGGACAAGTATAACTTTGCCTCTAGATTCCCTAAGGAATATAGTCTTATCTATTTTCCCCCTTGAGAACTTGTTCTCAATGAGGAAACTAGATAAGGTTTCATACCAAGTCCTAGGGGCTTGCTTTAACCCATATAAAGCTTTTCTAAGTCTATAGACATGATGAGGTAGAGTTGGATCAACAAAACCTGCAGGCTGTTCCACATAGACTTCTTCCTTAAGATTACCATTCAGGAATGCTGACTTGACATTCATTTGGTAAACCTTGAATCCTTGATAGGTTGCATAGGCTAAGAACATCCTTATGGCTTCCAGTCTGGCTACTGGAGCAAAGGTTTGATCAAAATCAATACCTTCTTCTTGCCTATATCCTTTAGCAACCAGTCTTGCTTTATTCTTAATGATGACCCCTTGTTCATCCATCTTCTTCCTGTAGATCCACTTGACTCATATTATATTGTGGTCTTTAGGCTTAGGAACTAGTTCCCAGACCTTGCACCTCTTGAACTGATTAAGCTCTTCTTGCATTGCTTCAGTCCATTGTGGATCCAGTATTGCTTCTTCAAACTTCTTAGGTTCAACTTGAGACAGAAAGCTGGAGTAGATTGCTGCATTCATGTATCTGCTCCTGGTTTGTACTCCTTGTCTTGGATCTCCAATAATCTGCTCTACTGGATGATCTCTAAGATGCCTGTTGGCTGGAGGCATCCTAACTTCTGGTTGAACCTCTTCAGCATCTCCATCATGCTGTATTCCTTGAACTTCATCAGCAATTGGTACATGTAGTTCTCCCCCTGGACAACAGCTACTCTCCTCTCCTTGCTGTCTTGCAGTAGGTACTTCTTCTATAGTAAGCTTGTCCATTTTATTTGTTAAACCTGTGGGGCTGCATACAGAACTAGACAACTCATTGTTAATAAGTTTAGGCTCATCAAAAACTACATGCACAGATTCTTATACAACTTGTGTAGTCAAGTTGTAGACTCTATATGCCTTACTATTATTGCTGTACCTAACAAAAATTCCCTCTTGGGACTTGGCAGCAAACTTAGTTAAGTAAGACTTCCCATTGTTAATTATGAAGCATTTGCAACCAAAGATCCTGAAATAGGATAGGTTTGGTTTCCTGTCTTTCACAACTTCATAGGGGGTCTTGTTAAGCCTTTTAGTGATGGTAGCCCTATTTATAACATGGCATGCAGTGTTAACTGCTTCAGCCCAGAAATACTCTGGCAGTGATGTATCACTTAATAGGGTCCTACCAGCCTCTATCAAGGTCCTATTCTTCCTCTCAGCAATGCCATTTTGCTGAGGTGTTCTAGGTGAAGAGAATTCTTGAAATATCCCAAAGTCTTCACAAAGTTTTGTCATGCTTTCAGACTGAAACTCAGTACCATGGTCACTTCTAATATTTACCACTGTACTATTTAGTTCATTCTGAATTTGCTTGACAAAGCTATAGAAGACACTAGGTGTTTCAGATTTCTGTCTTAAGAAGAACACCCAGGAAAACCTTGAGTAGTCATCTACAACTACAATGGTATAGACCTTCCTACCTAAGCTGTGAACTGGCATTGGACCAAAGAGATCCAAATGCAAGAGGTATAAACACCTCACAGCATCTTTGTTTTCTATGCTTCTAAAGGTGGATTTAGTCTGCTTGCCCTTTTGACAAGCTGAGCAAATACCATCTTTAACACACTTAACTTGAGGACCATTCCTCACTAACTCTTTGCTAAAGAGTTTGCTAATAGTCTTGTAGTTAAGATGGGCAAGCCTCTTGTGCAATTTGACACAATGAGAGACTGTCTCATCAGCTACAAGACACACTGGAGAACCACTGTTCTCAACCATAATGTCTAAGCAATAGACATTCCTTTTCCTATAACCTGTCAAAATGATCTCTTGATCACTTGACCTCTTGATATGACAACCATTTTTAAGAAATGAGATGTCATACCCTATATCACTTAATTGACTTATACTTATTAGGTTGTGTTTCAACCCTTTAACATAAGCCACTTGAGTAATGGTAACTAAGTTACTAGAAATGTTACCAAACCCTTTGATGATTCCTTTTTCAGAACCACCAAAGGTAACCTTTGGACTATCTTTGATTGGAATGTAGTCCCTTAGTAGTCCCCTTGTTCCAGTCATATGTCTGGAACATCCACTGTCCAAGTACCATGTTGGGGTATGGCCACTTGGACTCACCTGCAAAACAGATTTAATGAACCTTAGAACCCAAAGAATTCTTAGGTCCTTGGTACTTGTTAGTTTGCAATCTGACAAAGCTACCTACTGGCTTTCCAACAGGTAGTTTGGTACTCACTTTGGCACTAGCATTGTGCCAACAGTCCACTGTAAAATGGCCAACTTTGCCACAACACCAACATTCAAACTTGTTGTACCTTTGCTTAGGTACTGTCTTTGCTGTCTTATCTACAGCTGACTTGTTGAATGTTGGGGCTTTGCCCTTGGACTTGGGCTTGGACTGCTCAGTCCTTGTAGGTCTAATAAAACCCAGTCCAGCTTTGCCTTTATGATGAACAAATTCATCAATTAAAGGTAACACTGACTTAGGTTTAGAAAACCTAGCAACAAGCTCTCTCTCTTTCTGAAGATTGATCTCCAGACTCTTGATTTGATCATTTTTAAATGATATAGTACCCATTTGAATCACTGTTATGTGCTTCAACCTGGCTATCTCATTCAGTTTTTGATCAAAAGACTTCTCAAAATCTGTTACTGCAGCTTTAAGATCAGCAATTTCCTTTGCCTGACTTTTGGCTAGGGACTTGCTTTTCTTGTAAGCTTGCAACAACACTTTATATTCATCTATAAGCTGATGAATATCATCCTCAGACTCAGATACACTTCCATCACTGGATGAAGATGAATCTGATTCTGTACCAGAACAAGAAACTGAACTTAGAGTTGAACATTGTACCTTACTGGGTCCTAGCTGCTCCAGGATTTTGTCATGCTCTGTCAAAGCCATTAGCCCCTGGCATTGACTGTCTTCTTGTTCATAAATAGACTCCAAAATCTGCATGAATTCTTCCTCTTCTTCTTCAGCAAACAGCCGTATGTATGCTTCAGCATCAGACTCAGATTCTGAAGAAGAGATATCTGATAGAGTCTTCTCCTTCTTGGCAACAAAAGACTTTTCTTTCTTGCCTTTGAAATAAGTCTTTTTCCTGTCACTAGACTCTTTTCTCTTTTCAGGACAATCTGCAATTACTTGGCCCTGTCTATTGCAGCAATAGCACACTATCTTAGAACCAGTTGCCTTGCTAGATTTTGTCCTTTTCCTGTCCTTCTTTGAAGCCTTTTTATCCTGATAAAAATCTTCTTTTCCCTTAGAAGTAGAGGGCCTTGTCCTCTACTGTTTCTTCTTCAAGAATTTCTGAAAATGTCTAGTGAAGGCAGCAAAGTCTTCATCACTTTCTCTGCTTTCTGACTTGGTGCTGACTGTTTCATCTGACTCTGATTCAGCAATCTTTGGAGGTGGAGTTGGTGATTTATTCCTGCACTTTCTGGAGGCTTCTGTCTTGAAGGCTACTGATCTTTCCTTGTGTTCAGTTCTTGTTGACTTCTCCTCCTCTTTCCTCACTATCAATTACATTTCATATGACAATAGCTTGCCAAACAGTGTAGGTGGAGGAATTTCTCCCAACTTAGCCATTTCTCTAATGGCACAGATCTTTGTGTCCCAATCTTTAGTTAGGGACCTTAGGAACTTGTCATTTAGTTCATAATTGTTGAACTCTCTCCCATAAGACATGAGTTCATTCACTATTCTGTAGAACTTCTTATAGCACTCAGTTATGCTATCACCCTTTGCTTCTCTAAAACTCTCATACTCTTGATTTAGCAAGGATTTTCTATCTTGCCTAACTTCTTCAGAACCTTCCATATAGACAATGAGAGTATCCCACATCTCTTTGGCTGTCTTACAGTGAATAAGATTCTGAAAAGTGGCATCATCTATAGCACTCACAATGATGTTTTGTGCCCTCTTGTCCATGGTAGCTAGGACAATCTCATCTTTAGTCATCTCAGAGAAATCCTTTGGGGTTCTCTGATTTGCATCTAGAACTGATATCTTCATGGGCACATAAGGCCCCTCCTTGACTGTGATGTATATCCTAGGGTCTGAGGCCTCCATAAACAGCCTTACCCTTTCCTTCCAAATCCCAAAATTTCCTTTCTGCATATGGGCAATTTCATGGAACCCAATTCCTTGTGATTTTCAGAGGAACCCATGGTTCTTAATTTTCTTGATTACTGAATTTGACTTAGACTGAATCTGCCAATCAGGATCTCCTCAGACTGTTAGTCCTTGTTTTGAGGAACCTCGCTTTGATACCACTTGAAAGAAATAGTACCTAAACACCTAGAGGGGGGGTGAATAGGTGACCTAATCCTTTTTTAACTTTAATGGCAGCAATCAGTTATATCACAGAATTCTAACTACTTTTGCACAGCAATTACACAAGCATTCACAATCACAGCACAATCACAGCACAGCAGACACAGAATTTTATAGTGGTTCCCCAAGCTTTGGGTACATCCACTTTTCCCCTTCGCCTATCTAGCAGTGTACTAGATTTGGCCAAACTTCTCCACTAGCTCAGAACCCAAATTGGTTCCTACACCTCAGGCCCAAGGCCCTACAACTCAGCTTTTTGCAAAGCCTACACTCAGCCATAAGGGCCTACACTCAGCCAATCAAGGCCTACACTCAGCCAACAAGGCCTACACTCAGCCAACAAGGCCTACACTCAGAGATCTCAATCTCCTACACTCAGGCTCTCAAGCCCTACCCTCAGTGTACAACCCCGTGTTCGGCGAGCAAGGTCACAGGGGAGCTCGGCAGCAGCAGGCGAGCTCGGCATCAACAGGGGCGAGCCCTAGCTCGGCATCCGTCAGCCAGAGATCGTCGATCGGCGACCCCGAGCTCGGCATTCGCCGTGCGGGCTGCAACTCGCACCCTCGCAGTGGAGTTCGGCAGCAGCGTGCGAGCAGAGCACGCCGAGGTGGCCAGAGCTCCCAGCTCGCCCGGATGACAGAGGTGCCTTTTACTGTTTTACCCCTGCTGGTCTGCCCATAGCCCTTCAGAACAGCGGGGTTTGGCTGTTGGCAGACCCAGCTGGGGGTTCTCTGGTAATTTCAGGTCAGCTGTTTTGGTTATTGGCAGTCCGGATTTCAAAAACTATAAATAGGACCCAAGGGGTACCCCAGAAGGCAGGTTTTTTCGGTGCTCCTCTCCACAAAATCTTAAGTGCTTTCTGAGGGTACCTTAGCTCGGCTTCAGGCTAAGGAGGGGAAGCGCTCTGAGATCTTCCGGGTTTGTGGTGGGACCTCCCTGCCGAGCCCTTGGGTCTGTTTCTCCTTGCTTTCGTCATTTTTCTTGCAGGAACAAAGTAGGCGCGAGACCACCCCCTTCCCCAAGGGCGAGCTCCACAGGAAGCCGAGTTCCGGTTTCAACATTTTGGTGCGGTGAGCGTGGACAGTGGTCAGCGCAGAAAAGTTTCCGCGAGCTCGATGACGGGACAAGGATCCGACAGGACGAGCTCGCCGCCCCCCCCCCCCCCCCCGCCTCTCGCGACGGTGGGAATGTTCGAAGACTTCAGAAACGAGGTGCTGAATCTGGTCAAGTTCGCACTCGGCACGCGGGCCGAGTGCTCGACTCCGGCAAACCAGATCGCGGTCGCCCCCTCATTGGGCGAGGACGCTCCCGGCAGGCGAGCTGGGAAGGAAGTGGCCGAGGAAGGTCGAGGGTGCGAGCTCCCCGGGCGCGAGCTCTTCCCCGGCTCGGCAGGTCGAGGTCGCTTCAGCGAGCTGGGCTCGCGAGACTCGCCAGCTCGCCCGGTAGGGGGAGGGAGCCCTTTCAGCGAGCTGGTCTCTTCAGCTCCCGTTCCAGATGGGTTCAGGGAGCCCGAGATGTCCTACTACACTGGGAAGGGAGACCCGGTCCAGCATGTCTAATGGTTCGAGGACGTCGTCTCCATCCGTCAGATGTCGGACGAATTCAAGTGCTGGCTCTTCGCCATCACCCTCTGGGAGAAGGCAAGGGAGTGGTTCCACCAGCTACCGGCCAACTCCATTTACTACTTCGAGGACCTGCGCCGAGGATTCATGCTGAGATTCACCACTTCGAAGAAGAGGAAGAAGGAGTCCGAGTCTCTGTTTCACATTAAGCAGGGGGTGAACGAGACGCTGGGAAGCTACGTGGACCGATTCCAGGAGGAAGTTACTCAAGTCCAGGAGATGCCGGGCCATAGTCTGATGATGGCCTTTACCCTGGGCCTGCAGCAGGGTTTCTTCCGGATGGAGCTGAAGAGAGTTCCCCCCCCCCTCTCCTACGAGGAGCTGATGGAGAGGGCGGCGAGAGAGGTCGACGGGGAGGCGTCGAACCCAGAATTTGCAAGGAAGCTGGCAAGGTGGGCCACAGAGGAAGAGAAAGAGTCGAGGGGAGGAAAGGCGCAGGAGGAGAGAAGGGGGGAGCCCAGGCAGAGGGAGCAGAGGCAGCTCCAAGGGCAGCAGCAGCCGAGGTGGGGGCATCAGGAGCCCGACCGACGGCTGGGATGGAGGCCTGAGTGGCAAGGCCAGGGGCCGCAGAGGGGGTACCACGGAAAGGACCACTACCAGGGGAGGCAAGACCAGTTCCACCCCCCGGGCTGGAGGCAGGGCCAGAGGCCCCGGCTCCCCGATCAAGAGGAGGCCATGGCCATAGCCCTGGGAGCAAGGAGGGGAGCGTGGAGAAGGAGAAGAAGAGAGGTCAGGGTGGAGCTGCCCTATTGCGACTTCCACCAGGAAGAAGGGCACGTCACGGCCACCTGTCCAGAGTTCCTCGAGATGAAAGGAAACAGGGAGCGGCAGCAGCAGCAGCAGGAGGCGCGACAGGAAGTGAGGATTGAGGAGGTCCTGCCTCGGGCGGAGGAGGACCGTTGTGAAGACCGGGTGGATGTGGGGACCCGAGGAGGGATCGGGGTGATCCACGGGGGAGTGGGGATCGAGGCTTCCCGCAAGGCAAGCCTCCACACCATGTACCGGCGGAGCGTCGCCTCTACATCCCAAACCCCGCCACCGGAGGAGAGGATCACCTTCTCTAGGAGTGATCTGCCAGACCACGAGGATCCGTTCTGCGATGCGCTGGTCATCAAGGCGGCCATCGAGAACTTCACCGTCTCTCGGATCCTCGTGGATAACGGGAGCTCCGTCAACGTCGTCTTCAAAAAGGCATTCGACGCGATGAAGGTGGAGGCAAAGAGGGTGCTGGCCTCAGATGGCCCCTTGTTCGGATTTTTCAGGGGAAAGGAAGGAAGTAGAAGGAGGAGTTGGACTCCATGTCACCTAGGGGGGGCAGTCCCGAAACTGCAAGTTCGTCATCGTGGACGCCCCCAGCAGCTACAGCGCCATCTTCGGGAGGCCTCTCATCAGCACCTTCCGCTGCATCCCCTCGTCTTACCACCAGTGTTTGAAGTTCAACGCTGAGGGGGTGCAGGTCAGGGTTAGGGGAGACCCAAAGGTGGCGCGGGAGTGTTACGTCACTGCGGTGAACACC
This sequence comes from Platanthera guangdongensis, assembly GCA_039583875.1. Taxonomy (NCBI): domain Eukaryota; kingdom Viridiplantae; phylum Streptophyta; class Magnoliopsida; order Asparagales; family Orchidaceae; genus Platanthera; species Platanthera guangdongensis. The sequence continues at coordinate 236,246,330 of CM077158.1, forward strand.
ATCTCTTGGCAGGAGGGAGCCAAGGAGATGGGACGGAGGATGGAAGAGGTCGAGCAGGAAGCAGGAGGGGAAGAGCTGGGAGTAGAGGACTGCGCGAAGAAAGCGGCAGGAGGAGATCTGGAGGAGGTGGCCGAGGTAGGAGCCGTGGGGGGAGAGATGGAGATAGAGGCCCCGGTTCCGGAGGAAGGGGACGCAGAAGGATGGGGGGAGCGGCCCAGGCTGGAGGCGGCAGAGGAAGTGGTGGAGCTGGAGGTGCTCACCCGGGGAGGAAGGGTGGAGAAAGTTCGCGTCAGCGGAGGGCTGACCCCGGAAGACCAAGGCAGGATGCTGGAGTGCATCCAGAAGAACGTGGACATCTTCGCCTGGAACGCCGCGGAGATGCCGGGGGTTGACGCGGATGTGGCTTGCCACCGCCTCAACCTGGACCCGGGAACACGCCCCGTCCAGCAGAAGAAAAGATCCACATCAGACAAGCTGGCGGAACCCATCCGGGAGGAGGTGGCGAAACTCCTCAAGGCAGGCTTCGTGTCTGAGATTCAATACCCCGGCTGGGTCTCCAACGTGGTTATGGTTAAAAAAGGGGATGGCCGATGGAGGATGTGTATCGACTTTTCCTTACTTAATAAAGCTTGTCCCAAGGATTGTTACCCCTTGCCTCGGATCGACGCGCTGGTTGACTCAGCCGTCGGTTTTTCTGTAATGAGTTTTTTGGATGCTTTTTCAGGTTACCATCAGATCAGGATGCACCCCCCGGACGTTAAGGATGTCTCATTCATCACAGGGGACGGCTGCTACTGCTACAAGATGATGCCCTTTGGGCTGAAAAATGCTGGGGCTACCTACCAGAAGATGATGGACATGGTCTTCAAGGAGCAAAGGGGAAGGAACTTGGAGGTGTACGTGGACGACCTCATGATCAAAAGCCGGGATGTGGACGCCCACCTCCGGGACCTGGAGGAAACCTTCGCCACCCTGCGCAGATACAAAATGCGGTTGAATCCCCTCAAGTGTGTCTTCGGGGCCAGCCGAGGAAAGTTCTTAGGGCATCTCCTCACCCCCACGGGGGTCGAGCCGAATCCAGACAAGGTTAAGGCTATCCTGGAGCTGGGGCCCCCACGGAACGCAAAGGAGGTCCAACGGTTGACAGGGAAGCTAGCAGGGCTGAGTCGCTTCCTTTCTCGGGCAGGGGAGAGGTGCTCCCCCTTCTTCAAGATGCTAAGAGGTGGTCAGAGGTTTGAATGGACCAAGGAATGCGAGGAGGCGTTCCAGGCCCTCAAGATGCAGTTGACACAGGCCCCGCTGCTCCAAGGGCTGAAGGAGGGGGAGGACCTGTTCCTTTATCTCAGGGTCGGGGCAGAGGCCTTGAGCTCCGTCTTGGTTCGCGAAGAAGGGAAGAGACAGCTCCCTATTTATTACGTCAGCCGAGTCCTGAGAAAGGCCGAGCTCCGATATCCGATCTTGGAGAAGCTTGCATTCGCACTAATCGTCTCGGCTCGGAGGCTGCGACCTTACTTCCAGGCACACTCAATCCGAGTGGTGACCGACCATCCCCTCCGCAACATCTTCGAGGGGGTGGAGCATTCAGGCAGGTTGGCTAAGTGGTCGGTGGAGCTGAGTGAGTTCGACGTCTCCTTCATTCCGCGGCTCTCGATCAAGGCTCAGGTGATGGCCGATTTCCTAGCCGACTACATGGTTGAAGTAGCGGAGGAAGAGCTCACCCGCCCGACCCCTTGGAAGGTGAGGGTGGATGGAGCCTCGGGAAGGCATTCTCTCGGAGTAGGGGTGGTTCTGGAAAGCCCTCAAGGGACTCAGATTGAGCAGACGGTGGTGGTGCATTTTCCCATTACCAACAACCAGGCCGAGTACGAAGCAGTGATAGCGGGGCTGTGCCTGGCCAGGGAGTTGGGGGTGCTAGATGTGGAGGTCCTAACCGACTCCATGGTGGTGGCTTCCCAGATCAACGGGGAGTTCGAAGCAAGGGAGCCCGCTCTGAAGTTATACTTGGCCAAGGTGAAGGGGGTCATAGGGACCTTCCAGACCTTCTCCATCCGGCACGTGCCAAGGGGGGAGAATGAACAGGTCGATCAACTCGCAAAGCATGGTCCCCAGGTGGGGGGCACCATCACCGACCTGTTCCGCCCCTCCATCGAGGAAGGGGAGCTCATGGAAATCGATCAGCAAGCTTCATGGATGGATCCAGTCGTGGTCTTCCTCTCCACAGGAGAATATCCGGAGGGGGTAGATAAGAAGAAACTAAGGCACAAGTCAGCCTATTATCTCCTCCGGGACGGGCAGCTATACCGGAAGACCCTCTCGGGGATGCTAGCCCGCTGCGTGACCGAGGGTGAAGTACGGAGGATCTTGGAGGAAGTCCACTCCGGGGAATGTGGGAGCCACTCCGGGAGTCGGACCCTGGAAGGAAGGGTGGTCAGGCAAGGGTATTTCTGGCCCACCCTGGGCCGAGACGCCGCTGAGTTCGCAAGAAGATGTCATAAGTGCCAGCTGCTCGCCCCTCTCCAGCTGCAGCCAGCCCAGCGGCTCCGTAGTATCACGACCCCATGGCCCTTCGCAATCTGGGGAATGGATTTGGTTGGGCCGTTTCCCCAAGCCAGCGGCCAGAGAAGGTTCCTCCTGGTGATGATTGATTACTTCTCTAAGTGGATGGAGGTGAAGGCGTTGGCCAAGGTGACCTCTCAGGTGATCAGGAATTTTGTTTGGGGGGAGATCATCTGTCGTCATGGGCTGCCGCAGGCCATCGTCACAGACAACGGACTTCAGTTCGCCAGTGCCGAGTTCACCAGCTTCTGCGAACAGCTCGGGATCGATCTCAGGTTCGCCTCGGTCCATCACCCCAGGAGTAACGGGCAGGTGGAGGCCGCAAACAAGATCATCGTCAACCTCCTCAAGAAGAAGGTGGAGAATCTGAAGGGGAGCTGGGTGGAGCAGCTCCCTGCGGTTCTTGGGGCCCTAAGGACCACCCCCAACACGGCTACGGGAGAGACACCATTCAAACTCTCCCACGGGTGCGAGGCAGTGCTCCCCATAGAGTTTGAAGTCCAAACGCCACGGGTCGTGGCGGCCAAAGAGGGCCGTGAGGAATGGCAGGCAGAAAATGAGGAGGAACTGAGACTCTCCCTTGACATGGTGGAAGAGGTTAGGGACCTTTCCGCTATCCGGCAGGAGGAGGTAAAAAGAAGAATGGCCAAGTACTTTGACAAGCATGTCAGGGTCAAGCAGTTCGTGGAAGGGGACTTGGTGCTGAAGAAAGTGGATGCGGCAGGGAGGTCGGCATCCGTAGGAAAGCTCAATCCCAGCTGGGAGGGACCATTCATTGTAAAGGCAGCCTTGGGGTCAGGGGGCTACCGACTCCAAAATGTAGAGGGCGAGACCTTGAGTCTCACCTGGAGCGGTGACGACCTCAAATAATTTTTCCCTTGAAACATGTAAGAAGCACTTTGATTGTAATAAATTTTCTCAAGTCCTCTGACAATGTTGTAACTAGCCTGCATGATAGGATGTGATGTGTTTTGGACCCCGAGCAGATCCCGCTGTCAGGGTCTCACCTAGCTGATAGGGCTGGAAGTCACTCGGTGTCATCCCTGGCCTCGAGCAGATCCCGCTGTCAGTCTCTCACCTAGCTGACAGGGCTGGAAGTCACTCGATGGCGGTAGTATTGGACCCCGAGCAGATCCCGCTGTCAGGCTCTCACCTAGCTGACAGGGCTGGAAGTCACTCAGTGTCATCCCTGGCCTCGAGCAGATCCCGCTGTCAGGCTCTCACCTAGCTGACAGGGCCGGAAGTCACTCGATGGCGGTAGTATTGGACCCCGAGCAGATCCCGCTGTCAGGCTCTCACCTAGCTGACAGGGCTGGAAGTCACTCGGTGTCATCCCTGGCCTCGAGCAGATCCCGCTGTAAGGCTCTCACCTAGCTGACAGGGCTGGAAGTCACTCGATGGCGGTAGTATTGGACCCCGAGCAGATCCCGCTGTCAGGCTCTCACCTAGCTGACAGGGCTGGAAGTCACTCGGTGTCATCCCTGGCCTCGAGCAGATCCCGCTGTCAGGCTCTCACCTAGCTGACAGGGCTGGAAGTCACTCGATGGCGGTAGTATTGGACCCCGAGCAGATCCCGCTGTCAGGCTCTCACCTAGCTGACAGGGCTGGAAGTCACTCGGTGTCATCCCTGGCCTCGAGCAGATCCCGCTGTCAGGCTCTCACCTAGCTGACAGGGCTGGAAGTCACTCGATGGTGTTAGTATTGGACCCCGAGCAGATCCCGCTGTCAGGCTCTCACCTAGCTAATAGGGCTGGAAGTCACTCGGTGTCATCCCTGGCCTAGAGCAGATCCCGCTGTCAGGCTCTCACCTAGCTGACAGTGCTGGAAGTCACTCGGTGTCATCCCTGGCCTCGAGCAGATCCCGCTGTCAGGCTCTCACCTAGCTGACAGGGCTGGAAGTCACTCGATGGTGGTAGTATTGGACCCCGAGCAGATCCCGCTGTCAGGCTCTCACCTACCTGACAGGGATGGAAGTCACTCGGTGTCATCCCTGGCCTCGAGCAGATCCCGCTGTCAGGCTCTCACCTAGCTGACAGGGCTGGAAGTCACTCGGTGTCATCCCTGGCCTCGAGCAGATCCCGCTGTCAGGCTCTCACCTAGCTGACAGGGCTGGAAGTCACTCGATGGTGGTAGTATTGGACCCCGAGCAGATCCCGCTGTCAGGCTCTCACCTAGCTGACAGGGCTGGAAGTCACTCGGTGTCATCCTTAGCCTCGAGCAGATCCCGTGGTCAGGCTCTTACCTAGCTGACGGAGCCAGAGGTCAATCGATGGTGTCGGCCTCGAAGTCATCAGGTATGGGTCAAGGCCTCGGTGCCGGGAAACAAAGGGAGAGAAAGGTTCTGCCAAGGGGGAGCTCGGGCTCGGCAAGCCCAGCCCGATAGGATCTAGCAAGCAAGCCAGGCTGGGGGACTCGGCAAGAGCGAGTGTGCACCCGCCAACCCCGGCTCAGCATCAGCGAGCGGGGTGCGAGCCCGGGGCTCACCAAGGATGAGCAAGCAGGACCGGGGGGCCTCGCCCCCTTTAGCCATTGGACTTGACTTTTCTTCCGTTTTCGGGCTCAACCCGGATGGATCGCATGCGAGTAAAGGTAGGCGGATAGAAGGGTGGAGGCCGTGTGCGAGCAATAGTGGCGTGAAAAGGGCGGAGAGCAACTCGCCGCGAAATCGTTCGGGGGCTCAGCGAACACCCCAAGCGCGTCTCGCTCGCGTACGCGCTCTCATAATCGCTCTACTCGCGGAACCTGCCTCTGCGAGGTCACGGGAGGAAAAACTCGCATACATTCAGAGCTACTCGCATAGTAAGAAAGTAAATGACACTGGTATGATCAAAACTCGCATACATTCATTGCTTACAATTATTTACAAAGATTACATTGAGCTCGCCTCGGCGAGTAGACAAAATAGAAACAGAAAAGAAAATACAAGGCTATCAGCTGGCCTCGCCCCCTCCGCCGGGCTCGTCCCCGCCGTCGCCCGAATGGTCCTGGAAGCTCTTCCCGAACATTGTGTCCAGGCTATCTTCCTTCTCGCTGGGCGGCGTCGCCGGAAACAGACTCGGCATCAGGTCCCGAGCAGAGATCTCCCCGCATCCTTCCACCAGCACCCCGGAGTCCTTCATCATCGCGAGGGTGCACTCGGCGGTCTGGATTGAGTTGATCCGCAATCTCTCGACGAGGTCGGCCTCGCCGAAGATGCGCGGGCTCTTGTAGGGGAGTGTGGGGTCGATGTCGTGCGACGAGAAAAAGATCTCCGCCTGGCGACGAACCTCGCCGAGAAGGTGCTGGTTCTCCCCCTTCAGCTTCGCGTTCGCGCCCTCCAGCTCGCCAAGGCGCGCGCGCAGGCGGCCGTTCTCCTCCCCGATCTCGGCATTGCGAGCCTGGAGCTCGCCAGCAGCGTCGGCATCCGCGGCCAGTTGTGCGCACAGCCGGCTAACCTCCTCCCCCAGCTCAGTGTTGCGAGCCTGGAGCTCGCCCGCCGCCTTGGCATCCTGGAAAAAGCCCATTTAGCGGCAGCAAAACTTTCTAAGCAAAAGAGAGCGGTGCGTAACACTTACCAGCCCGCCAGCAGTCTGGGCGAGAAGACCATCCGCGATGCCGAGCCGCCTCGCCTGATCGGCGACCTGCTCCTTGGCGAGGTCGCGAGCCTGCTCGGCCTTTTCGAGCTGGTGGCTGATGGCGAAGCTGCGGCGCGCCAGCATGTGGTGCAGCTCCAGAGTCCGCAGGTGAGACTGCAGGCCCTCATGGCCGAGCTGCCGGAGGGTCGACCTCTTGTAGGCCTCGGCATCCTCCCGGCCATAGAGGCCGAAGCCGAGGGCATAGGCGTGACCGGTGGCGGGCTCGCGGTCGTGCCAGGACGGGTGCAGAGTGGAGACGGAGACTCGATGAGCGAGCTCGTCCCACTGCAGCATGGGCTCGCCCGCGGAATCCTTCCAGCGCCCGCCGAAGTTGAAGAGGGGGTGCTACTTCGGCGGCACGCGCTCGCGGGCAGCCCTCTTTGCCGAAGGAGGAGGGGAGATCGCGGCCGAGGTAGAAGGGCCCTTGCCGCCCTTTCGGCCCTTGCTGATCGTCTCCTTCAGCGGGCTCTCCGGTGACGCGTCGGGAGGAGTCTCCGACGAGCTGATGTACTTGGGGCTGGGTTGATGTTGCTGCTGTCCCCGCGGAGCCAGTAGGGCCCTCCGCATCTTTTTTATCTGACGGGGGCCCGATGGCGGGTTCGACCCCGCGTCCTCAGATCGCCTCTTGCCGGAAGAGGGCTGCGAGAGGGCCGCCTCGTCTCGGCAGGCTGCTGCCGCTGCCCTCTCGCGAGCAAGAGGGTCAGTATCGAGCCTCGGGTCCGCGAACGGCGGGTTCGCGGGGATTATCCGCTCCCCTGCAGAAAACACTTGGAAAGGTTAGAAAATTCAGATATGATGATGTGCCGAGCTCGGCGAGTAGGCGAGCTCGGCAAAATAAGGAAAGTATACCTTCGCCGGGCAGAACCGGGGGGAGCGCGTCGAGGCCGCTCCGCAGGAAGGCGACCTCGAAATCTTTGTGGAGGAAGAATTTGTGGAGCTCGGCGTCGTTGCCGGACACCGCCGGCGGGCGGTACACCTCCTTGCCATTTTGTTGCGGCGAGTAGGGGATGTTGCCGAGATCGCCCTTGATGAAGGCGATCTTGGTCATCCAGGTATGGTGCTTGTTCGCGATCTCGCGAACCTTGATCAAGGAGCCGCCGAAGTAGGCGACCCCGTCCGTCGTCGCCTTATTGGAGAAGAGTTTCCTGAACACGGTCAGGTTGAACTCGATCCTCTCCCGCCGCAGGTAGCTCGCGAAGGCCACCATCATCGCGATGGCGTTTGAGTTCAGCTGCGTGGGGACGGCCCCGTAATATTTCAGGATCTGCCGGATTTCCGGCCACAAGGGAAGTCGCAGCCCCACCTCGAAGTGCGAGATGGGGAATGCGAGCTCGTTCTCATAGAACGCGTTGATGGCCTCGCCCGGCCCCGGCCTACGCGCCTCAAAGCCCGGCGGCACATACAGGGCGATGAATTCTGCGAGCTCCTCCTCGCAGGTGTGGCCGTCGAAGAAGCAGTAATCCGCAAAGTGTTGCGCGCATTTGGAGCGGCCATCGGCGTCCGGGTTGGTCTTGCCCATGATCGCAGAGAAGAAGAGAGGCACTACGCGAGCAGGAGAAGGAGAGAACACAGGGAAGCAAAGTAATAAAAGCACAGTATGGGGGGGTAGGTGAGAGCCGGGGGGGGGGCTATTTATAGGAAAGGAATCTGAGGCAAGCTGTCACATCGGTGCAGCTCGCCGCCCCAGCTCGCCACCCCAGCTCGCCACCCCAGCTCGCCGACTTCCGGCGCATCCCAACTGAGGCTAAGTCAAACATTACGGCTTTTTATTTAAATAACATAATTAAGAATGTTCTAAGAGTTGTTCATCACAGAAGGGGAAAGTTCAGAACAGAAAAGGAGGCGCGCGAACAGGGAGGGCATCGGGACGCGAGCGACGGTCGGCTCGGCAGGGGAGCCCGCAAAACTTACCTACCCCGGCCTCGCGATCCCCGCCCCCCAAGCTGCCACGCGCGAAGTAACTCGCGGATCCTTCCGGAATTCCTTTGTGCAACCAAGAGGCCATCATCTATCTCATCCAGGAGTCGGGAGGGAGACATCAACTCGCGAGCTCGGCCGAGGCGCACCTCCTCAGCAAGACGCGCGTAGTCGCGCTGTAGCGTCTCGTTGACCCCCTGCACCTCGCGCAGTCCACACACCAGCTTCTTGAGGAGCTTGACCTCCATCCTCATCAGCTCGCCTTGATCAACCTCCGGACCCAGGTAAGAGTCCAGCGAGCTCGGAGGTGGGAGGGGAGAGTGGAGGGCTGCCCGCGAAGACTCCTCGGCAGCCGATTGACTGGGAAGAGCTGTAAAGGCAAATGTCAGCAGAGCAAAAGCTTGCGAAGAACAGGGGTGAGCGAGGCTGACCTGAAGAGCTCGGCGGTTCAAGCGAGATGCGAGGAGGGACAAATCTCAGGTCCTTCCCGCGACCTGGGCCGCGAACCCCCGGCGAGATGAGCTCGAAAGCCGGGGTGGGAATGGACGCCCGACCTCTCCCGGCGGCCTCGTCAGTTTGCTGAGGAGGGGAGCCCGGTGGCGAAGTCGGCCTCTGCGAGGTCACAGGCAGGATCCCGAAGAGGAGCGGCGGATCCCGGGGATGGCTATCCGGTGCCGAGAATCCAAGGTTGCCTCTCCTGCCCCAGGACAAGAAGGAAGTGAAGAAGAAACCTTGGAGCCAAGTACCTCTGGCCCAGGACTATCTGAAGGAGAGTTCTCCCTACTCTCAAGACAGTTCAAGAAATTCTTGAACAAAAAGAAGCAATAGAAAGGCAAGGATGCCTCTTATAGAAGATCACGCCATGATGGCGATCAACACAGAAAAAGAACAAGCAGCCATGACAGGTATATTACTAAACCGAACAAACATATTTCTACTGACATTGTTTATTATTGTTGCAATAAGTCAGGACATGTCATCTCTGATTTCCCTCATAAGAAGAAGGAGGGTGGAAAAAGAGAGGAAAATAAATCCTCATATAACAAGAAGAGGACAGAAAAGAGCTTAATTGCCAAGAAGGGCAAGACTTTTAGCGAGTCTGACTCATCTGAGTCAAGTGAAGAAGAGGAAGCCTACTTTGGGCTAATGGCTCAGACTGATGATGAACAAGAACCCCAGTTCACTGGGAAGGTAAATTCTCATACTCCTCTTTTTGAATATGATGTTTCTGAACATGATCATGAGGACAGCTCTTCTGACGATGAGTCTGAACTCATGGCCCAATACAAGAAGTTGATCAAGGCTTACGACAAATGTCGAAAAGTCGTGAAAACTCAAGCCAAAGAGATAAAGTCTCTAAAGGCTGAAGAGAGCACCTTGAGAGAGGAAGTCGCTAAGACAAACTCACTCAAAGAGACCTTCAATGCTGCCATTGAAGAATATAATAAGGCTCTTGAGCACGTAGACCTTAAGGATAAGATCATCAAAGAGTTGGAAGAACAACTTGCTGCTGAAAAGAAACTTGTTGAAAGTTTCTCGAAGACCAAGACTTTCCTTTCTTTCGTTGCCGAATTCTCAGCTGAGGCCAACGGTGCTGCGCTAGGCCATGTTGAAGCTCCTAGTAAATCTTTTAGGAGGAAAAAGCTCAAAAAAAGAATAAGGCGACTAAGAAGGCATTCACCAAAGAGAATGGGAAAGCCCCTCAAGATCAGACTTCTTTCAAGAAGGTCATATTTCCATCAAACGAGTTTGATCTTGACTCGTCCTACGGTCACTTTGCTAGACCTACTTATGTAGAGCCGAAGTCTCGTTACCAAGGAGGGACTCGTCCCCGAAACTTTGGCAAGAGTATCTTTAAGGCACCTTATGAAGAAATTACTCTTCAGAGCTATGACCCTTATAATCATGGTCATAACATTAAGAAAGCACCAAAGGTAAGGCCTATTGTGGAAAAGCCACTGAAGGAGAAGAAATCATGTGATTGTCATCACCATGAAGCTTCTTCCACCAAGAATGCTGCCCCTGCTAGACCACCATTTCAAAAGGTCAAGCAGGAGAATATAAGGCAAAGATACAATAGGTTTTACTGTTAGTGTTGCGGCAAAATTTGTCACTTTGCCATTGACTGCTCGTTTAATTCCAGGAATTTTGCAACTCCTCAAGTTGGCAATATGAGAAAGACCACTCATAATGCTAATACTCGTAAGGGGAGTGTTGAAGGATTGGAACACAATCTTATAAGTATAAGCCAGCTCTATGGTAAAGGATATGTTGTTGAATTTCATGCAGTTAAGTGATTGATAAAATCGATTGATAATATGAAAACGATTCTATCAGACACTCGAATTAGAAATATATTTTGTTTGAATTTCATTTGTATAGACTCTTCTACACCAGTGTGTTTTATGGCTAAAGATAGTGCGTCTCTTGGTGACCAATGACACAAGAGATTAGCACATATTAATTTCAAAACTATTAATAAATTATTTTCACTTAATTTAGTACGTGATGCCTCAAATGTCAAGTACGTTAAAGATATACCTTATCACGCTTGTGTAAAAGGAAAGCAAACAAGGGCTACCTTTAGAAGCGTTATTGGCAAAGATTCTAATAGATGTTTACATCTACTTCATATGGACTTGTTCGGTCCACTGCAAGTTAGAAGTTTGGGAGGTAAGGATTATACATTGGTTATTGTTGATGACTACTCGAGCTTTGCGTGGGTGTTCTTTCTGAAACACAAGTCAGATACCTTTGACATCTTTACTAATTTTATTAGGCAAGTCCAGAATGAATACAACTGTTCCGTAGTAAAAATCAGAAGTGACAATGGAACAGAGTTCAAGTTTGGGGCCATGGTAGAATTCTGCGAAGGCTTGGGTATCTTTCATGAGTTTTCCTCTCCTCGTACTCCTCAACAGAATGGAGTAGCTGAGATAAGGAATCGAACACTCATAGAGGCCTGCAGGACCATGTTGAGTGATGCCTCACTTTCGGAATACTTCTGGGCTGAAGCCGTCAACACTGCATGCCACGTGCAAAATCAAGCACTCATAAACAAGAATCACAATAAGACACCTTACGAACTTCTAAAGGGCAGGAAACCGACTGTTGCATATTTTAGAACTTTTGGTTGTAAGTGCTTCATCCTTAACAATGGCAAGTATCACACTACCAAATTTAGCGAAAAGTGGTTTTAAGGTATTTTTGTAGGGTATAGTAGTCATAGTAAGACATATAGGATATTTAATAAAAAAACTCTTGTTGTAGAAGAATCCATTTATATTGTATTTGATGAGACGAGCTTGCTGCAAAGCAACTCTTCTAGTGTGTTCATTGAAGATGCAGGTTCAAAGTTGAAAGAACTAAATTTGGATGAGCCGACTGAAGAAAAAAGTGAAAAGTTCATCAAGATCACCACTCCAACCCCGATTAGAGAGGTTGATGATCAAGATAAAGAAGTCATCTAAGTTGATGAAGTCACTCCTGTGGAAGAAGAAGCTCCAGGTGCAAGGACCTTAGAGCTCAGACACTTGAAGGATCATCCAATGGACCAAATCATAGGAGATCCACGAGATGGTGTCAGAACTCGTAGAGGTACAACTAACGAGAATTTATATTTGAGTTTTCTCTCACAGGTTGAACCAAAGAAGTTTGAGGAAGCAAACTCAGACGCATCATGGATAATGGCAATGAAAGAAAAACTAAATCAATTCAAGCGTTATGAAGTCTGAAAACTTATTCCAAGACCCAAAGGTAAGAATGTCATCGGGACAAAGTGGGTTTACAGGAACAAGATGGACGAGAATAGAACGATCATAAAGAATAAGGCCAGACTCACCGCCAAAGGATATCGCCAAGAAGAAGGAATCGACTTTGACCAGACGTATGCTCCAGTGACAAGGCTGGAGGCAATCAGGTTATTCCTAGCATATGCCGCTCTTAAGGGCTTCACTGTCTATCAGATGGACATGAAGTCTGTCTTCCTTAATGGTGACATAAAGGAAGAGATGTATGTGGAAAAACCTCCAGGTTTCGTTGACTCTAACTTTCCTGATTATGTTTATCTGTTATCTAAAGCTTTATATGGTTTGAAACAAGCACCTCGAGCTTGGTATGAGACGCTGTCTAGCTTTCTCCTTGAGAACAAGTTCACAAGGGGAAAGATAGATAAGACATTATTTCTTAGGGAAATAAAAGGCATGATTTTGCTAGTGAAAATCTATGTCGACGACATTATTTTTGGCTCTACTGACGACAACCTCTGCAAGAAGTTTTCAAAACTTATGCAAGGGAAGTTTAAAATGAGCAGTATAGGTGAACTGAAGTATTTCTTAAGGCTTCAGGTGAAATAGTCTGAAGATGGAATTTTCATCTCGCAGACAAAGTTCACCAAAGAGCTAATTAAGAAATCCTGAATGGAGAACGCAACCTCTATGAGGACTCCAATATGTTCAGCTATGTCTCTAGACAAGGATGAGAAAGGGAAACCTTTTGATGAAACCAAGTACAGAAGCATAATTGGATCCTTGCTCTACCTTACTGCCAGTAGACCAGACATAATGTTCTCAACATGTATATGTTCTAGATTTCAAGTGAACTCTAAGGAATCTCACTACGATGTTGCAAAGAGGATTTTGAGATACCTTAAAGGTACACCAAATCTTGTCTTATGGTACCCAAGAAGTAATGACAGCGAATTAATTGGTTTCTCAGTTGCAGATTTTGCAGGTAGCAAAGATGACAGGAAGAGCACTTCCAGGACTTGCCAATTCCTTGGAAGAAGACTCATTTCCTGGAGTAGTAAGAATCAGAACTGTGTTGAAATCTCAACAGCCGAGTCAGAGTATATCTCTGCAGGCAGTTGTTTTGCACAATTGCTATGGATAAAGAATCAGCTGGAAGATTACAATCTCAAAATCCAAAACATCCCTTTATTTTGCGACTCCTCCAACGCGATTGCAATAGCCAACAACCCAATCTCTCACAGCCGTACAAAGCACATCAAGCTACGGTACCACTTCATCCGGGAGCATGTGAAGCATGGGGACATAGATCTATAATATGTCCCGACTGACAGGCAGATTGCAGACATATTCACGAAGCCGCTGGACGAGACCAAGTTCTCGTTCTTCAAAACAGAACTTGGAATGCTCAACAAAGAAGATTAGAGAAGAAGGACTCACTACAAAGCTCAGAGATCAAGAAATTTGTCAGAAATCAAAATTTCTCAAGTTCCGACTTAATGACTCGAGTAAGAAAAAAGTCACTCGAGTACCTCATTAAACTACTCGAGTACTCCATAAGTCACTCGAGTAACACTACTCGAGTACTCTGCAAGTCACTCGAGCAACACTGCTCGAGTACTGAGTTCCCACTAGAGAAGCATGAAGACATCACTCGAGTACCTTCATTATCTCACTCGAGTACTGTCGGTCCACTCGAGTATAAGGAAGACATTTTCTCAACTTCTTTTCAAATTTCTTTATTCGCAACCCAAAGCTTATACCGCCACTTTCAAAGGTATGTTAGTTTAATTTCTTCCTTAATCATCGATAATTAGGGTTATATAAATAGAAAAATCTGGATTTCATTTTCTATACGATTCCAAAACCCTCCCTCTCGAGTAAGAGAAAGTCCTTTCGCCTTCCGCTGACTGTCGCAGAGCTCACGCCGTCATCTTCTTCCCCGCAGCGATTTTCTCTCAACTCTCTGGATCATGGCACCGCCTTCAAAGATTGGGATTGGAAGCGAACTTGTCACCGCCGGGATTGCCGAACTCTCTGACGATTTCAGAAATCTTTTAATTCTGCTCGACACCGCCGGCTTGTCATTCATTCTCCAGCAACCGTGCAAAATTCTATTTCCTGAAGTTGAAGAATTCTTTAAGAACATCAAAGTAAGGAGAAATGGTAAGGTCCTCAAGTCTACAGTCAAGGGTATCAAGATAAAGCTTACCAAAACCACTGTCTCCAATCTTCTTCGGCTTCCCCTAGTTGATGAAGAAGAACACCTATCCCATGAAGATTCAGACAAAGCATGTATTTTTTGTGGACTAACACCAGAATTTCTTACCATTCGTCGATCAGACCTCAATCCAAAAATCAAGTTCCTGGTGGACATCATTGGAAAAATTCTCCTGTGCAAGACTAGTTCTATAAGAGACATCTCACTGAATATGTTTGATATAATGACAGCCATCATCTGCAGAAAGAGATTTTAGTTTGGTATGTTAATTCTTGATACGATCAGGGAGAGCATCAAGACTCCTAGCTATGCCAGAATCATCTCTTTGATTTTGCATGAGATAAATCCTGAAGTTTTTAGTTTCTCCAAAGGCACCACTCTACACCATATGAAGAAAGTATCCATCTCTTACATTTAAAGATGGGAATTAAAGTTGTTGAATCCTGCCCAGTCTGCCAGAGCTCATGATCATCCAGCTGCAGAGTACAGGACTCCATCTCCCTCTCCACCTCATTTTGCCAGCACATCTGGTGCAGCTGCTGAGGGGGAGCCTGCTCCTTCTGTACAAGAAAAAGGATACCTACTCCACCTGATGTTGCTTCTCTCCCTCCAACCACTCCAGAATAGACTCCCTCTGATGCTCAGGTACAAGATAAAATTCTCTCTATATAAGAAGCCAAGAACCAGATGATTGAAGAACTCAGTTCTGAAGAGCCTCTTCCTCCCCTATAGAAAGAACAACCAACAAAACCAACCAAGGAACCAACACCAGTACCTTCACCCTCTCCTGTTCCATCTCCAGAATCCTTTGTTCCCAAATCACCTGCTGTTGAGAAAGAACAAGCTAAAACAATATTGATTTCTGATGAGAAAGAACAAAGCCCAGAACCAGTTGAAGCTCCTCTGAAGAGCTTGGATTTCCCTATTCACACCTTCATTGATGAAGAAGGAGATGTTTTGATTCGCACAACCAGAGCTAAGAGCTCAGTCACCATTGAAGAAGTTATTCCATGGATTGTTCCTCCTCCTCCTCCAGCTCCTCAGACTGCAACTCCTCCTCATGCCAATGATATTCTTAGTAAGATAGAACAGATGCTGTTAGAATAAAGAAAATATTTTGATGACTCTCTCAAAGTTGTTCAAGATAAAGTTATAGCTCTTGAGAAAGAGATGAGCAGAGGATTTGCTGAAATTCAGCACAATATAGATGAGCTCAGAGAGTTATTTAGGATAGGTGGCAAAGATTTAGATCACACCATCACCAGCATTGGCAAAGTGATGGAGCAATCTATTACTCTTGTTAATAATCAGATTCAGTTAGAAAAGCTAGCCCAAGAGCACACCTTCAAGATCTGTGACGAAGTTAGTACTTTCAAAGAAGCTGCTATAGATGAACTCTCTATAGAAGTCAGAAAGGGGGATACATTGGTAAAACGATATCTAGGAGCTTCAGATGCTGCCAAGCAAACTCTCTAGGAAGCAAAGCTAAGGAAATTCATGATGATGTGAGAATCAGATCCACATTATAAAATTGCATACTTATGATATAGCTGTGTGGATGTATAACAAGATATTCCCTGATTTTCAAGCAGATCCAGATATTATTCCTCATCATCTGAATCCCCTAGCTCCTCTATCTCCATCTCCAGTTCCTCAGCCTATCTTCTCTCTAAGATTTGAAGGCACTGAAGCCCATCCTCCAGAATCTTATACTCAGATTTGGAAATCAGATCCAGCAGATATATTTCTTCAAGCTCCTGCTGAAATTCATATACCAAAGAGAAGGATGTATCTGCCAGCAGATCCATTCCAGTTCCAGAAGCAGAGAAAAGGAAAGCTCCTGAATTTGCAGAGATTTGGTCCCCTACATCAAAGTCCCTTATTCTTGATACACTCAAATTAGTCTTGGATTTCAATGAGAATAGATATGATCATTACAGCTCCCAAGAATGGGACTTGTATGAGAAGTCTATGACCAAGATAAGACTCTATGATAGAGAGCATGGAAGGAACAACCCTACTGCACCTCCAAAACCACCCAAGTACTATCCAAAGCCAAACAGCTATCAAAGGAGGCAACAAGAAAAGAAAGACAAACAACAACAACAACAACATCAAGCTTAAGATTGAAGAAAGTTATAAGGGTGTGGATGGGAATTGTGTAGAGATGATTTTTGGACAATTCTAATTATATACATGTTGAATCCAAAATCTGACTTCAACAAAAGTTCGAAATTTGGGGTGTAGCAAACACCTACTCGCCCCAAGCTCTATCCTCCGACTGGTTGTAAAGGTCTAGAAATCGACCCAAAGCCTCAGCAGGGAGGTCCCACCACTTACCCGGTAGATCACTGAGAGCTTCCCCTCCAAAGCCAAAAGCTGGGCTTGGAGCTTCTCAGAAAGCACAGGAAAACTCTTAAAATCCCGGAAAAAAATGCTTCTAAAGAACTCCTATGAGCCTATTTATAGTTTTCTGAGTTGGATCTGCAAATAACCACACTGAACTGACCTGAAATTACCTAAGTACCCTTGGTTGGGTCTGCCAACAGCCAAACTCCACTGTTTTGAAGAGTTATATTCAGACCACCAAGGGTAAAAGGGTAAAATTATCCGGGGTAGAAGAGTAAAATCCCCCACGGGTATAAAATTGTCAAAACGGCCTTCTCTCTACATGGCAAGTAGGGAAGCACCCACCGGCGAGACGAGCCCTCCTGGCTGTCTCGCAGGCATCCTGCGCTATGGGACCCTCTCACCATTAAGGGCCTACTCGCATCCTAACAGGGCGTCTCGCCCACTACGGAGACCACCTGTCCCGCCTCCTGCGAGTGGACCACGTGGTCCCACTCGCATATCTAGTACCTCTTGCCAGCTTCTGTTGTTTGCACCTTGAGGACCTCTCGCGAGCCCGAGGTTGTACACAATCCCCGCTCTTTTCGAGGTTGTTTAAAGCTCGGAAAGAAAGTCCAACCGAGGGTCGTGTCATTAAAGCGTGTTTGAGGCGTATTTATGAGGGAATCTTTGGTGTGGCCCTTCACCAAAGCCTATAAATATGGGGTTCCTAACCCGAATGCAGTATGCCCCCCTTTCAAACTTCCTCATTCTTTGACTTTACCGCAACCATGTCTCATAGCCAGAGTTTTCGCGAGCGCCTTGCAATGGTGCGTAAACAGAACAAGGCCAAAGTGCCTGCTTTTACCTCAACTCTAGTTCGCCCTTACCCTCGTTACCGTCCTCATCGTCTCGCCTGAAGAGGGTAAAGACAGGTGGCCCCTCCTCCTCTACCAAGGATCCATCTCGCGTAGTCCTGGAAACCTATCCCACTCCTCCTCCAGCATCTCCTAGAGAGAAGGAGGGGAGCTCTTGCTTTTGTCTCTATTACTCCTTCAACATCTGTATCTGCCCTTTTATTATTTGCTTCTTCAGGGAGCCTCCGCAACTCTACAGCAACAGGAAAATCCGTGAGACGACACCGTCGTTCGCCGCAAAGATTCTGACTCGCAACAACCTTCCTCTCCTCCATCTACTCCTCCCAGCGAGAGGAGGGACGACCCTTCCCAGGCCGTCGGGACCTCCCGTCATCCTGGTAAAAAACCTTCCCTCTCACTTTTCTGTCCTACTCGCTACTCCCACACCCTCTTGCGAGACCCTCTCTCACCCTGCCCTCCACTCCTTGTGTAGGCGCCCAGACCGACTCGCTCGCTAAGGACCTCTTTAGGCGATTCATCGTCTCGCCTACTCCTCCCATAGATGGGATTGAAGACTACCTAGGCGACCTTACAGACCCGATGGAGATGAAGCGCAAGACGGCAGAGTTGTTCAGGAAGCACGCGCGTATCATCCATTCGCGGGCGCAGGACAAGCAGGCGGTGGATAGGCGCATCGAATGGCTGGAGAACGAGTGCGCTCGCTTATCTTCCGAGGTTGGTGCTGAGATAGATGTTGATGGGACTGACCCTCAGGCCATCATCAGCGAGGTCGACATGCAGCTTCGTCTCGTTCACCGTGGGCTTGACGCCATTCGCGCCTTCCACTCGCCGAATAGGCCCCCTATGCGGGAGCTCGCAGTGGCCGCTGGAAATGGTTCAAGTATTAAAGGCAGTTCGTCTCGCCCTTTTCTTCTTTTCCTCTAAGTGCTGTAATAACTTTATAATATATTATGTCTTCGTCTCACCAATAACCTGAGGTTTGAGAACACGGTGCCCGCATTACGCGGGATGGCACATCTTTAATTTTCTGTGATTGGCTTAATCTCTTAATATCTTAATTTCTTTAATGTCTCTTTTTATTTATTTATTCTGCCTTGCTGAGGAAGTTTGCAATGAGCCGCGTGAATCGAGATTTAGGAGAGAGAGAGTGAACCGCCGTCCGACTCTTCCCCTTCCTACATATCTTTCTTTCCCGCCCATTTCATGTTTGTCCATTTCCGCTATAAATACCCCGGCCTCGGATCAGAAGGATATCTGCGCCTTTTACCCCTGACGTGTCCAAGTTCTTGCCCCCTTGCTCCTTCCATCTCACCACTCCCTCTTGCTCTT
The DNA here is from genome assembly GCA_039583875.1 of Platanthera guangdongensis. Classification (NCBI taxonomy): domain Eukaryota; kingdom Viridiplantae; phylum Streptophyta; class Magnoliopsida; order Asparagales; family Orchidaceae; genus Platanthera; species Platanthera guangdongensis. The sequence goes on from CM077158.1 coordinate 236,264,919, forward strand.
TTCCTCCCTGGGTTGTCTCGTCAATTCTCTTTTCTCACCACTTCTTTTCTCCAACCGTCTCGCCTATATCTGTCTCGCCAAAAATGGGGAAGAAGAAAGTGGAGGACGGCGAGGGGCGCAGCCGCTGCGGGAAGCGGTTCACTGACCACGACTTCCCGCTCGGCAGGCTTTCTGAAGAAGACTACCATGGCTTTGTTCGCGAGTATCTGGGAGAGGGGCTCGAATCGCGGCCCCCCAAGGTCGGCGAGGCGATCAATACATACTATCCGAGAGAGCTCGTCTTCCTCGTCTCGCACTTTGAGGTGAGGTTAAGATTTCCTCTCTGGCCGGAGGTAAAGCAGGTCTTCAAGCACTTCGGCGTCATCCCGGTGCAGTTTAACCCGAACGCAATTTCGGTGTTAATCGCTTTCGAATGCTATATGCGCCGGGAGCGAATCGAGTTCAGCTTGACAGTTTTTCGCAAGCTTTTCATCTACCACGCCAACGCCAACGGTGTCTCGTATTTCACCAGGCAAGGGCTCAAGGTGTGTGAGATGCCCAATAAGAATCATCATTGGCTCACTCGATTTGTGTTCATTCGCGGTGACTTCGGGGGCATCCCGCTCGCGCCGGTGTCACCCCCCGAGAGCTTTTATGCATCCCCGCAGGTGGGCAGCCCAAAGAAGCTGATGTACGACTTCTTCATCGGCAAAAATTTCGAAGTCAACTGCCTGCGGCGAGGCCTCGACTCGCTGCCTCCTATGCTCCCTGGCGAAGGTATTCTCGCTTTCTTGTCTCGTGTTTCATTATTTTTTCCTCTCGCCGTCTCATCACTTTCTTGCCTGTTTTTTAGGGGAGCGAGTCGTACCAATCCACCCCCCTTACAAGAGCAGCATCCATCTAGCCAAAGGCATCAGTCTTGCCAGCGCGGCGGCTGAGGCGGCGAGAGGGTCCCTGGACCCTGCCCCTCCAAAGAAGCCCACAGGTGACAGCGTCCCCTCTCGCTCCAGCCCTCCCAAGAAAAAGATGAGAAAAGCTGTGAAGGAAAAAAGGAAGGCCCCGAAAGAGAAGAAGGAGATATCGGGGTCCTTTAGCCCCGTCTCTATGGAAGGGTCCCAGTCACCCCGCTCGCCTCCCCATCAGGCCTTCTCGCCTACTCGCGAGATGGCTCTTCCCGACCAGCCTGCCGTGATATCCCATCAACCGGCTGCCACCACTTCTCTCGAAGCCGCTACCTCCAGCCGTCCTGCCCCTTCTTCTCATATGAACTTCAACTTAGGACACGTGGTCCAAGACGCCGCCGGCGACACCGTTCTGATGTGGGGGCGGGACGACAATCGCGTGTCCATCTCCACCCTTCTTCCCCCTTGGACGGAGCAGTAGGTTCCCACCAGCCACGCTTTCGTCATGGGGTACGGTCTTTACGGCGGTCTCAATGCAGTCTCCCCCAAGAGCGAGTCCACGCGGGATCTCGTCCTGATGTCCTCCCACGCCCAAATGCGCGCTTTGGAGTTCTCGCACCGCACATCACGCCGCCTAATTTATATCAACAAAAAATGGAAGGACAGCGAGACGAGCCTGGTGACGAAGCGAGAGAAATCAAAAGACCTTGCGAAAAGGTTGTCTGTCGTCGAGACACTCCTCGCAAAAGCCCAGGGCAGCGTGGTAAGCCTTAGACTTATCCTTGGATTAATCTTCATCAATACTCTTTACTAATTGACTGGGCGTCTTACAGGATGCCGAGACGGCGGAGCGGTTGCACTCGCGTGTGGCTGCCCTGGAGGAGGAGGTTAAGGTTTTGAAAGCCCAGAACACTCACCTTCAGGATAACGCCGCGTCATAGTCTCGCCGCGAACCCCTCCCAACACCCCCGCCTCATTACTCTTTTGATGAAGTCGAGGAGCAGTGTCGGGATGCCAGCATCAGGGCTGCGGAGCTGGTCCTGAAAATGATGAAGGAGCTAGGGGTTGTGAAGGACGACTGTGAGACAGTGACCGTTCGTGATCTGGTCCCCCAGCTTTATGGCAAGGAGAGCGAGGATTCTTCTTCCGACAAGGAGGAATGACGTGCTTCCTTCAAGATCAATAATCCCTCTCTCCTCCCTCCTCTTTTTGCTACTGTACAACTTAAACTTTTTGAGTTTCTTTTTGAGATCCAAAAATATATTGATGATGCTTGCGATGGACTGATATTGATCTAATGTACACTTGTCATGTTATTTTATTTTTCACCTTGCGAAACGAACTATTTGTTTGCTTTTGTTTGCGAGAGACGCTACCCAGCCGTCTCGCCACCTCGCTTTTTCTCTTTTCTTTGCCTTATTTTGTTTACTGTGAGATGACCCTTTGATATGCTCATGCCTGCGAGATGGTGCTCCGTCTTGTCTCGCCGCTTCGTTGGAGAGTTGACTTTTTCTAGAGCGCGAGTCGTCTCTTCTTTTATTTTACTTATGTTAAACTAACTGCCCTAACCTTCTCGCCTCTCCTTAGGGTACTTCCTGCGCGAGTGGTTCTTAGTGATATAACTGGCACCTATCATCAGGCCGAGCCTTCTGTCTCGCGCGAGTGTCCACTCGCGAGGGGCGAGACCGTCCCCGAGGCCGTCAGCTGGGAGTGCCTCCACTCGCACTAATCTAGCCTTTGTCTCCCATAATTTATTTTTCATAAGATTAATCAGGAATGTTTCTTGAGGTTTTCTCAACCATTCTGCCACCGAACGAGTTTACTGCCTCGCTAGTTTGATGAGAACCTGGGAAAAGGGTCTACCGTGGACCGAGCTAGGCTTGAGGTGGTGTATAATTTCCAAGAACCAAGACTTCAACAACCAATCCTCTCCCCCACATGCGAGCCTTCAGACCTGCCAGCTAATGAGAGCCAGCGCAGCGTGTCTACTTGGGGCCGAGCTAGGCTCGGGGTAGTGCAAAAGTAACCAATGACTAGGAACCAAACCTCTCCCCCACAGGCGAGCCTTCGGACCTGCCAGCTATTGAGAGCCTGTGCAGCGGGTCTACCTGGGACCGAGCCGTGCTCGGGGAAGTGCAAAAGTAACCAAGGAACAAGAACCAATCCTCTCCCCCACAGGAGATCCTTCAGACCTGTCAGCTAATGAGAGCATGCGCAGCGGGTCTACCTGGGGCCGAGCCGTGCTCGGGGTAGTGCAAAAGTAACAAAGGACCAAGAACCAAACATCTCCCCACAGGCGAGCATTCAGACCTGCCAGCTAATGAGAGCCTGCACAGCGGGTCTACCTGGGGCCGAGCTGCGCTCGGGTTTGTGCAAAAGTAACCAAGGACAAAGAACCAAACCTCTCCTCCACAGGCGAGTCTTCGGACCTGCCAGCTAATGAGAGCCTGTACAGCGGGTCTACCTGGGGCCGAGCCGCGCTCGGGGTAATGCAAAAGTAACCAAGGACCAAGAACCAAACCTCTCCCTAATAGGTGAGCCTTCGGACATGGCAGCTAGTGAGAGCTGCGCAGCGGGTCTACCTGGGGCCAAGCCACGCTCGGGGTATTGCAAAAGTAACCAATGATCAAGAACCAAACCTCTCCCCCACAGGCGAGCCTTCGGACCTGCCAGCTAATGAGAGCCTGCGTAGCGGGTCTACCTGGTGTCGAGTCGTGCTCGGGGTAGTGCAAAAGTAACCAAGGACCAAGAACCAAACCTCTCCCCCACAGGCGAGCCTTCGGAACTGCCAGCTAATGAGAGCCTGCGCAGTGGGTCTACCTGGGGTCAAGCCGCGCTCGAGGTAGTGCAAAAGTAACCAAGGACCAAGAACCAAACCTCTTCCCCAAAGGCGAGCCTTCGGACTTGCCAGCTAGTGAGAGCCTGCACAGCGGGTCTACCTGGGGCCGAGCCGTGCTCGGGGTAGTGCAAAAGTAACCAAGGACCAAGAACCAAACCTCTCCCCCACAGGCGAGCCTTCAGACCTACCAGCTAATGAGAGCATGCGCAGCGGGTCTACTTGGGGCCGAGTCGTGCTCGGGATAGTGCAAAAGTAACCAAGGACCAAGAACCAAACCTCTCCCCCACAGGCGAGCCTTCGGACCTGCCAGCTAATGAGAGCCTGTGCAGCGAGTCTACCTGGGGCCGAGCCGCGCTCGTGGTAGTGCAAAAGTAACCAAGGACCAAGAACCAAACCTCTCCCATACAGGCGAGCCTTCGGACCTGCCAGCTAATGAGAGCAAGCGTAGCAAGTCTACCTGGAGCCGAGCCGTGCTCAGGGTAGTGCAAAAGTAACCAAGGACCAAGAAACAAACATCTCACCCCACAGGCGATCCTTCGGACCTGCCAGCTAATGAGAGCCTGCGCAGTGGGTCGACCTGGGGCCGAGCCATGCTCGGGGTCCCTTACCCCCACAAGCGACCCTTCGAACCTGCCAGCTAATGAGAGCCTGCGCAGCGGGTCTACCTGGGGCCGAGCCAGGCTCGGGGTGGTGCAAAAGTCTCATCTTCCTGCCGTTAGAATATCTCAGTAAGTAAAAGCAAGAAGTAATTTGAAGAATATATTATAATAAACTTGATTTGAGTATACAATTTTTGTTCTCCCTTTTCATGGGTAGAAGCGTTTCAAGTCGTCGCCGCTCCAGGTGTGGCTCATGGACCTACCCTCCACATCTTTGAGGTGGTAACCTCCTGTTATCAGGACCCTTTCGACAATATAGGGCCCTTCCCAATTTGAGTTGAGCTTACCCATGGGGGCAGACCTCCCCGCAGCATCCACTTTCTTCAGCACCAGATCTCCCTCTGTGAACTGCTTGATCCTGATATGTTTGTCAAAATATTTTGCCATCCGCCGTTTTATCTCTTCCTGCTTGATAGTCGCGACATCACGTAGCTCTTCCACCATATCCAATGAGAGGCATAGCTCCCCTTCATTTTGCAACCTCAAAGCCTCATCCCCGTCACCCGTGGCTGCGACTCGTGGGGACCGAACCTCAAACTCCACTGGCAGGACCGCCTCACACCCATGGGAAAGTTTGAAGGGGGTCTTGCCGGTGGCCGTGTTCGGGGTTGTCCGCAAGGCCCACAATACTGAGGGGAGCTGCTCCACCCAGCTTCCCTTCAAGTTCTCCACCTTCTTCTTGAGTTGGTTCACGATGATCTTGTTGGATGCCTCCACCTGGTCGTTGCTCCTAGGGTGGTGCACGGAGGAAACCTGAGGTCTATCCCCAGCTGTGCACAGAAGCTGATGAACTCTTTGCTGGCAAACTGGGGCCTATTGTCTGTTACTATTGTCTGAGGGAGCCCGTGCCTGCATATGATCTCCCCCCCAGACAAAATTCCGGATGACCTGTGAGGTGACCTTGGCCAATTCCTTGACCTCCAGCCACTTCAAGAAATAATCAATCATGACTAGGAGGAACCTCCTCTGCCAAATAGCCGGAGGGAAAGGTCCGACCAAGTCCACTCCCCAGATGGTGAAAGGCCATGGTGCCGTGATACTTCAGAGCCTTTGAGCGGGAAAGATCTGGAGGGGGCATATAGCTGACACTTCCGGCACCTCCTCACAAACTCAACCGCATCCTTCCTTAGGGTCTGCCAAAAATATCCTTTCCTTACCACCCTTGCTTCCAGCGTCCTTCCCCCTGAGTGACTGCCGCACTCTCCTGAATGCACCTCCTCAAGGATCCTCGGGACCTCCTCCTCGGTCACACACCTTGCCAGGAGCCCTGACAACATCTTCCGATGCAACCCCCCTTCCAGCATCAGGTAGTGAGTTGTCTTGTGCTCGAAGCTTTTTCCGTCCTTGGTTCCCTCCGGAAGCTCACTAGTGGTTAGGAAAGTTACTAAACAAGGGTCGCCGATCCACCTCCATCAATTCTCCCTCCTCGATAGCTGGTCGAAATAGCTCAGTCAAGGTGCCTCCTCCCCGAGTTCCAAACTTAGCCAATCGATCAGCAGCTATACTTTCTTCCATTTGAACGTGTTGAATTGAGAATGTTCGGAACCCTCTGATGATCTCCCTCAACTTTGATAAGTACTTCACAAGGGTGGGCTCCCGAGCTTCGAACTCCCCCCGAATCTGTGATGCCACCACCAGCGAGTCTATACAAGCCTCCACATCCTGGATCTTGAGCACCTTTGGCCAGCGAAGGCCAGATATCATGACCTCGTACTCTGCCTGATTGTTGGTTGCTGGAAAGTGTAATACCACCGCTTGCTCTATGGTGACCCCTTGAGGACTTATTAACACCACCCCTGCTCCAAGGGAGTGCTTTCCCGATGCACCATCAACCATCATCTTCCACGCCTCTTGCGGCCGCGGCTCCTCGGCACTGACCTCAACAACGTAGTCCACCAAGAAGTCAGCCACCACCTGAGCCTTAACGGAGAGCCTTGGCACGAAGGAGATATCAAACTCGCTCAATTCAATGGACCACTTGGCCAACCTGCCCGAGTGCTCCACTCCCTCAAAAATCTTGCGAAGAGGATGGTCTGTCACCACCTTGATTGAATGCGCTTGGAAGTACGGCCGGAGCTTCCTGGCCGAAACAATCAAAGCATATGCCAGCTTTTCCAAGATGGGGTAACGGAGCTCCGCCTTCTTCAGGATCCTGCTGACATAGTAGATTGGCAGTTGCTTCTTCCCCTCTTCCCTAACCAGGACCGAGCTCACGACCTCTGCTCCAACTCCGAGGTACAAGGCCAGGTCCTCTCCCTCCTTTAGGCTTTGAAGGAGAGGAGCCTGGGAGAGCTGCCTCTTCAGCATTTGGAAAGCTTCTTCACATTCGGCAGTCCACTCGAACCTTTGAGTACCCCTCAGCACCTTGAAGAATGATAAGCATTTTTCTCCCGACCTGGAGAGGAATCTACTTAGCCCGGCCAGCTTGCCTGCAAGCGCTGGACCTCCTTAGTGTTGTGTGGTGACTCCAGCTCCAGGATGGCCTTCACCTTATCCAGGTTAGGTTCCACCCCTGCCGGGGTCAGAAGATGCCCAAGGAACTTCCCGCGGTCCACCCCGTAGACACACTTCAAGGGGTTCAGCCTCATCTTGAACTTCCGTAGGGTGGCGAATGTCTCCTCCAGGTCTCGAAGATGCGAGTCCACACATTTGCTCTTGACCATTAGATCATAAACATAGACCTCCAGGTTGCTCCCCCTTTGACCCTGGAAGACTCGATCCATCATGCGCTGGTATGTTGCCCCTGCATTTTTCAACCCAAAGGACATCATATTGTAGCTAAAACATCCCTCCCATGTGATGAAGGAGACGTCCTTGACATCAGGGGGGTGCATTCGGATCTGGTGGTAACCTGAAAAAGCATCCAAAAAACTCATAATGGAAAAACCAATGGCTGAATCAACCAGCGCGTCGATTCGAGGCAGGGGATAGCAATCCTTGGGGTATGATTTATTTAATAAAGAAAAGTCAATACACCTGCGCCACTTCCCTCCCCATTTCTTCACCATTACCACGTTGGAGATCCAGCCCGGATACTGGATCTCCGAGATGAAGCCAGCCTCCAGAAGCTTCTTGACCTCCTTGCGGATGGGCTCCTCCAGCTTGGTAGCGATGGTCCTCATCTTCTAGCGAATGGGGCGCGTCCGGGGATCTAGGTTCAGGCGATGACAAGCCACATTTGCATCGATGTCCGGCATGTCGGCCGCGCTCCAAGCAAAGATGTCGACGTTGCTCTGGATGCAAGCCCTGACTCACTCCTAGTCCTCGGGACTCAAGCCCCTGCTGATCCGGACCCTCTACACCTGGCCGGCGCTGGTGAAGACTTCCATCTCCACCACTTCTCCAACCGGCTCCAGCCGCGACTGCTCCCAACCGGCTCTTGCCCATTCTTCATGCTCGTACTCTTCCTTTCCTCCTGCTTCCTCAACTTCCATTGCCTCCCCTAGGCTCTCACTCTGCCACTGCTCAACCTCCACGCCCCTCTAGGCCTCCCTCTCGACTCCTTCTCCTTCTCCTTCCTCCTGCCGACCCCCTTGCGGCTCCAACTCTCCGTCCTTCTAGACCTCCTGCACATCTCCTCCTCTTTGCTCCTCAGTCTCCTCCCCTGCCTCCTCCAGGCTAACTTCTTCAACCCCCTTCGGGCGCTCCTCCTCCTCTCCGACAACTTCTTCCTGCTCTGCCATCTCCCTCTCCAGTTCTTCTGCCTCCACCATCCTAAAAATGGTGTTGACCGCAGTCATGTAGCATTGTATTGCCACCTTCGGGTCCTCCCTGACCCTAACCTGTACCCCCCCCCCCCCCCCATTGTTGAACTTGAGGCATTGGTGAAACGAGGAGGGGACGCAGCGAAAGGCGCTGATGAGGGTGCGATCAAAGATGGCGCTATAGCTGCTCGGGGCGTCCACGATCACAAACCTGCAGTTCCGTGACACGCCCCCTGTTAAATTTTCTCAAAGTGGTCAGCAGGATAGCCTAAAGCCAAATTAATATTCTCAGAACTACCCAGTTAACACCTTGATCATGCGGAAGCCCAAGAAGCAAGTTTAACACCAACCATAAATGGAAGAACAAGCAAGTCTTATATTCATTCACACTTCTTTACAAGGTGAGGTATACGTAACGAGACATGATTTCGCTACTACACAAGCTACAAACAGAAAGTACAAAACAAGCCGGGCGGACAGCACTGGAGACCGTCGAGACTGCCTAGTCCGCCAAGGTCACCGAAGCCGCCCGAGCTGCAACTGCTACAAGCCGAATAGCACACGGAGTCCGCCGAGACCGCGAGGTCGAGCGGACACACTGTTATTCGCTGCCTGCTGAAGAACTGAGGAACAGACCGCCTACCCACCTGAGACCGGCGGACAAGTTATTGGAACTTGGATAAACTGAAACAGAAAACTGAGAAGCCGCAGAAGAGACTAGCTAAGACCGCAGAGACCGCACACTTCAATGCCCAACTCCTGGCTCCTTGAAGCTAGCCACGCGACCTGCACACAGCAAATCTCAGAACTACTCAACCCGAGCGGACAGAAAACCGCAGACTGCAACACTTGCCCAAGTATAACTTACTGTTCACTCTGTTACTATAGACGTGCCGGGGGGGTTATATTTATAGGCGAGGTGAGGAGTGTGGTCACCACCATAGTGAATAGAATCACCACCCCAGCCCGCGCACTAGTAAAACATCCGTCCACTGAGTTCGCAAAGACATAGCCGGATTCCAAGAAAACCACCAGGAGTAAGACACCGATGTTCACTACCAGGAGGCCTTGAACCAGACCGCCCACACTATGCAGACAAGGTACAGTCCGCACACATCATCACATGGACATCCATAACTCCTTCAGTGACAGTCCGCACATACAAGAGGCAGTCAACACAGCACAAGAGCAAAGCCTCCATTCACCATAAGTCCACGACCAAAGGCAGTCCGCGTGGTCAATAGCGGACTTGGTGGATACTGCGGACACACTGGACTTGTCACAGAATGTGACCAAGTCCAGTAAATCACCAAAGGCCTAGCACGAGCTCGGCGGACAAGGCCCAGTCCGCCAATACCCAAAGCAGATCGCCAATTCCACCAAGGTAAGCAGCTCGCCAATTCCACCAACGTAAGCAGATCGCCAATACTACTTGCACAGCTTCCCAAACAAACGGCCAACTGCCGGACTCTGTCACCAGTCCGCGCAGTCCTCCACAGCAGCTAACACCTGTTGTACTACCAGAGCTCGGCAAGGGCCACAGCCAAATTGCAAGGCCAGTCCGCCACAGCGGACACCGCGAACACGACTGTCCGCAAGCCTCCCGAGGATAAGGCACCCAACCCGCCGGTTAACACAAGCTTGCAACACAAGACCGCTAAACAAGGAACTGCCTACAGCCCGCAAACCATAGTCCGCTTAGTCCGTTTCGCCAGAAGCCCGACATCCTTGGCCATAGGCCAACCAGGCCGTACAACAGACCGAACAAGCCACATACCAGGCCGCTCAAGCCGCTCCTCAATCAGCCAAGCCACCAAGACAGCCAACACCCAGGGCTGCAACCCGCAGTCCTCCCAGGCCACGGACTCAGACCGCTCAGGCCGCACAGTCCGCCCAGCTTGCCCATCACCCACTTCCACTTCACAAATTTCAACACTCCCCCTTGAAGTGGGAAGTGGTGATCAGGCCCAGCAAGCTACGTAACCGCTGAAAAGGCCCCTTCAACAGCGGCTTCGTGAAGATGTCAGCAAGATTATCTTCACTCCGAACATGCCCGATCAGAAGAGATCCCTCCAACACCTTCTCCCTTATGAAGTGATGCTCGATCTCAATATGCTTGTTCCTTGCGTGACACACTGGATTGTTTACCAGTTTGAGAGCACTCTCATTGTCACCCCGGAGTAAAGTAGACCCTTGCACTTCTTCATGAACATCCTCTACAAGCCTCCTAAACCAGATAGCTTCCCGAGCAGCCAAGGCCGAAGACTTATACTCAACTTCTATAGTAGACACCGACACAGAATCCTGCTTCTTGATACACCATGAAATGCAAGCTGATCCACAAGTGAACACATAACCCGAAGTTGATCTCCGATATCCGAGTCACCAACATAGTCAGCATCTGTGTATCCAAGCAAAGCAAAGTCCACATCTCTACTATAGAAGAGTCCCATATCAGAAGTTGTCTTGACATACTTCATGATGTTCTTCACCACTATAAGATGAGACTTCCTTGGTTCAGCCATAAACTGACTTACTCGCCCAACAGCATAAGCAAAGTCTGGCCTTGTAATCGTCAGGTAGATCAAGCTCCCTATAAGAGCCCTGAACACCAAAGGATCAGGAAGAATCCTTCCTTCATTTCGTCGAAGCTTCAGCCCATGTTCTAGTGGAGTAGAGCAACTCTTTCCTTCACCCATGCCAAATTGACTTACAATGCGATCTGCATATCCCTTCTGGCAAATGAGAATCCCGCACTCCTTCCTCTCCACTTCAAGACCGAGAAAGTGACGAAGCTCTCCCAAGTCTTTCATCTCGAAGCGTATAGCTAGCTCGGCCCTGAGCCTAGCTACTTCCTCCTCCGAATTTCCTGTGACGATCATGTCATCCACATACAACAGGACTAAGACTTGAATCTCCCCCTTCTTTTTGATGAATAAGCTAGAATCCGAGTTGGAAGCAAGATAACCACAGAATTGTAAATACTCTGCTATCTTCCCATACCAAGCTTTAGGGGCTTGCTTCAACCCGTAGAGAGCCTTCCTGAGCTTGCAGACATAGTCTGGATGAACTTCAGAAACAAATCCAAGTGGCTGATCCATGAAGATGTCCTTGTCAATCTCTCCATAAAGAAAGGCGTTCTTCACATCAAGCTGCCACATCCTCCATCCCTTGCAAGCATCCAAGGCGATCACCACTCTAACCGTAGTCATCTTTGCAACCGGACTAAATGTCTCCTCATAGTCTTCTACATACTGTTGTGAGAATCCTCGAGCAACCAAGCGAGCTTTGTATCTATTAATGCTCCCATCAGCCTTCTTCTTCAACTTATACACCCACTTGCAAGTCACTGGAGTAATGCCATCAACCTTGGGCACAAGATCCCAGGTTTCATTCTTCTTGAGAGCAGCAATCTCTTCCTTCATGACATCATCCCACTCCTTGACTCCAGTGGCCTCATTGAAGTTTACAGGCTCTCGCTCATCCAAAAGACCTGCAAAGAAGCATGAGACAAAGCTCACTGCATTCCCATCACAGTACCAAGTAGGTGGCTTCACAACCCTCTTCGATCTCCGAAGAGGTTGTTCCTTGCTCACTACCTCCATTGCTCCTTCAGGCTCAGCTCCAACTTTGGGCAAGCTTTGAGTAACGCTCCCCCTGCTTCTTGAGCCAGAATCCTCAGCACCAGAACTTGAAGCAATAGGAGCTGCTAGTGAAACATCAAGCTCCTCTTCCAGACCTTCAGCAGCCACCTTCTGTTCTTTATCAACCTTGCTTCCGGTTAGCTCAACCGAGCCACCTCCATATGACGTCAGTTCATCAAAGACTACATCTCTTGACACGACAAAATTCTTCATTGTAGGATCCATGCATTTCCATCCCACCTTCCGCTCATTGTAGCCAACAAAGACAAGCTTCCTTGCCTTTACATCCAGCTTGGTCCTTGAAGCATCTGGGACATGCACATAGCAAGTTGAACCGAACACCTGAAGGTGTTCCACACTAAGCGTCTCCTTCCGCAACAACTCAAAAGGAGTCTTCATGTTGATCGGGCTAAGCGGCATCCGATTGATGACGTAAGAAGCACAAGACATCCCCTCCGCCCAGAAGGACCTTGGAATGTCTTTCGCATGAAGCTAGCATTTGCAAGTCTCCGTCAGATGACGGATCTTCCGCTTTGCTACTCCATTTTGTTGTGGAGTGTGAGCACATGTAAGCTCTCTGTGGATCCCATGCTTCCTACAAAAGTTAGAAAACTTGGAGGACACAAACTCACCATTGTTATCTGTTCTAAGCTTCTTGATCCGCAAGCCAAGCCGGCCCTCCACCAACTCCTTGAACTCCACAAACAAACGGAAGGCTTCAGACTTCTCCTTCAAGAAATATACCCAAGTGTATCTTGAGTAGTCATCAATTAGAACGAGCATGTATCTGCTCCCACCAAGGCTTGCAGTGACTGTTGGTCCCATCAAGTCTCCATGGATGCACACCAATGGTCACTTGCTCCTCGTTTGTGATTTATCAAATGGAAGGCGATGAGCCTTGCCGTACTGACATCCCACGTAAACGTGACCGTCGCCAAATGAAGATAGCTTAGGCAAGCCTCTTACAAGGCTTCTGTTTGTCATAGCCTTCATCTTATCCATTCCTACATGCCCCAGCCATTCATGCCATATAGCAGCGCTATCGTTTGCTCTCATCCGATCAACATAAGAGTTAGTTGCAATAACAAACAAGTTCTTAACCCTCCTCACAACATGAGCAACATCAGCCTTAACCGCTGATACGTTGCGAAGGAACTTCACTTCTGTTGGCCCAAACAGAACGTGATAACCCGCGTCAACTGCATTGGTCAGAAAGAAGAGGTTCTTCTTCATGCCCGGTACGCGATACACACTCCTTAACGTGAGTGGCCCCTTATCACTACCCAAAGACACAACCCCCGCCTTCTCTACTGCATAAACAGTATTATCAATAGTTATAATAGTTTCATTACCTGAGTAGGCTTGCAGAGAAGAAAACATCGACTTGTCCCCGGTGAGGTGATGACCACAGCTGGAGTCCACGATCCAATCGTCGTTGAAGTCGACAGCGGACAAGGCACGGACACAAGTGCCCGTCATGAAGGCTCCGCCCCATCCAGCTTTCTCGCTCTTAGAGCAAGCTTCCTCCTTGCCTGCAGCATGCCCAGGCTGTAGTTTGACCATGCAGTCACGCTTGAAGTGTCTCCACTGATGACACCTGTAGCACTTCAAGTTCTTCTTCCAATCCTTCTTAGGAGCAGCGCTCCACTCTGACTGATGATAAGTTGAAGGCTCATTTTCAGCAGCGGTCTTCTTCTTCTTCCCTTCCCATCCTTTCTTCTTCTTGCCTGAGAAGAGAGCTTCACTGCCTTCCTCAGTGACAGTGACTCCGGCCATCTGCCTTGCCAAACTTTCCTGCGAATCAAGCAGGTTCTCAAGCTCCAGCAGAGATGGCTGAGTAGCCCAGCCTTGAACAGATGTCACAAAGGCAACATACTCCTTCCGCAAGCCGCGGATTATGTGCCTTTTCATCTTAGCCTCAAATATAGGCTCATCTGGATCAAGCGCTGATAGCTCCGCACACAAGCTCTTCATCTTCAGAAAGAATTTGGAGATGATCAAGTCTCCTTGAGTTGTCCTCGCCAACTCACTCTCCAGAAACTGAAGTCTCGCCACATTCTTCCTATTGAACAACTCATCAATAGTTGTCCAAATTTCAGCAGCAGACTCACATCCAATGATGTGATCAAACAGTCCTAGTGACACGGCCCTCTTGAGAACAAACTCCACCTTGGCATTTATTTTCTCCAGAGCCTCACCTGCTCAGCAGTACCAAACACAGCAGTCACTTCTTGTCTGTCGTCACCACCGATGACCTCCCATAGCTCCTCACCCAGAAGGTAACTCTTCATGCACGACTTCCACTTCTTAAAGTTAGTTGGCGTCAAGAGTTCAATACCAAGACCTCTTGCATATCTTACTTCCATTGCAACAACCGTTGGTTAAGCTAACTTCCAGAAGCACAGAGCACCAACACAGGTTGATCACCACTCAAGCACAGAGTAACAACACTAGTTGAATACCGCTCAAGTAACTGAACCTCCCTCTGATACCATGTTAAATTTTCTCAAAGTGGTCAGCAGGATAGCCTAAAGCCAAATTAACATTCTCAGAACTACCCAGTTAACACCTTGATCATGCGGAAGCCCAAGGAGCAAGTTTAACACCAACCACAAAGGGAAGAACAAGCAGGTCTTATATTCATTCACACTTCTTTACAAGGCAAGGTATACGTAGCGAGACATGATTTTGTTAGTACACAAGCTACAGACAGAAAGTACAAAACAAGTCGGGCGGACAGCACTGGAGACCGCCGAGTCCGCCTGGTCCGCCAAGGTCGCCCAAGCCGCCCGAGCTGCAACTGCTATAAGCCAAATAGCACACGGAGTCCGCCGAGACCGTGAGGTCGAGCGGACACATCGTTATTCGCTGCCTGCTGAAGAACTGAGGAACAGACCGCCTACCCGCCTAAGACCGGCAGACAGGTTATTAGAACTTGGATAAGCTGAAGCAGAAAACTGAAAAGCCGCAGAAGCAACCAGCTGAGACCGCAGAGACAACACACTTCAATGCCCAACTACTGGCTCCTTGAAGCTAGCCGCGCGACCTGCACACAGCAAACCGTCAACACTACTCAACCCCCGCAGATAGAAAACTGCAGACCGCAACACTTGCCCAAGCCCAACTTACTATTCACTCCATTACTGTAGACGTGTTGGGGGGGGGTTCTATTTATAGGCGAGGTGAGGAGTGTGGTCACCATCCTAGTGAATAGAATCACCACCCCAGCCCGCGCACTAGCAAAACATCCGTCTGCTGAGTCCGCAAAGACTTAGCCGGATTCCAAGAAAACCGCCATGAGCAAGACACCGATGTTCACTACCAGGCGGCCTTGAACCAGACCACAAACACTATGCGGACAAGGTACAGTCCACACAGTCCGCACACATCATCACATGGACAGCCACAACTCATTCAGTGACAGTCCGCACATACAAGAGGCAGTCCGCACAACACAAGAGCAAAGCCTCCATTCGCCACAAGTCCATGACCAAAGGCAGTCCGCCCGGTCAACAACGGACTTGGCGGATACTGCGGACACACTGGAATTGTCACAGAATGTGACCAAGTCCAGTAAATAACCAAAGGCCTAACGCGAGCTCGGCGGACAAGGCCCAGTCCGCCAATACCCAAAGCAGATCGCCAATTCCACGAAGGTAAGCAGCTCGCCAATTCCACCAAGGTAAGCAAATCGCCAATACTACTCGCACAGCTGCCCAAACAAACGGCCAACTGCCGGACTCCGACACCAGTCCGCGTAGTCCTCCACAACAGCTAACACCTGCTGTACTACCAGAGCTCGGCAAGGGCCACAACCAAACTCCAAGGATAGTCCGCCACAGCGGACACCGTGGACACGCCAGTCCGTAAGCCTCCCGTGGATAAGGCACCCAACTCGCAGGTTAACACAAGCTTGCAACACTAGGCCGTTGAACAAGGCACTGCCTACAGCCCGCAAACCGCAGTCCGCTCAGTTCGTTTCGCCAGAAGCCCGACATCCTTGGCCATAGGCCAACCAGGCCACACAACAGACCGAACAAGCCGCATACCAAGCCGCTCAAGCCGCTCCTCAATCAGCCAAGCCACCAAGACAGCCAACACCCAGGCCGCAACCCGCTGTCCGCCCAGGCCGCGGACTCAGACCGCTCAGGCCGCACAGTCTGCCCGCCCTGCCCATCACCCACTTCCACTTCACAAATTTCAACACCCCCTAACTTTACATGCAACCCTACTCCTCCTTCTACTTCCTTCTTTTCTCCTGAGAAACCAAACAACGGCCCGTCTGAAGATAAAACCCTCTTGGCCTCGACCTGCATCTCATCGAAGGCCTTCTTGAAGATCATGTTCATGGAGCTCCTATTGTCCACCAGGATCTTGGAGACCGTGAAGTTCTCTACTGCCATCTGGATCACCAAGGCGTCACAGAACGGGTCCTCATAATCTGGCATATCCTCTGAAGAAAAGGTGATATTTTCTTTTGGAGGGGGAGCCTGGGAGGTCGAGGATACCCCCCTTCGGAACATGTTCTGGAGGCTCCCCTTTCGAGTTGCCTCAATCCCAACTCCTCAGTGGATCACCCCAATCCCTCCCCAGGTTCCTACATCCGCCCGGTCCTCACATTTGTCTTTCGCCTCCTCCTGTTGCACCTCCCCGATCCTTACTGGTGGATCTTGCCTCCTCAACCCCCTGGCTTCTCTCATCTCCAAAAATTCTGGGCAGGTGGCCGTCGCTGACCCTCCTCTTGGTGGAAGTCACAGAAAAGCAACGCCACCCTGCCCCCTCTTCCTTCTCCACCTCCTCTTCTTCCGGCTCCTCCCCGAGCTCCTCTCCTTCCTCCTATACCTCGGCCGACCTCCATGGCCTCATGCTGATGTGGGAATTGACCCCTCAGCTCCTGCCTCCTTGCCGACTGATCAAACCTCCTCGGCTCGTGAAAGTTATCTCTTCCCTGAAAACCTCCTCCTTGCTCCTGGGGGAGACCCTCCTGAGGCCTCCAACCTAACCAGTTGTTCGGCTGTCGGGCCCACCGTCCTCGGTGCTGCCCCTGCTGCCCCTGTCCTCGGGGCTCCTCCCTTCTTCTCTCTGCTCCCTCTGCTTTCCTACTCCCGACTCCTTCACGTCATCCTCCGCCAACCTGGCTAGCTTCTTGGCAAATGTCGGATTGGCCCTCTCGAATTCTATCTCCTTTGCCTCCCTCTCCATGAGCTCCTCAAAAGAGAGGGGGGCACTCTCTTCAAATTCATGCTGAAGAATCCCGGCCTCATCCCCTGGGTAAAAGCGAGCATCAGTGCATACCCTGGGACCTCCTGGACTAGAAGAATCTCTTCCTAAAACCGGTCCACATAATGACCCAACGGGTCATCTTGCTTCTGCCTCACCGTAAACAGGCACTTCGCCTCCTTCTTACGCTTCTTCGATGTCGAGAACCTCAACAGGAACCCTCGACGCAGGTCCTCAAAACTGTAGATGGAACTTGCCGGCAACTGGTGGAACCAATCCCGTGCCTTCTTCTTCAACGTGATGGCAAACATCCGACACTTGAAGGCATCTGTCATCTGCCTTATCGAAATAATGTCTTCAAACTACTGCACATGCTGTACAGGGTCATCCTTCCCGGAGTAGTAGGACATGTCGGGCTCCCGGAACCCCTCCGGCACCGGGGCCGAGATGCTGAGCTCACTAAAATGGCTCTCGCCTCCTGCCTGCCGAGAGGGCACGTCTCGCGGCCTCGGCTGGCTGGCCCGATCCACGAGACCATGCCCAGGGAAGAGCTCTTGCACAGCTGCTTCCATCTCGCCAACTTCTACCGGAATCTCCTTCCCGGGGCGCTGGCCTGGGAAGAGTTCTCGCGCGGCCACGTCCCTCTCGCCAACCTCCGTCGGGACCTCCTTCCCAGGGCGCTGTACAAGAGCGTTCTCTCCCAAGAGCGGGACCGCCTCCACTGGGACTTGAGGTGTTGCCCACTCGCTCCTTGCCGAGAAGGCCAAGCTGATGGTCTGCAAGACCTCTCGCCTGAAGTCTTCCAGCATCTTCCTTGTCGCCTCCTCTCCTCGGGAGGGGGAACCTCCTGAACCAGATCCTTCACCTTCACCTCCTGCCATCGGACTAAACTCAAAACTTTCTTGTACCGGCTACCTTCCACGCTCACCGCAACAAAACTGTTGAAGCCAAAATCTGACTTCGACAAAAGTTCGAAATTTGGGGTGTAGCCAACACCTACTCGCCCCAAGCTCTGTCCTCTGACTGGTTGTAAAGGTCTAGAAACCGACCCAAAGCCTCAGCATGGATGTCCCACCGCTTACCCGGAAGATCTCTGAGAGCTTCCCCTCCAAAGCCAAAAGCTGGGCTTGGAGCTCCTCAGAAAGCATAGGAAAATTCTTAAAATTCCGGGAAAAAAGTGCTTCTGAAGAACTCCTATGGGCCTATTTATAGTTTTTTAAGTTGGATCTGCAAATAATCACACTGAACTGACCTGAAATTACCTAAGTACCCTTGGTTGGGTCTACCAACAGCCAAACTCCACTGTTCTGAAGAGTTATATGCAGACCACCAAGGGTAAAAGGGTAAAATTATCAGGGGTAGAAGAGTAAAATCCCCCACGGGTATAAAATTGTCAAAATGGCATTCTCTCTATATGGCGAGTAGGGAAGCACCCATCGGCAAGACGAGCCCTCCTGGACGTCTCGCAGGCATCCTGTGCTATGGGACCCTCTCGCCATTAAGGGCCTACTCGCCACCCAACAGGGCATCTCGTTCACTGCGGAGACCACCCGTCCCGCCTCCTGCGAGTGGACCATGTGGTCCCACTCGCCTATCCAGTACCTCTCACCAGCTTCTGTTGTTCGCACCTTGAGGACCTCTCGTGAGCCCGAGGTTGTACAATACATCCTTAATTTTGTTACTCTATTCTTTACTTATAATTCTTGTGCATGTTACTTTGCTTTCTCTCTTTCATGTCTAGCTCTTTATTTGTTTATATAATTCACCTTAGTGTAGAGGGTTCTGACTTCTACAAATAGGGAGAGATTGTTGGGTTTTGTATCCACAATAACCTAGATTTATGTGAAGTCACCTTTGAACTAAGATGAATTAAGTTGTATTTGATGTATTGTTTGAGTTATGTGTTTACAGGACTTAATTGCCAAGTGTAGACCAATGTTAGTCTACAATGGGTCACCAAACACAGGACCATATAATGTAATCCCTCATGGTGTGATCCATGATGTTGACTCATGTGTAGCCTCTCTATTGGGATACACTTCATTTTTCAAGCACTAGGACTGTTGGAGAAAGACATGTTGTTGATTCCATTGAAGGAAGGAAAATCTTCATTAACTCAATTTTTTCTAAGTGTTTCACTCGAGTAGATTTTTAGTACTCGAGTAGAATCCTTAGTTATACTCGTGAAGTCTAGTTTGTATCTCGAGTAAAGGAAATGGCTCTCGAGTGATTTGAATCTAGCTCTCGAGTGGCCAAATCCATTACTCGAGTAGACTTCTTCTCTTTCTCAAGTTGACCGATTTTCCCTCTCAGAAAATATTCTAAGTACTTTACTTGAGTAGTCAAGTTAACCACTCGAGTAGATGAGCCCTTTAGATCGAGTTACAGAAGGACTGTTCTCGTGTTGAATCTACCCTACTCGAGTAGTAAAGTTTATGAACTCGAGTAGTTTGCTTACCTCTCGAGTAGTACAGTTCCAGTACTCGAGTAATCAGTTTTGAACTCCAAGAATTTTCTCCAAGTCTTTTTCTCGAGTAGTTCATCTACACCTCTCGAGTAATACTTCTAACACTCGAGTAACCTTTTTCCACTCGAGTGATGATGAATTTTGTTCTAGATTTCCTGAAGAACTTCTTCTCGAGTAGTCTGTCATTGTCTTCTCGAGAACCTGAAGTAGTACTCGAGTAACTCTTATTTCACTCGAGTAATGCAGATAATTTTTCCAGAAAATTCGCTAAGTCCTAAACTGATGGGATTTTCAAATAACTCAACGTGATTGGTCCACGTGGACGTCATTAATGCTAATTTTGACCGTTAGGGAGATCTTATATAAGGTCTTGTCATTTTGAATAACCCTAACCTACGCTGAAAAGAAATACTCCAAGAAATTCTGAATCGGTTTCTCTCTTTCCTAAACGGAAACCGCCGCCGCTCTTCATCGTGCAAATCGCCTAGGCTTTCATTCAAGACGATTCAGATCAGTCGACTTACAGATCGAGATTGTTCTTCAACTCTTCATCATCTCTCGGATTGTGTGAGTCAAGAAGTTTCAGATCAGGATCTAGCTGTGTATCTTCTTCAATAATTCCTGATAAAGCCGCAAAGTTCAGGAAGAAGACCTTGGCCGACATCTCCATATCTGAGAAATATTATTGTTTGTATTTCATATTCTCAATTTATTCTTGTAGGAGATTACTCTTCGAGTGTAGGAGCTTCGTTCTCCGAGTTGTAGGAAGTTTTCATCTTCCGAGTGTAGATCGATGTTGTGGATCGAGTTGTAGGAACTTTATTCCGAGGCGTAGGATTGGTTTCAATCCGAGATAGTGGAGTAGCCGAGTCTAGTGCTTTCCTAGATCGGTGAGTGGAAAGTGGATGTACCCAAGGTTGGGGAACCACTATAAATCTCTATGTCCTCTGTGATTGCTTGATTATTTTTTGTGCATAGATCGTTAATTTTTTTATTCCGCAAAAAGTCGCACAACTCACCTATTCACCACCCTCTAGGTGATTTAGGTAGACAATTGAACTATTTCACAAAGATGGACCAAAAGTTATCTTTGGAGGGTCTGACCGGGGAATCACTAAAGGCTACGATATGATTACCAACGACATAATTTCCTTCACATAAGTAGCTTATGTTAAAGGATTACAATATAATCTAACAAACATAAGTCAATTATGTGATAAAGGCTATATCGTTGAGTTCTACAAGGACAAGTGTCTGATAAAATCATCTGCCAATTTGGAGACAGTCTTAACAGACATGTTGAAACCGAGAACCGGCTTCTGTGGAGTTCGGACCCTCAGAGAAGGGGTGACTGCACACTTACTTCTCCTAGTGAACTTGGATGACTGAAATCTTAGAACTCAAAACTGACCCAAGGCTCCAGCATGAAGGTCCCACCACACACCTAAAAGATCTTAGAACGCTTCCCCTCCTTAGCCAATGATGAGCTAAGTGCACCTCAGAAAGCGCTAGAAGACCAGAGAATAAGAAAAGCATGCCTTCTAAGGTACCCCCTTGGGCCTATTTATAGATTTTTAGGCCTGACCTACAAATAGCGCAACTCCGCTATTATAAATGACTATATGCAGCCGAATTGGGTCTGCCAATAGCCTAACTCCTCTATCTTGGAAGGCTATTTGCAGCCATTTAGGGGCATCCGATTAATTCTGCCTCTGGGTCCCACTAGGCAAGTGGTCTATGAAGGCATCACTCGCCTAAAGGAGCGAGTGCTGGGGGAGCCGTGCACTCACCCCCTAGGCTCTCTCTGAAGGGCGAGTGCTAGCTCCGGAAACTACTCTCCTGACTCGACGAGATGTTCCACTACATGCGCGCTGAGGCGCAAGTATGGCATGAGTGCATGAGGAAGATTGCACTCGCCTAAAGGGCCTGACTTTCCCTTGATTAAAGTGAATGCCCCTTTGGGCACTAGGCGATTGCATGTTAGCTTACCACAATCGCTAATCTGGTATTTGATGAGCATGAATGTCCTACAATACCCTGATCCTGCCAAAGGGGGCCCACTCAGCGAATACGGGATTGTACACAATCCCTGCTCTTTGTGAGCATTCGCAAAGCTAGAAAAGAATCATCCAACCCCAAGTATTTGATGAGTGCTTGCTGACCTGTAAGAGAATATTTTGCAGGCCCCTTCATGGCTCTATAAATATCCAATCATGGACAAATGAAGTTTGCCCCATCCATTCTTTTTTCTCTCTGATTTTCTTGCCTCCAACTCGATGTCGCTCTTGAAGGAAGCCCAAGATCGCCTCAACGTTGTCTGGGCCACGAGCAAAACCTTGATGGGCTCATTTGCCACATGGCTCGCCCGAAAAGCCCCAAGCTCTTCCCTTAAATGAAGAAGGCCAAGATGGTCAGGTGCGACCTGACCAGGGATGAGTCAATCTCGCGGAATCCCTCCCACTCCGGGATCCCTCAGGTATCTTCACTCGCTTTATATTTCTTACTGGGATAAAAAATATATGTTGACGCATTCGCTTAAAAATCCCGCCAAAGGAAATGGGGGTTGGGGAGGCGAATGCCATACCGCACTCACTTGAGGCTGGCCACAACGAGACGGCCCCCGAGATCACCTCCCCTCATAAGCTGAAGGATCTCCCGTGAGACAATGGTAACTCCCTTTTTATCCATTCACCTCTTATCAGTTTGCTTATCTTTTCTTTTTGCAGCTCCCGCCTTTGGGACCCCGGGACTGGGTGTTACAACGCCCAAATCCCCTACTCGTCTGATTCCCCTGTATCCCGCTTTTGGCCGACTACCTCTAACGAATATCGTTCCCAACCTCACTGCACAAGACGATGTTCCTGGCACTGGGCCGATAGTTCGGTACCCTGGGCTCGGGAAGGTGCATATCACCTTCGACACTCCCTTCAAGGGGTGACCCAACACTTCCCGCCGGCACTCTTGTAAGGAGGCGGACATTGGGCCAGGTAACCAATCACACTTGCCCTCTAAAAAATATAGAAGATCGAGCGCAACTAACGCCATCCATTTTAGGTTACCGCGAGATCTCGTCGACCGATGTCGACATTGACGTGGAGGAGTTCTCTCCTTCCCCATCACCTGATTCCATCGCCACCTTCCTGGGAGATCCAAAGGATGTTGAGGCCTTAAAGCGACCGACGGCTAAGATTTTACGGAAACATGTCGTGATGCTATGTTAGCTCTACAGCCAGGTTTGCAAGAACCATAAATCTATCGAGGAGCGGGTGCATTCCCTGAAGAATAACTACATGCAATTGATTGATGAATTGGGGGGAGATGATGGCTGCGGGAGGGACTTTCCCGAAATCCATGTCGCACGGCCGAAGATCAACTGTGCCTCACACAACAGGAGCTACAGACCATTCGCGTGTTGTAGTACTCTCGCATGATGCCCAGGGAAGAAAGGGGAGGCCGGGGATGGTGGTGACAGCCACAGGTGGGCCTACCGGCTCTCACCTTCCCGTTCTCTTTCTTTTAATGTCTGTTAATAACAAACTGTCGGCTTACTAATGTCGAATGTTAATAGATAATGAAACTATGCTTTTTTTCTTTTTCATCCCACTTAAACATTCTCGCCATCTGTTCTTTTTGTTCTCGCGCATTTTTTATTTTTGATCTTATTTTTAAGGCCTTATAGTATTCAAATTTATCTTGGCAGCGAGTGAGGGAGTGCGAGATCTCAATAGGGTTTTGGGCAGCATCTGGGGAATTGGCTATCTGCACTTTTCCCAGCTCGGATCCTTTCCCGCCCAAATTTTTTTATAAATAGACCCCTCACCTATCGCATTAACCACTGATTTTAACAGCTTCCAACCCTTGTCTACTTTTCCTTCTCTTGAACTAGAACTTCTACGTTCTCTTCCTTCTTCTCGCGAGATGACAGGAGATGCCGACAGACAAACCAAGTGTGCAGCCGCATTCGTTGACTACCCCTTCATGAACTGCAACCTATCTTAAGAAGAGTACCACTCGCTTAATAATCTCTATTTCCCTCCAGGATTCACCGCGTGACACTTGGGGAAGGATGAATCAATCAACCACTTCTCGCCCTGTGAACTCTCCATCCCTGCCAAACACTTTGAGGTAAGATTGCGCCTCCCCATCTGGTCAGAAGTCCGCCAGGCCTTGCTCTATTTTGGTGTCGTTCCCGCACAGCTCAACCCCAACTCCATCGCTTTGCTAGTAGCATTCGCCTGCTACTTGCGGAAAGAGAGGATGGAATTCAGTATTCTCGTCTTCCGCAAACTATTTTGGCATCAATCCTGGAGTGGGAGTGATTCCGCGAGATGGACTCATCCCTGGTCAGGTCGTGCCTTATCATCTTGGCCTTCTTCATTTTAGGGAAAGAGCTCGGGGCTTTCCGAGCAAGCCAAGGGGCGAATGAGCCCATCAAGGTTTTGGTCTCGGCTCGGGCAGCGTTGAGGCGATCTTGGGCTTCCTTCGAGAGCAGCATCGAGTTGGAGGCGATAAAACCAAAAAGAAAAAGGAATAGATGGTGCAGAATTCATTTGTTCGTGATTGGATATTTATAGAGCTATGAAGGGGCCCATAAAAGATTCTCTTCCAGGTCAGCAAGCACTCTTCAAATATTTGTGGTTGTATGATTCTTTCCGAGCTTTGCAAAAGCTCGCAAAGAGCGTGGATTGTGTACAACCCCATATTCACTGAGTGGGCCCCATCCGACAGGTTCAGGGTATTGTAGGACATTCAGGCCCATAAATACTAGATTGGCGAGTGAGGTAGGCTGGCTTGCACTCGCCCAGTGCTCGAAGGAGCATTCATATGAATCAGGGGAAAATCAGACCCTTTAGGCAAATGTGATCTTCCTCATGCACTCGCGTCATACTTGTGCCTCATCACACATGCAGGAGGACATCTCACCGAGCTAGGCGAGTGGTTGCCCCAGCTAGCACTCTCCCTTTAGAGAGAGCCTAGGAGGCGAGTGCATGGCTCCCCTAGCACTCACTCCTTTAGGTGAGTGCTGCCTTCATGGACCATTCGCCCAGTGGGACCCAGAGGCAGAATTACCTAGATGCCCCTAAAGGGCTGCAAATAGCCTTCCAGGACTGCGAAGTATGGCTATTGGGAGACCCAATTGGGCTGCATATAGCAGTTCTGAACATCAGAGTTGAGCTGTTGGCATGCCATTTTCAGAAATCTATAAATAGACCCAAGAGGGTATCTCGGAAGGCACACTTTCAAGTTTTCTTATTCTCTAGTCTTCTAGCGCTTTCTGAGGTGCCCTTTGCTCAGCACTGGTTAAGGAGGGGAGGCGCTCTAAGATCTTCCGGGTGTGTGGTGGGACCTCTGTGCGGGAGCCTTGGGTCAGTTTTGAGTTCTAAGTCTTCAATCAGTCAAGCTCGCTAGGAGAAGTAAGTGTTCGGTCACCTCTTCTCTAAGGGTTTGAACTCCACAGAAGCCGAGTCTTGGTTTCAGAAGCACTTATATATCCAAGGCATCAAATCCTCACCGAAAAAGTGAGGGAACTCTAACCTAGGTCCTCTTGTGGCGATGTGTGATGAGGAAAAGGATGATCTGGTGGACCTACTTTCCGACGACTGTCCCCCTCTACCTTCGTCCATGTGATCTGCTTTCAATCCAGCGAATAACTACCACATATCTTCCCCCATGGCCTGCATATTTCGCACCCTCTTCATGGTTATGCTTGAGCGCATCCATTTTGGATTGCGACTCCTTTGACTTAGTGGTATCCGACACCGACATTCTCGCCCTGACACCAAACCTAGCTCTGATACCCTGATGCGTCCCTTCTGGAATGCATGATGCATCCCTTCCTGAATGTCATCGTGAACCAACCGCATTATCCTTTGGAACACCACCATGAAATTAAAGGACCTCCCGCAGCAATCACCACAACACATTCACAGGCCAAGATCACCGGAGATTAATAAGAGAAGCTTGAATTGATAATAATCTTAAGGGTAAGACCTGAACAGATTGAGAAGGAGCATGAGAGATTTCCCATCGCTAACACCCGAACAGCACAACACAAGAACAATGTAGTTTTTCCACACCTGATTCACCTCCCGCAACAACCCGATTTTGGCTATTCGCACCCCACCGTTAACTGCAACCCAAAAATATAACCGCTCCCCATTTTTTTTCTTGCCTCACCCCGATATTTTTCTTGACGCACCCGATAATATCCTCGAGTGGTGTGCGTGAGATGACTAATAGAGTAGTGTTGGGCGATAATTTCTCTCAGGTATTATACTTTTAGAGTACCCAAAAATATCCGCGTAGGGCTGATATCGAGTCGAGTCCAGCCCCCCATATTGCAGGTGATTGCTCTCTTGTTCACCGGTTTATCAGCAGATTTCAAGCATCTCCTCTCCAACCAAGGTAAAACTTTTATTTTCTCCCGCGTTTCACTGCATTTTTGGTTTGGGTTGTTCCTCAATCTCTCATTTCCTTTGATCGGCCTTCTGTGATGTAATAATTGGATAAAATGCTTCAGTTAATTCTATGATGTTGAAAAGTCTCCTTGATTCTTCCAATCAGAAAATCTGGAACAAAAAACTCATTTGATATATTTTCTCCATTTTTAGGTTTGGGTACCAAAAGGAATCACTGTTAACCGAAGAGGAAGGTGACACGAGGAAGATGCAACTGGCGGGAGCGTCGGTGCTAGTAGGGGAGATGAGAGCGGCTCGGCGAAGAGGGGCACACGGGAGCCGGCGGAAGGAGCACACTGGAAGGCGCGTCGACTTGTTAACTGGAGAGAAAGATGATGTGAGGAAGATGCTAGAGATAGGAGCAGCTCGGCGAAGAGGAAGACGGAGTGCGGCTTCCGCGAAATGGGGGAGATGGGGTGGGAGTAAAATTTTCGAATTTTTTTTTAAAAAATGGGGTGCGGATAGCTATATGAGGGGTGCGGTCAACAATCACCATAAAATAACCTAACAGGCAGTAGTTGCATCCTTGCAAAGTTGCAGAAGAAGAAAAACAATGCGCTTCAAGTCTTTCCCTTTCTCCTCACAAGATCAAGAAATTAGGGATTCCTCCAGCGGTCTCCTCTACTTTTGTGCTACTCTCCCACTAGGTGTGATCTCTCCTCCGACAATCATTTGAGGTTACTTTTTTACCCATTTTTATCACAGATGTTTAATACATCATTCACATTTCTTTGATCTTCTTCATTGCTGCCATTGATCTTATTGCGGAGCTGTGATGCAGCTTCTTGTGCTTCCCGATCTCCAACTGTTAAATGTCCAACCAACAACATACAATAATGGGCTCAAGATCTAAAAAACAACACACCAGAACTATTCCATTCAATCAAAGTACAACAGATAACAATCCCAAGGAAATCCTGAAGGGATTGACAGGAAGTGCAGGGGAGAATCCCATTGCAGCCACCCGGTGAATGAAGAGAAAATAGCCACACAGTTTTCGCATACCTGGTTCACCCTCAAACCGGGTACTTAAACAATAGCCCTAACATAAGTAAAAAGACTAATTTATCCCTACCCAAATACAAAATAACGCTAAGATAAAAATAACGTAACATTACTCCCCCATCAGTAGTTACTTGAACTCAAGGAACGAAATGCGGCCATCTCTGGCATAGAGACCTTAAATCCTCCCATGTCGCATCCTTCGGCGTGCCATTAGCCCACTGGATAAGCAGTTGTGTGACGACTCAACACCCCGATTGGTGATGCACCTGTCCAAGATTGTGATGGGTTTTATGAGAATATTGCCTTTAGCATTCACCGCGGTAGGTAGAGGATGAACAATGCCCGCTCGGGGTCCCTTATACTTCTTCAGCTGCGAGATATGAAATGTATGGTGTATCTTGGCTTCAATCAGAAGTGCCAACCTGTACGCGACTAATCCCACTCGCTAAAGCACCTAAAAGGGCCCAAAACTTTTTGGTGCTAGCTTGTGCACCCGGTGTCCACCGACGCTTACATGGTGATATGGTTATAACCGCACTGAAACCCACTCCCCCACGTTGAACACGTGCACCCTACACTTAGTATCCACGAGTAACTTCACGTGATTCTGAGCCCTTGCCAAATTAGATTTGAGCAATTGCATGACCCAATCTCTGGCCTCCAATGATCTATCCACCTTCTCAAGAAATGTTGTACCCTCCTCATACGGTGGTAAAGTTGTAGGCTCCTGCCCATGGACCACTTCGTATGGTGTTATCTGGATGGCGCTTTGATAGGTAGTGTTGTACCACCACTCGACCAAAGGTAACCAACTAGCTCAGTCTCGCGGTGTCTCGAAGCACATACAACGGAGGTAGCTTCCACACAACGATTCACAACTTCTATTTGCTCGTCGGACTGCGGGTGATATGTCGTTGACATGTTTAGTTGGTGAAAGATATAGTACCTAAACACCTAGAGGGGGGGGGGGGTGAATAGGTGACCAAATTCTTTTTAAGTTTTTATGGCAGCAATCAGTATTTAACACAGAATTATATCTAATCTATCACAGCACACATTCACCAATCACAGCAATCCACAAACACACAGTAGACACAGAGATTTATAGTGGTTCCCCAAGCTTTGGGTACATCCACTTTCCCCCTTCGCCTATCTAGCAGTGTACTAGATTCGGCCAAACTCCTTCACTATCTCAGAACCCAAACTGGTTCCTACACCTCAGGCCCAAGGCCCTACAACTCAGCTTTTCCACAAAGCCTACACTCAGCCACAAAGGCCTACACTCAGCCACAAAGGCCTACACTCAGCCACCAAGGCCTACACTCAGCCACCAAGGCCTACACTCAGAGATTTAACTCTCCTACCCTCAGCCTTTATAATTGCAGGCTTACAATCTCAGATCCCTAAGGATCCTACAAGTTACAATGAATACAAAATGTATAAACTCAACAACTTAGATGAAAGAGAGATAAGTTGTGAGATTCTTGATGAGTTCTTGGAAGAACTCAGCTGGACTCAATCTGACTTAGCTTTCTTCAAAGCTTCTTGAAAGTAGAACTCAATAAGATTGACTCCTTCTGCAGTTGATCCTTGATCTCTGCTTCTTAAGATTCAGACCAATCTGAATCCTTCTTCTCAGCTGGGTTCCAACAGCTGATTTCTTGGATGGAGCTCTCTCTCTCCAACTTCTTAGATCTTCACTTGATAGCAAGATCTTCTTTAGATCTGAACTTGGACTTGTGTTCAATCTCTTCAACAACTTGTTGATCAATCACTTCTGTAGACAGTATAGGCCTATTTATAGGCCTTCTTCATGGTAACCGGCTGGTCCGGTCCATAACTGAATTCTGACAACTCTGACAGGTGCTGTAGACCGGCTGGAATGAAAGCTGTCAAGTCATCCAGTCAGTTCTTGAAATAACTATAACTGTCTGTAACTGTCGAGACTTTCTGTCTTTAAGTGTCGACACTTATAGACCAAGTGTCGACACAAGTTGTCTAAGTGTCGACACTAGTCTACAAGGTGTCGACACAACTTCTTGTGTTGTAGATATTATATCTCGACACTACTTCTTCTTCATGTGTCGACACTGAAATTGAGTGTCGACACAAGTACTTGTACTTCAGTATCTTTGCTGAATTCTTCTAAGTGTCGACACATCTCCTTTGTGTCGACACATCTTTATGTGTTGAAACTGTTAAGTGTCGACACTGCTTCTTGGTGTCGACACATGTCTTCAGTGTTGATACTTATTGAGTGTCGACACAGCTCCTTGTGTCGACACATCCTTCTTCTGTCGAGACTTTAGCTGAGTGTCGACACTTCCCCTTAGTGTCGACACTTGTACTTAGAACATTTTGTTGAACTTTGCTGTTCTTTGCTAAGTGTCGACACAGCTCCTTGTGTCGACACTTTCTTCAACTGTTGAGTCTTCTGCTAAGTGTCGACACATTGTTCTGGGTGTCGACACTTACTTCAAGTGTTGACTCTTCTGTTGAGTGTCGACACATTGTTCTGGGTGTCGACACTTGTACTTAGTCTCTGCAGACTTTTGCTGAGTGTCGACACAGCCTCCAAGTGTCGACACATTCTGGTGTAGACACCATTTTTCTGAGTGTCGACACAACTGCTAAGTGTCGACACAGCTTCACTGTCTTTTCTTCACTGAGTGTCGACACAGCTCCTTGTGTCGACACTTTCTGTCAGGTGTCGACTCAGCATCCCTGGTGTCGACACAATGACTCCAAGTGTCGACACTGCTTGCCTGGGTGTCGACACAAGTCTTCTTAAGTGTCGACACTTTCCCTCTGGGTGTCGACACATGGACTTAGAAACTTTTTCATCATTTCCTGCAAATACTTAACCTGCACATGTAACTCAAAATACATCAAATACATTTTGATGTATATCATTGAGTTGGGTGAGGCTTCTTCAAATCAGGTACATTTGAACCAATGTACCCAACAATCTCCCCCTATTTGAAGAAGTCATAACCCTTAGTCAATGATATACACCATTCATAATAAAATTACAAAATGATGTAAAGCAGGATTATATATAGCAGGGTAAACATAAACATGTATCAATCACACATGTATACACATAGACATCATCACAGAACAATTATGAAACAAATTTATTATACAACAAATTTATCACACAAAACATTGTTCCAATACTTTGTCATATACAAAATTTTAAAGTTTACAGAATGTTTTATATCAAAAGAATACATAGTAAACTTAAGAAATTTTCTAAGCTATTTCTGTTCAGCCTCCTTAATGACTATTCCTTTTCCAGCTTGAACTCTGGCTTGAACAGGAGCTTCAGCATCTTCTGTTTCAGCAGGCTTCTTACCTTTCAACTCCTTCTTCTTGAGTTCCTCAGCCTTAATCTTTTGCCTCTCAAAATAATGATATGGCTTGGGAAAGTACTTGCTAGGCTCCAGAGCTGTAGGAGGTAGCTTTCCCATCTTGGCCTTCCTTCTATGTTGAACTATGGCCTCCTGCCTTGATTCATGTTTCCTCCATTCAGTTTCAGAGAACCACTTATTCCTGTCTTGAATGTTATCTTTGGCAGCTTTCCAGGCAGTCAAAATGATATTTCTTGAGGTATGGCTCCACTGTTCAAAGTCTGGCCTTTGTTCAGCTTGTTCCCAAAACCTCTTCTTAGACAATCTAGTCTCTTCTTCTTTCTGAAGAGCTTCTTCTTCTTTCTGAAGAGCTGCTTGCATAGCTTCAGATATAGGCTGAACCACTTTTTTTAGAATGACATTGGACTTCCTTTCAGTTGGGCTATACATGTGATGAATATCAGCTTGGACCATTTCAAAATCTGGAGGAGGATAGATAACTTGAGCCACTTCTGGTTGCTCCCCTCCTAAATATGCAGGATGAATTCCAGATTCAGCAACATTGTCATCATCACAAAGAGGAGGATAGCCCAGTGTAGCTCTGATGGAATTAGATATCCATTTGGCATGATCAGAGCTAGCTTTGACTAAAACTCTCTCCCCCTTTATGACTTCTCTAGACATGTGATCTCTGACATCATCCTTCTGGAATCTGATTTGATTATCCAAGTATCTGACTCCATCTTTAAAGAAAGGTTTGAGCTTATTAAGTTGTTCAGATATGGCCTTCTGGGAGTCTTGAATGGCAGTCTTAACAGCAGATATGCTCTCTTGCAGTGCTTTGTCAAAATCTGCTTTAGCAATAGCAGAAGAAGTAGAAGGTCCAGCACCTATGTTCTGTAATTCTGTGACAATTGCATTATGAGAGGCTGTCAGATTGTCATTCATCCTTATTTGGTTTTCAAGTACATATCCTTGCTTCACAGCTATGTCATCCACTTGTGATTTTATCTTCTCTTGGTGTGTAGCCAAGTACACCACTGCATTGCCACCCTTGTGGAAACATTCAGTCATCTCCTTCTTGTTTAGATTCATCTCAAATCTTATGGATTTAATATCCTGGGCCAGATCAAATTGCAATGATTTCTGCCCTTCATCTACATACTTCTCAATTGCCTGCTTGTGCTCATCCAGTTTAATTTGCATTGTCACCATTAAAGCACTATAATCAACTGATGGTGTTTGCTGAACTATAGGCTGTGGTGCAATAGATTGTAGGGCCTTCTTATAACTTTGACTCCTTCTTTTGAATACATAAAGTTTCTGCTTTTTAGCCCTGGTAGCCTCCTCATCTTCAGATGCTGAGGAGCTGGCAATGTCTACCCTCTCCTTAGGGCTTGGGGGCCTCTCAGTCTGCACATCTGGTGCCTTCTCAGTTTCTTTTCTTGCAGGCTCTTCAAGAATAACAACTTGCTCCCCCTGAACTGGAGCATTCTCCTCTTCAGCAGCAGCATTATCCTTGTCAAAATCTGTTTGATCCAGATTTAAGAAAAGATCTTCCATGGTATACTCTTATGGTGAATGTGCTGGAGAAAGTCTTGGCTCTTCAACCACTGGATCAGAAACAAATTGAGCTGCAGCAGATGTGTCTTCCATGACAATATCTGGGACTTGACTAGCAGGCTGTGGTTGCTGATAAACATCAGACACATCAGTATCTTCTATAGGAAAAACCAAAGCATTAAGCTCAGTAATTACCTCTAGAATTGTTTCTGTAGCTTGCTCACTCTCAAGAGGAGTGGGTTCTTCCACAACTAGTGGCTCCCCCTGAATGTGATATTTGTGTATGGGGCTAGCTTGTGGTAGCTCCCCCTGGATTTCAGCAACCTCTTGTTGTGCTGGAGACTTCACAGCAGTTCCTGTGTCTTCTTCATCAGGGGTGAAGACCACTTGTTCTTCACTCTCAGAGCTGCTAGTGGACACTTGAGCCACTGGAGCAGTTTTCCTCTTCTTCTTTGGTGGAATTTCTTTCTCAGAAGTAATCTTCTCAGGTGTTGGTATCTCTTTTGACAACACCCTGTCCCATTTGGAGAATATTCGCAGATCCATTTTCCTCATGTGATTTATTTTACTTCCAGCAGTCTGACTCATAACTTCAGGTATAACACCTGCTAGGTAAAGACTTAAAATTCTGCCTAAGTTGGGCTTCTTTAGGCTTTCTTTAATCTTCTCAAAAACTACCATAGACCAGTCAGTTTGCAGAGAGAAGATTATCCTTGTCATAATAGTAAAAATATAGGCAGACACTCTGTCATGCCCTCCTGGCTTGCTTAATATTACCTTTTCAACAATCTCTGAAAGGAATTTCCCTTGATTGTTCATGCCCTTTCTAAGAAACACTGATCCAAGCTTCATCTTAGGATCCAGTCCACACCAGGTTAGAGCTTCCCTGGTCTTTGAAGCAGTAACCTCATCTTCCTCTTTAGTTCTGGGTAACTGAAGTACCTTCCTCAGACTTTTAGGTGAAACCTTAACCTTTTCTCCATGAACTCTGGATTTGATCTTGTATCCAGATTCGTCCACTTCAGCTCCATTGAGGAATTCCAGTACCTCTTTCTTCCATATTTTAGTAGGTTCTGAAACAAGATATTCTAACCCTGAATCTGCGACTAGGGTTACTACTGTCTTGATTTCTTGATCGGCATCCTCAAAAGCATTGCGCACCAGCTCGTATCCTTCATTAACGTTCTCCTCTAGCTTAGGTGCCATTAGGGTTTGTAGAATTTGTCTTGAGAGAAGAGAGGTGTCGACACAGAAGTTTGGTCTCGAAACTTTGAAAGTGTGTCGACAAACAAAGACAAAACCCTATTTATACCTTTCTAATTTTGAAGATGAACAGGCGGGACAACTAACTTAAATTGTGTCGACACTGGCAATAAGTGTCGACACTGACTTATAATGTCTCGACATATATGTGTCGACACAAGTTTAGTCAACAGATTTTATGTGTCGACACTACATAACTCGACACATAGTCGAGACTTTTGTTAGAGAATTCTGAGTAAATACTAAGTGTCGACACCACATTGGATGTGTCGACACCTACATGTCATGTGTCGACACTAATATTCTGAAGTGTCGACACCAATTTCCTTGATGTGTCGACACCTTTTTCCTGAAGTGTCGACACCACTATTCTGTGTCGACACAGAAATCTCTATGTGTCGACACCTTTTTACTTAGCCAATTTCAATTCTGTAAACTTACTCTAAGTTTATCATTCCTAGTTCAATTTTAAATTTATTGAACTTAGCTTCTTCTAGGGGCTTAGTATACATATCAGCTAGTTGTTCATCTGTTTTAACATATTCAAGTAAAATATCTTCTCTTTCTACATGCTCCCTAAGAAAATGATATTTAATTTCAATATGTTTTGTTCGACTATGGGATACAGGATTATTAGCTATTGAAATAGCACTAGTAGGATCACAAAAGAGTGGAGTTCTACTAACCTGAAATCCATAGTCCTCAAGCTGATGTTGTATCCACAGAAGTTGAGCACAGCAACTTCCTACAGTCACATACTCTAATTCTGCAGTGGAGATAGCCACACTTGTTTGCTTTTTGCTACTCCAAGAAATCAGTCTTCCACCTAGGAATTGACAGGTTTTAGAAGTGCTTTTTCTATCCTGCAAAGTCTGCATCTGAATAACCTGTTAGATCAAAATCCCCATTCCTAGGGTACCAGAGGCCTAGATAAGGAGTGCCCTTTAGATATCTCAATATTCTTTTGACTGCTGTCAAATGGGACTCTTTAGGGCAGGCTTGATACCTTGCACAGACACATGTAGCATACATGATATCTGGTCTACTTGCAGTCAAGTATAATAGGGAGCCAACTATCCCTCTATACAAGGTTTCATCTACAGGTTTCCCTGCATCATCCTTGCTAAGAGACATACTTGACCCCATAGGAGTCTTCATGGTGCTGGATGAATCCATACCATACTTCCTTATGAGTTCTAGGGTGAACTTGGACTGGCATATGGATAAACCACTCTCAGTCTGTCTTACTTGGAGACCCAAGAAGAACTTTAACTCTCCCATACTACTCATCTCAAATTGACTTTGCATTAGTTTTGCAAACTTTTTGCAAAGACTACTTTCAGTAGACCCAAATATAATGTCATCTACATATATTTGGACTAGTATAACTTTGCCTCTAGATTCCCTAAGGAATATAGTCTTATCTATTTTCCCCCTTGAGAACTTGTTCTCAATGAGGAAACTAGATAGGGTTTCATACCAAGCCCTAGGGGCTTGCTTTAACACATATAAAGCTTTCCTAAGTCTATAGACATGATTAGGTAGAGTTGAATCAACAAAACCTGAGGGTTGTTCCACATAGACTTCTTATTTAAGGTTACCATTTAGAAATGCTGACTTGACATCCATTTGGTAAACTTTGAATCCTTGAAAAGTTGCATAGGCCAGGAACATTCTTATGGCTTCCAGTCTGGCTACTGGAGCAAAGGTTTGATCAAAATCAATACCTTCTTCCTGCCTATATCCTTTAGCAACCAATCTTGCTTTGTTCTTAATGATGACTCCTTGTTCATCCAACTTATTCCTGTAGATCCACTTGGTTCCTATTATATTGTGGTCTTTAGGTTTAGGAACAAGTTCCCAGACCTTGCACCTCTTGAACTGATTCAGCTCTTCTTGCATTGCTTCAGTCCATTGTGGATCTAGAATGGCTTCTTCAAACTTCTTAGGTTCAACTTGGGATAGAAAACTGGAGTAGATTGCTGCATTCAGGTTTCTGCTCCTTGTTTGTACCCCTTGTCTTGGATCTCCAATAATTTGCTCTACTGGATGATCTCTAAGATGCCTATTGGCTGGAGGCATCCCGACTTCTGGTTGAACCTCTTCAGTTTCATCATCTTGCTGTACTCCTTGTACTTCTTCAGCATTTGGTACATATAGTACTCCCCCTGGACAACAGCCACTGTCTTCTACTTGCTGTCTTGCAGTAGATTCTTCTTCTAGAGTGAGCTTGTCCATCTTCTTTATTAAACCTGTGGGGCTGCATACACTACTAGACAACTCATTGTTAATAAACCTAGTTTCATCAAATACTACATGTACAGTCTCTTCTACAACTTGAGTAGACAAGTTGTAGACTCTATAAGCCTTACTATTATTGCTGTACCCAACAAAAATTCCCTCTTGGGACTTGGCAGCAAACTTAGTCAAGTAATACTTTCCATTGTTAAGTATGAAGCACTTACAACCAAAGATCCTGAAGTAGGATATGTTTGGTTTCCTGCCTTTCACAACCTCATAGGGGGTCTTGTTGAGGCCTTTAGTTATGGTAGCCCTATTAATAACATGGCATGCAGTATTGACTGCTTCAGCCCAGAAATATTCTGGTAGTGATGTATCACTTAATAGGGTTCTACTTGTCTCAATCAAGTTTCTATTCTTCCTCTCAGCAATGCCATTTTGCTGAGGTGTTCTAGGTGAAGAAAACTCTTGAAATATCCCAAAGTCTTCACATAGTTTTGTCATGCTATCAGACTGAAACTCAGTACCATGGTCACTTCTTATTTTGACCACTGTACTATTTAGTTCATTCTGAATTTGCTTGACAAAGCTATAGAAGACATTAGGTGTTTCTGATTTCTGTCTTAAGAAGAACACTCAGGAAAACCTTGAGTAGTCATCTACAACTACAAAGGTATAGACCTTCCTACCTAGGCTGTGAACTGGCATTGGACCAAAGAGATCCATATGCAAGAGGTATAAACACCTCACAGCATCTTTGTTTTCTATGCTTCTAAAGGTGGATCTAGTCTGCTTGCCCTTTTGACAAGCTGAGCAAATACCATCTTTAACACACTTAACTTGAGGACCATTCCTCACTAACTCTTTGCTAAAGAGTTTGCCAATTGTCTTGTAGTTTAGATGGGCCAGCCTCTTGTGCCATTTGACACAATGAGAGACTTTCTCATCTGCTACAAGACACACTTGAGAACCATTTGAAAGATATAGTACCTAAACACCTAGAGGGGGGGTGAATAGGTGACCTAATCCTTTTTACACTTTAATGGCAGCAAACAGTTCTATCACAGAATCTACTTTACTTTTGCACAGCAATAACACAGCATACACAGCAAATTACAATCACAGCACAGCAGACACAGTGTTTTATAGTGGTTCCCCAAGATTTGGGTACATCCACTTTCCCCCTTCGCCTATCTAGCAGTGTACTAGATTCGGCCAAACTTTACCACTGTCTCAGAACCCAAACTGGTTCCTACACCTCAGGCCCAAAGCCTTACAACTCAGCTTTTCCTCAAAGCCTACACTCCACCACAAAGGCCTACACTCAGCCACCAAGGCCTACACTCAGCCAACAAGGCCTACACTCAGCCAACAAGGCCTACACTCAGAGATTTCAATCTCCTACACTCAGGCTCTCAAGCCTTACCCTTAGCCTTTATAAATACAGGCTTACAATCACTCAGATCCAAAGGATCCTACAAGATAAAAATGTTTATACAAATGATAACTCAGCAACTCAGAAACAAGAGAGGGGAGTTGAGAGTTTCTTGATGAGTTCTTGGAAGAACTCAGCTGAATTCAATCTGACTTAGCTTTCTTCAAAGCTTCTTGAAAATATAACTCAATTAGATTGTCTCCTTCTGCAGTTGATCCTTGACCTCTGCTTCTTAAGATCCAGAATATATCTGAATCCTTCTTCTCAGCCTAGTTCCAATGACTGATTTCTTGGATGGAGCCCTCTCTCTCCAACTTCTTAGATCTGCACTTGGACTGCAAGATCATCTTGTCTTGATACTTGATCAATAACTCTGTGTATCACTTTAATAACTTGTTCAACAACAACCTGAACAACAGTTTCTGTAAACTGTATGAGCCTATTTATAGGCCTTCTTCATGGTAACCGGCTGGTCCGGTCCATAACTGAATTCTGACATCTCTGACAGGTGCTGTAGACCGGCTGGAACGGCAGTTGTCAAGTCATCCAGTCAGTTCTTGAAAATCTCTAACTGTCTGATAGTGTCGAGACTTTCTGTCTTTAAGTGTCGACACTTATAGACCAAGTGTCGACACAAGTTGTGTAAGTGTCGACACAAGTCTACAAGGTGTCGACACAATTCCTTGTGTTGTAGATACTATGTCTCGACACAGATTCTTCTTCATGTGTCGACACTGAAATTGAGTGTCGACACAAGTACTTGATCTTCTATCTTTTGCTGAATTCTTCTAAGTGTCGACACATCTCCTTTGTGTCGACACATCTTCATGTGTTGAATCTGTTAAGTGTCGACACTGCTTCTTGGTGTCGACACATAGTCTTCAGTGTTGATACTTGATGAGTGTCGACACAGCTCCTTGTGTCGACACTTGATTCTTCTGTTGATACTTCAGCTGAGTGTCGACACATTCCCTTAGTGTCGACACTTGTACTTAGAATAATTTGTTGATCTTTCTATTCTTTGCTAAGTGTCGACACAGCTCCTTGTATCGATACTTTCTTCAAGTGTTGAGTCTTCTGTTGAGTGTCGACACATTGTTCTTGGTGTCGACACTTTCTTCAAGTGCTGACTCTTCTGCTAAGTGTCGTCACATTGTGCTGGGTGTCGACACTTGTACTTAGTCTCTGCAGACTTTTGCTGAGTGTCGACACAGCTCCAAGTGTCGACACTTTCTGATGCAGACACAGCTTCACTGGGTGTCGACACTGCTGTTAAGTGTCAACACTGCTTTACTGTACTTTCTTCATTGAGTGTCGACACAGCTCCTTGTGTCGACACTTTGTGTCTGGTGTCGACTCTGCATCCCAGGTGTCGACACAATGACTCCAAGTGTCGACACTGCTTGCCTGGGTGTCGACACAAGTCTTCTTTAGTGTCGACACTTTCCCTCTGGGCGTCGACACATGGACTTAGAAACTTTTTGCTTCAGTCCTGCAAATACTTAACCTGCACAAGTAACTCAAAAACACATCAAATACATTTTGATGTATATCATTGAGTTGGGTGAGCCTTCTTCAAATCAGGTACATTTAACCAATGTACCCAACACCATTGGTCTCCACATAATGTCTAGGCAGTAGACATTCCTCTTTCTATAACCAGTCAAAATGATCTCTTGATCATTTGACCTCTTGATATGACAACCATCCTTAACAAATGAGATGTCATACCCTACATCACTTAATTGACTTATACTTATTAGGTTGTGTTTCAACCCTTTAACATAAGCCACTTGAGTAATGGTAACTAAGTTACTAGAAATGTTACCAAACCCTTTGATGATTCCTTTTTCAGAACCACCAAAGGTGACTTTTGGACCATCTTTGATTGGAATGTAGTCCTTTAGTAATCCCTATGTTCCAGTCATATGTTTGGAACATCCACTGTCCAAGTACCATATTGGGGCATGGCAACTTGGACTCACCTGCAAAACAGATTAATGAACCTTAGAACCCAAAGTATTCTTGGGTCCTTGGTATTTGTTAGTTTGCATCCTGACAAAACTACCTGCTGGTTTTCCAACAGCTAGTTTGCTACTCACTTTGGCACTAGCATTGTGCCAACAGTGCATTGCAAAGTGGCATATCTTGCCACAACACCAACACTCAAACTTATTGTACCTTTGCTTAGGTACAGTCCTAGCTGTTTTATCCACAGCTGGCTTGTTGAGTGTTGGGGCTTTGCCCTTGGACATAGACTTGGACTGAACAGTCCTTGCAGGTCTTGTAAAACCCAGTCCAGCTTTATATTTGTGATGAATAAATTCATCAATTATGGGTAAAACAGACTTAGGTTTAGAAAACCTAGCAACCAAGTCTTTCTCCTTCTGAAGATTAATCTCCAGACTCTTGATTTGATCATTCTTATATGTGATAGTCCCCATCTGAATCACAGTTATGTGCTTCAGTCTGGCTATCTCATTTAGCTTTTGATCAATCAATTTCTCAGAATCTGTTGCTGCAGCTTTGAGAATAGCAATTTCCTTTGCCTGACTTTTGGCTAGGGTCTTGCTCTTCTTGTAAGCTAGCAACAGTACTTTATATTCATCTATCAGCTGATGAATATCTTTTTCAGACTCAGATACACTCTCATCACTTGATGAAGATGAATCTGATTCTGTACTGGCACAAGAAACTGAACTGGAAGTTGAACTTTGTACCTTACTGGGTCCTGGCTGCTCCAGGATTTTGTCACTTTCAGTCAATGCCATTAGTCCTTGGCACTGACAGTCTTCTTGTTCATAAATAGAATTCATAATCTGCATGAACTCTTCTTCTTCTTCTTCAGCAAACAGCCCTATATATGCCTCAGCATCTGACTCAGTTTCTGAAGAAGAGATATCTGACAGGGTCTTCTCCTTTTTGGCAACAAATGACTTTTCTTTCTTGCCTTTGAAATGAGTCTTCTTCTTGTCACTAGACTCCTTTCTCTTCTCAGGACAATCTGCTATCACATGACCTTGTCTATTGCAGCAATAGCACACTATTTTTGACTGTGTAGCTTTGCTAGACTTTGACTTTTTCTTGTCTTTCTTTGAAGACCGCTTTTTCTGATAAGAGTCTTCCTTTCCCTGTGAAGTAGATGGCCTTGACCTCCACTGTTTCTTCTTTAAGAATTTCTGAAAATGTCTTGTGAAGGCAGCAAAGTCCTCATCACTTTCACTGCTTTCAGACTTTGTACTAGCTGACTCATCTGACTCAGATTCAGCAACCTTTGGAGGTGGAGAAGGTGACTTACATCTGTACTTTCTGGGGGCTTCTGATTTAAAAGCTACTGTTCTTTCCTTATGTTCATTTCTTGTTGATTTCTCCTCCTCTTTCCTCACTGTCAACTGTATTTCATATGACAACAATTTGCCAAACAGTGTAGGTGGAGGAATTTCTCCCAACTTAGCCATTTCTGTAATGGCACAGATCTTGGTGTCCCAATCTTTAGTTAGGGACCTTAGAAACTTGTCATTGAGTTCATAATTACTGAACTCTCTTCCATAAGACATGAGTTCATTCACTATCCTATAGAACTTCTTATAGCACTCAGTTATGCTATCACCCTTTCCTTGTCTAAAACTTTCATACTCTTGATTTAGCAAGAATTTTCTGTCTTACCTAACTTCTTCAGAACCTTCCATATACACAATAAGAGTATCCCACATCTCTTTGGCTGTCTTACAGTGTATAAGATTCTGAAAAGTTGCATCATCTATAGCACTCACTATAATGTTTTGAGCCCTTTTGTCCATGGTGGCTAGGACAATCTCATCCTTTGTCATTTCAGAGAAATCCTTTGGTGTTCTCTGATTTGCATCCAGTAGTGACACCTTCATGGGCACATATGGCCCTTCCTTTACTGTGATATAGATTCTAGGGTCTGAGGCCTCCATAAATAGCCTTACCCTTTCCTTCCAGATCCCAAAGATCTCCTTCCTACATATAGGTAGTTTAATGGATCCCAATTACTTGTGATTTTCAGTGGAACCCATGGTTCTTGATTTTCTTGAATCTGTACTTGACTTAACCTGAATCTGCCAATCAGGATCTCCTCAGACTGTTAGTCCTTTTTGAGGAACCTGGCTCTGATACCACTTGAAAGATATAGTACCTAAACACCTAGAGGGGGGTGAATAAGTGACCAAATTCTTTTTAACTTTTTATGGCATCAATCAGTATTTAACACAGAATTATATCTAATCTATCACAACACACATTCACCAATCACAGCAATCCACAAACACACAGTAGACACACAGATTTATAGTGGTTCCCCAAGCTTTGGGTACATCCACTTTCCCCCTTCGCCTATCTAGCAGTGTACTAGATTCGGCCAAACTCCTTCACTATCTCAGAACCCAAACTGGTTCCTACACCTCAGGCCCAAGGCCCTACAACTCAGCTTTTCCACAAAGCCTACACTCAGCCACAAAGGCCTACAATCAGCCACAAAGTCCTACACTCAGCCACCAAGGCCTACACTCAGCCACCAAGGCCTACACTCAGAGATTTAACTCTCCTACCCTCAGCCTTTATAATTGCAGGCTTACAATCTCAGATCCCTAAGGATCCTACAAGTTACAATGAATACAAAATGTATAAACTCAACAACTTAGATGAAAGAGAGATAAGTTGTGACATTCTTGATGAGTTCTTGGAAGAACTCAGCTGGACTCAATCTGACTTAGCTTTCTTCAAAGCTTCTTGAAAGTAGAACTCAATAAGATTGACTCCTTCTGTAGTTGATCCTTGATCTCTGCTTCTTAAGATTCAGACCAATCTGAATCCTTCTTCTCAGCTGGGTTCCAACAGCTGATTTCTTGGATGGAGCTCTATCTCTCTCCAACTTCTTAGATCTTCACTTGATAGCAAGATCTTCTTTAGATCTGAACTTGGACTTATGTTCAATCTCTTCAACAACTTGTTGATCAATCTCTTCTGTAGACAGTATAGGCCTATTTATAGGCCTTCTTCATGGTAACCGGCTAGTCTGGTCCATAACTGAATTCTGACAACTCTGACAGGTGTTGTAGACCGGCTGGAATGGCAGCTGTCAAGTCATCCAGTCAGTTCTTGAAATAACTGTAACTGTCTGTAAGTGTCGAGACTTTCTGTCTTTAAGTGTCGACACTTATAGACCAAGTGTCGACACAAGTTGTCTAAGTGTCAACACTAGTCTACAAGGTGTCGACACAACTCCTTGTGTTGTAGATATTATATCTCGACACTACTTCTTCTTCATGTGTCGACACTGAAATTGAGTGTCGACACAAGTACTTGTACTTCAGTATCTTTGCTGAATTCTTCTAAGTGTCGACACATCTCCTTTGTGTCGACACATCTTTATGTGTTGAAACTGTTAAGTGTCGACACTGTTTCTTGGTGTCGACACATGTCTTCAGTGTTGATACTTGTTGAGTGTCGACACAGCTGCTTGTGTCGACACATCCTTCTTCTGTCGAGACTTTAGCTGAGTGTCGACACTTCCCCTTAGTGT
The DNA here is from genome assembly GCA_039583875.1 of Platanthera guangdongensis. Taxonomy (NCBI): domain Eukaryota; kingdom Viridiplantae; phylum Streptophyta; class Magnoliopsida; order Asparagales; family Orchidaceae; genus Platanthera; species Platanthera guangdongensis. Next base: position 236,307,196 of record CM077158.1, read on the forward strand.
CGACACTTGTACTTAGAACATTTTGTTGAACTTTGCTGTTCTTTGCTAAGTGTCGACACAGCTCCTTGTATCGACACTTTCTTCAAGTGTTGTGTCTTCTGCTAAGTGTCGACACATTGTTCTGGGTGTCGACACTTACTTCAAGTGTTGACTCTTCTGTTGAGTGTCGACACATTGTTCTGGGTGTCGACACTTGTACTTAGTCTCTGCAGACTTTTGCTGAGTGTCGACACAGCCTCCAAGTGTCGACACATTCTGGTGTAGACACAGTTTTTCTGAGTGTCGACACAACTGCTAAGTGTCGACACAGCTTCACTGTCTTTTCTTCACTGAGTGTCGACACAGCTCCTTGTGTCGACACTTTCTGTCAAGTGTCGACTCAGCATCCCTGGTGTCGACACAATGACTCCAAGTGTCGACACTGCTTGCCTGGGTGTCGACACAAGTCTTCTTAAGTGTCGACACTTTCCCTCTGGGTGTCGACACATGGACTTAGAAACTTTTTCATCATTTCCTACAAATACTTAACCTGCACATGTAACTCAAAATACATCAAATACATTTTGATGTATATCATTGAGTTGGGTGAGGCTTCTTCAAATCAGGTACATTTGAACCAATGTACCCAACAGTTGGACCTTAAGAACCCTGAATAATTCCTACCAAAAATTGCTCAGAAACACATTATCCCGGTCGCTCACGATGGATGTGGGTAGGCCGTGCAACCGGACCACCAAATCCAAGAAACATTGTGCCACTGACTCCGCCGTATAGGGATGGTGTAATGTCATGAAGTGGCCATGCCTACTCAAACGGTCAACAACCACCAAGATCATGGATTTCCCATTACTTCTTGGGAGACCCTCGATGAAATCCAAGGAGATCTCCTGCCAAATCCGCTTCGGTAATTGTAATGGTTGTAACAAACCCATGGGGTGTTGATTGTCCTGTTTGCACTACCGGCATACAGCACAACGCTGGATATACTCATAAATTTTGGACTTCATGTGCTTCCAATACAACCGCCTTTTCATCTGTTTGTACGTCGTCGTGATTCTGGAATGACTGCCCAATACACTATCATGGTACAATTGGAGTAACCAAGTCCACAATGCCAAATTGTTGCCAACTACCAGCTTACCCTTCCGCTTCAGTGCTCTTTGCTGCCAAGAATATTTCAGGTAGGATCCATTGTTGGCTGTTTTGGCGGTGATAATTTGTTGGAGCCGCTTGTCCTCCACCCACGATTGTTGTATGACTTATAATATATCGGATTACAAGGTCACCAATGTACAAAGGGAGGCGTCTGGCTTGTCATGGACCCGCGAGAGGGCATCAACACACACATTCTCTTTGTCGTATTTATACTGCAATGTAAAGTCGTACTCCATCAATTTTGAAAGATACCTTTGCTGCTCTGGAGTCGCCAGCTTCTGCTCCAACATGAACTTCAAGCTCTGATGATCTGTCCATATTATGAAGGAACACCCCACCAAATAATGTCTCCACTGTTGAACCACGAGCACAATGGCCTAAAGTTCCTTCTCGTAGGTAGAAAGACTGGCGTTCTTCGCACCCAATTCCTTGCTAAAGAATGCGATGGCATGCTCTTTTTGTAACAGCACCTCCCCCATCCCCGAGTCTGCCGAATCCATTTCTACCACAATGGGTTGTTGAAAGTCTGGCAGCTCCATTACCGGTGGACTGGACACCGCCCTCTTCAAATTATGAAAAGCTATCTCGGCCTCTTCCGACCACGATAAAGAGCGTTGTTTCAGTAGCTCAGTGACAGTTCGTGCAATAGTTCCATATCCCTGAATAAATCAGCAGTAGTAGCCTGTTAGTCCTAGAAATCTGCGCACCATTTTGAGTGTTGTACGGGTGGCCATTCCAGCATCGCTTGGATCTTCAATGGGTTTGTGGCCACTCCTTGGTCGGAAATCACATGGCCCAAATAATGTACTTGCGGTAGGCCAAAGTCACATTTGCTTCGCTTAAGTACCAGTTGGTTGGAGCCCAAGATATCAAAGGTGAAAGCGAGGTGGTCCAAGTGATCCCTCCATGTAGTGCTGAAAACCAAGATGTCATAAAAAAATTAAAATAAATTTGCATAGTTGACCTTGAAAGAGGCGGTTCATGAGGCCTTGAAAGGTGTCGGTGCGTTGGTGAGGCCAAAGGGCATCACGAGAAACTCGTACTGGCCTTGGTGTGTTCGGAAGGCTGTTTTATGTATGTCCTCGTCGGCCATTCTCACCTGATGGTAGCCAACTTGTAAGTCTAACTTGGAAAAATAGATGGTGCCGTGCAGCTTGTCTATCAGCTCCTCAATGAGCGGAATGGGGAATTTTTCCTTCACTGTGTTCTGATTCAATTGGAGGTAGTCCACGCATAAACTCCACAACTCATCGATCTTTTTAACCAACACCACCGGAGACGCAAAAGAACTGCAGTTGTGCCTAATTGCCCTGACACTCATCATCTCATCAATGAGTGGTTCGATTTCCGATTTCTGCAATGGCGGGTAGCGGTATGGCCGCAGGTTGACCTGCGCGCTGCTGTCTTTCGGCACTATTTGATGCTCCAATTCCCTTTTCATTGGTAGTCCGTGGGGCTCCACAAACAAGTCAGCAAATGTTTCTAACAGCTCAATCAAGGAGTATTGTTCGGGAAAGGAAGGGGGTGTGCCCTGCAGCTTCCACGAACTAAAATCAGCCATGCACTCTTCCTGATTCCAATTCGGTCGCTCCTGAATACTGCACAATGCCAACACGCTAAGTTGTCCTTCCTTCCACTTTAATTTTTGAAGATGGTTGTTGGGTACATTGGATTAAATGTACCAGATTTGAAAAAGCCTCACCCTACTCAATGATATACATCAAGGTGTATTTGATGTGTTTTGAGTTTATTGGTGCAGGTTAAGTAATTGCAGGGAAAGCAGAAAAGTTTCTAAGTCCATGTGTCGACACCTAGAAGAAAAGTGTCGACACTTAAGGAGGCTTGTGTCGACACCCAGAGAAGCTGTGTCGACACTTGGAGTAATTGTGTCGACACCAGGAATGCAGAGTCGATACCAGAAGGAAAGTGTCGACACATACAGGCAGTGTCGACACACAATGAAGAAATGTCTAAAGAATCAGTGTCGACACTTAGAAGCAGTGTCGACACCCAGAGGAACTTTGTCGACATCAAAAGTGTCGACACTAGGAGGCTGTGTCGACACTCAGCAAAACATCAACAAAGTTCAAGTACAAGTGTCGACACTAGGAGGCTGTGTCGACACTCAGCAAAAGTCTCAACACATGAAGAATGTGTCGACACAAAGGAGCTGTGTCGACACTCAGCAAACTTCAACAAAATTTCAAGTATAAGTGTCGACACTAGGAGCTGTGTCGACACTCAGCAAAGTTTCAAGACATGAAGCATGTGTCGACACAAAGGAGATGTGTCGACACTCAACAAGGTTCAACACAAGAAGGCTTGTGTCAACACAAAGGAGTTGTGTCGACACTCAGCAGAAATCAGATAAAGTATTGAAGAAGTACTTGTGTCGACACCTTCAATCAGTGTCGAAACATTCAACAGAAGGCTTGTGTCGACACACAGAATCAGTGTCGACACAATCAGAAGAAGCTGTGTCGAGATACAGATACAACAACACAAGGAGTTGTGTCGACACCAACAAGGCTAGTGTCAAAACTTAGTCTACTTGTGTCAACACTTAGTCTATCAGTGTCTATACTTAAAGACTGACTGTCTCGACACTTTCATACAGTTACAGAAAATTCAAGAAGTGATTGGATGACTTGACAGCTGCCATTCCAGCCGGTCTACTACAACTGTCAGAGCTGTCAGAAAGTTGTTAGAAACCGGATCAGCCGGTCACCATGAAGGAAGCCTATATAAAGGCTTACTCCTTCAACAGAAGGATGGAATCGACAGATCGATTGAAGCTATCATTTAAGATCTAACAACACTAAAAGAAGAAGACCTTCAAGTGAAGATCTAAGAAGTTGGAGAGAGAGAGAGCTCCTTCTAAGAAGACAGCTGTTGAACCAGGCTGTGAAGAAAGTTTCAGATTGAGATCTGATTCTTAAGTCAGCAGTGATTGAAGATCATCTGCATAGAGTTTCAACCCTACTGTGTTCTAATTCAAGAAGCTTTAAAGAAAGCCAAGGGAGGTTGATCTCAGCAAAGTTCTTCCAAGAACTCATCAATAAACCAGTCAACTCTTCTCTCTCATTCTGAGTTGTGGTTATATACTTTGTAATTTTAATTTCTTGTAGGATCCTAAGGGATCTGAGTTGTAAGCCTGAAATTATAAAGGCTGAGTGGTAGGGCATGTGTGCCTGAGTGTAGGAGATTCAGTTCTCTGAGTGTAGGCCTTATTGAGGGCTGAGTGTAGGCCTTGTTGAAGGCTGAGTGTAGGTCTTTGTGAAGACTGAGTGGTAGGGCTGTGTTCCTGAGTTATAGGAGTGGGATCACTCTGAGTTGTAGGAACCTGTTTGGGGTTCTGAGCTGTAAGATCTGAGATCTGAGGAGTAGTGGAGAAGTTTGGCCGAATCTAGTACACTACTAGATAGGCAAAGGGGGAAAGTGGATGTACCCAGACCTTGGGGAACCACTATAAACTCTGTGTGTTCTCTGTGTGTGCTTTATTTTGTGATTGTTGTGGTGTATGTGTTGTGTTGCTGTGAAGAATTGCATATAATTCTGTGTTTCTGCCATCAAAGTTTAAAAAGATTAAGTGCACCTATTCACCCCCCCCCCCCCCTCTAGGTGTTTAGGCACTAGTTCTTTCAAGTGGTATCAGAGTCAGGTTACTCAAAAAGGATATAACAGTCTGAGTAAAGATCCTGTTGGCAGATTCAGTATAATCAAGAATCAAGAAAATGGGTTCAACTGAGAATCACAAAGAGCTAGGATCCATGAAGTTGCCAATTTATAGAAAGGAAATTTTTGGCATTTGGAAAGAAAGGGTTAGACTTTTTATGGAAGCCTCTGACCCTAGAATCTATATCACAGTCAAAGAAGGGCCATATGTACCAATGAAAGTATCTGTCCTGGATGCAAATCAGAGAACTCCTAAGGACTATTCAGAGATGACTGAAGATGAGATTATTCTGGCCACTATGGACAAGAGGGCCCAGAATATAATTGTAAGTGCAATTGATGATGCCACATTTCAGAATCTGATTCATTGCAAAACATCAAAAGAAATGTGGGACACACTGATAGTCTATATGGAAGGATCTGAAGAGGTAAGACAAGACAAGAAGTCTTTGTTAAACCAAGAGTATGAAAGCTTCAGACAAGGCAGGTCTGGTAGCATAACTGAGTGCTACAAGAAATTCTATAGGATTGTCAATGAGTTGATGTCTTATGGAAGAGAATTCAGCAACTATGAATTGAATGATAAGTTCTTGAGATCCCTGACTAAGTACTGGGATACCAAGATTTGTGCCATAAGGGAAATGGCCAAGTTAGCAGACATTCCTCCTCCAACATTGTTTGGAAAGTTGTTATCCTATGAAATGCAGCTAATGGTTAGGAAGGAGGAAGAGAAGACTACCAGAGTTGAGCACAAAGAAAGAGCTGTGGCTTTCAAGACAGAAGACACTAGGAAATATAAAAGTAAGTCTCCATCTCCACCTCCAAAAGTTGCTGAGACTGAGACAGATGAGTCAGAAAGCAAGAATTCTAAAAGCAGTGAGAGTGATGAAGATTTTGCAGCTTTCACTAGACATTTTCAGAAGTTTCTTAAGAAGAAATAGTGGAGGTCTACGCCATCCACTTCACAGAAGTCATCAAAGAATGAAAGAAGAAAGTCCAGGCAAAGTAAAACTACATCCTCAAAAATAGTTTGCTATTGTTGTAACAGACAGGGACATGTTGTTGCTGACTGTACAGAGAAGAGGAAAGAGTCAACTGATAAGAAGAAGACTCAAATCAAGGGCAAAAAGGAAAGGTCCTTTGTTGCTAAGAAGGACAAAAGTCTGTCTGATATGTCATCTTCAGAATCAGATTCAGAAGCTGAAGCTTATATTGGACTGTTTGCTGAAGAAGAGGAAGATGAGTTCATACAATTAATGAAATCAATATATGAGCATGAGGACAATCAGTGTCAGGGACTGATGGCCTTATCAGAAGGCGACAAAATCCAGGATCAGCCTGGACCAAGTCAGGTACAAAATTGTTCTGTTAGTTCAATTTCTAGTACTGAGTCAGATTCAGATACATCAGCATCAAGTGATGTTAGTGGATCTGAATCTGAAGGAGATATTCATCAGTTGATTGATGAATATAGAGTAGTGTTGCAAGGTTTGAAGAAAAGCAAATCCTTGGCCAAGAGTCAGGCTAAGGAGATTGCCAGTCTTAAAGTTGCTGCAACAGATTTTGACAAGTTGCTTGCTCAGAAATTAAATGAAATAGCCAGACTGAAGCACATTACTGTTATTCAGATGGGGACTATAACATTTAAAAATGATCAAATCAGAAATCTGGAGATTAGTCTTCAAAAAGAGAGAGATATAGTAGCAAGGTTTTTTAAACCAAAGTCTGTTCTACCTTTGATAGATGAGTTCATTCCTCAAAAGGGTAAAACTGGATTGGGGTTTACTAAACCTGCCAGGACTGTACAGTCCAAGTCTAAGGGCAAAGCCCCAGTACTCAACAAGAAGCCTGCTATTGATAAAACAGTCAGGGTTGTACCTAAACAAAGGTACAACAGATTTGAGTGCTGGTGCTGTGGCAAGGTAGGTCACTTTGCCATAGACTGTTGGCATAATTCAAGTGCCAAGGTGAGTAGCAAACTGCCTGCTAGACAAGCTACAGGTAGTTTTGTTAAGAATCAGACTAACTTGCACCAAGGACCCAAGAAGTTTTTGGGTTCTAAGGTTAAGTAATATGTTTTGCAGGTGAGTCCAAGTGGCCATGCCCCAATATGGTACTTGGACAGTGGATGTTCCAGGCACATGACTGGAACTAGGGGATTGTTGAAGGACTATACACCAATCAAGGATGGTCCTAAAGTCACCTTTGGTGGTTCTGAAAAAGGAATCATCAAAGGGTTTGGTAACATTTCTAGCAACCTTATTACAATTACTCAAGTGGCTTATGTTAAAGGTTTGAAACACAACCTCATTAGTATAAGTCAGCTGAGTGATTTAGGATATGACATCTCATTTATCAAAGATGGTTGTCATATCAGGAGGTCAAATGATCAAAAGATCATTCTGACAGGTTATAGGAAGAGAAATGTCTATTGTCTAGACATTATGTGTGAGAACAATGTTTCTCCTATGTGTCTTGTAGCTGATGAGAAAGTCTCTCATTGCGTCAAATGGCACAAGAGGCTATCCCATCTTAACTATAAGACAATTGGTCAACTCTATAGTAAAGAGTTAGTGAGGAATGGTTCTCAGGTTAAGTGTATTAAGGATGGGATATGCTCAGCTTGTCAAAAGGGCAAGCAGATTAGATCCACCTTTAATAGCATTGAGAACAAAGATGCTGTGAGGTGCTTATACCTCTTGCATATGGATCTCTTTTGTCCTATGCCATTTCACAGCCTAGGTAGGAAGGTCTACACATTTGTGGTTGTAGATGACTACTCAAGGTTTTCCTGGGTGTTCTTCCTTATACAGAAATCTGAAACTCCAAGTATCTTATACAGCTTTGTTAAACAAATTCAGAATGAATTGGACAGTACAGTGGTCAAAATCAGAAGTGACCATGGTATTGAATTTCAGTCTGACAGTATGACAAAATTGTGTGAAGAATTTGGATTTTTTCAGGAATTTTCTTCACCAAGAACACCTCAGCAAAATGGCATTGCTGAAAGGAAAAATAGAACATTGATAGAGGCTGGTAGAACCCTATTAAGTGACATATCTCTCCCTGAATATTTCTGGGCTGAGGCAGTAAACACTGCATGTCATGTAATTAATAGGGCTACTATCACCAAGAGCCACAATAAGACCCCCTATGAGATTGTGAAAGGCAGAAAACCAAATCTATCCTATTTCAGGATATTTGGTTGTAAATGCTATATACTTAACAATGGTAATCTTATTTAACTAAGTTTGCTGCCAAATCCCAAGAGGGGATCTTTGTTGGGTATAGCAATAACAGTAAGGCTTATAGGGTCTACAACTTGACTACTCAAGTTGTAGATGAGTCAGTACATGTAGTATTTGATGAAGCTAGACTCATTAACAATGAATTGTCTAGAAGTATTTGCAGCTCCACAGGTGTGACTGAGAAGATGGACAAGCTTACTATTAAAGAAGGTTCTACTGCAAGACAGCAAGTGGATGATAGTGGCTGTTGTCCAGGGGGAGTACTAGATACACCTGATGCAGAAGAAGTCCAAGGGGTGCAGCAAGTTGAAGAGAATGAAGGTGTACAACCTGAAGATAGGCTGCCTCCAGCAAATAGACATCTAAAAGATCATCCAGCCAATCAAATTATTGGTGATCTCAGACAAGGGGTACAAACAAGGAGCAGAAATCTAAGTTCAGTTCTCTACTCTAGCTTTCTATCCCAAGTAGAGCCAAATAAATTTGAAGAAGCTATCCTAGACCCTCATTGGATTGAGGCTATGCAAGAGGAGCTGAACCAGTTCAAAAGATGCAATGTCTGGGAGCTAGTTCCTAAACCCAAGGACCATAACATTATAGGAACTAAGTGGATCTTTAGGAATAAGATGGATGAACATGGAGTTATTGTGAAGAACAAAGCTAGACTGGTTGCTAAGAGATATAGGCAGGAAGAAGGCATTGACTTTGATCAAACCTTTGCTCCAGTAGCCAGACTGGAGGCCATAAGGATGTTTCTTGCCTATGCAACCTATCAAGGGTTTAAAGTATACCAAATGGATGTTAAGTAAGCTTTTCTGAATGGAAATCTGAAGGAAGAAGTCTATGTAGAACAACCATCAGATTTTGCAGGCTGCAAGGAAGATAGGAAAAGTACAACTGGAACCTGTCAATTCCTAGGTGGAAGGCTGATATCATGGAGTAGCAAGAAACAAACAAGTGTGGCTATCTCCACAGCAGAATCAGAGTATGTTGCTGCAGGAAGTTGCTGTGCTCAACTTCTATGGATTCAACATCAGCTAGAAGATTATGGTATTCAAGTAAGTAGAACACCTCTATTTTGTGATTCTACTAGTGTCATTTCTATTGCAAATAATCCTGTCTCCCATAGTAGGACTAAGCACATAGAAATAAAATACCATTTTCTAAGAGAACATGTGGAAAAAGGAGATATTTCCCTAGAGTATGTTAAGACAGATAATCAGTTAGCTGATATGTATACTAAGCCCATAGATGAAACCAAATTCAATAAATTCAAAAATGAATTAGGGATGATAAACTTAGAATAGTTTACAAAAATGACTAAGTAAAGTGGTGTCGACATTTCAGAGAAATGGTGTTGACACATCTAGACAGTCAGTGTCGACACTTAAGAGAATTAGTGTCGACACATGAAAAGTAGGTGTCGATACATCCAAGGTGGTGTCGACACTTAGGATTTACACAGAATTCGTCGAGTAAAGTCTCGACTAAGTGTCGAGCTAAGTGGTGTCGACACATATACAAGTGTCGACACATATATTCTATCGACTATACTTGTGTCGACACATAGTTGTCGAGACATTATGAGTAAGTGTCGACACTTTTCAACAGTGTCGACACAATTTAAGTATTTTGACGCGCCCTTTCATCTTCGATTCTAGAAAGGTATAAATAGGTCTTCGCCTTTGTTTGTCGACACGCTCACCAAAGTTTCGAGACCAAACTTGTGTGTCGACATCTCTCTTCTCTAGATTCAAATTTCTTCAAACCCTAATGGTGCCCAAGCTAGAAGAGAACATTAACGAAGGATATGAACTCGTGCGACACGCTTTTGATGAGGCGGAACCTGAAATCAAAGGAGTGGTAACCCTAATAGCAGAGACTGGGTTAGAATTTCTTGTTTCAGAACCGATCAAGATCTGGAAGAAGGAGGTCCTGGAGTTTCTGAATGCAACAACACTAGATGAATCAGGACTCAAGATTAAGTCAAGAGTTCACGGGGAAAAGGTGAAGGTCTCTCCTAAAAGTCTAAGAAAGGTACTTCAACTACCAAGGACAAAGGAGGACGAAGATGTTTCTGCTTCTAAGACTAGAGAAGCATTGAGATGGTGTGGACTGGATTCTAATCTGAAAATTGGATCTGTTTTCAACAGAAAAGGAATGAACATTCAAGGAAAATTTCTATCTGAAATAGTTGGGAAGGTCATCCTGAGCAAGCCTGGAGGACATGACAGGATTTCAGCTTATATGTTCAATCTGATGACAAGGATTATCTTCAAACTAGATACTGATTAGTCTACAGTTGTGTTTGAGAAGATAAAAGAGAGTATGAAGAAGCCCAATTTGGGAAGAATTCTGAGTTTATACCTAGCTGGAAGTATTCCAGAGGTGATGAATCAAGCAGCTGGATCTAAGATTAACCACATGAGGAGAATGGATTTTAGAATCTTCTCTAGGTGGGATAGAGTACTGACAAAAGAACTGCCATCTCCAGTAAAGGACACACCCCAGAAGAAGAAGAAAGTCACTGTGACTCAAGAATCCTCAAGCAGCTCTGAAGAGCAAGTTGTTTTTACTCCTGATGATGAAGAAACTGGAAATGCTGGACAATCTCCAGCTAGACATGAGGATGCACAGAGGCAGGGGGAGCTACCCTCAGCAAGCCTAATTCACCTGGATCCACCCCAGGGGGAGCCTCTACTTGTGGAAGAGCCAACTCCACTAGAGAGTGAAAGGGCTACCCAAACCATACTTGAGGTAATAACTGAAATTAATCAATCAGATTTCACTATTGAGGAAGAAGTTTTGACTGATTTATTACCTAATGTTCATCATCAAACACAGATATCACCACAAGAACAAGATGTTGTCATGGAGGACACATCAGTTGCAAATAAAGTGGTTGATGAAATAAGAGATTCTCCAGCCCTTACTCAATAGGAATTTACCTTAGAGGAGCTATTCCCTGATCTTCTACAAATAGATTTTGAGAAAGAGAAAGCTGTTGCTGAGGGGGAGGAGATCCATGTTGAGGGGGAACATGTGGAGACTATAAGGGAAACTGCCAGGAAGGAGACTGAGAAGCCAAAGGATGCTGAGGAACCACCAAGGACTGAAAAGGATTCACAGCCTAGTCCTAAAGACAGAGTGGATATTGCTAGCACATCTGCTTCAGAGGATGAAGAGGTTGTTAGAGCCAAGAAGAGAAAGTTCCAAGTCTTCAAAAGAAGAAGCCAGACTTACAAAAAGGCTTTACAAACAATTGCTCCACAGCATGTGAAGGATCAAGCGCATACCCAACTACACCAAAAGCCCGAACTGTTGGAGAGGGCGCTACTTAATTTCTTAAATAAGTAGCAAAGCGCCACGGGTCAAGTGAAGGAACGCCGGACCCAACAATCCCCCCCCCCCCCGGCGTCCAGCACAACCCGTCGGCTCAGTGGTGGAGTTACCACATGGCCCACGTAGCTCAGAGGTGGGGTTACCACATGGCCCACACGGCTCAGAGGTGGGGTTACCACATGTCCATGGTTGCACGGCTCAGAGGTGGGGTTACCACATGTCCACGGTTGCCTGACCCACCGGACCCACACAGGTAGAAGGGAAAAATCAGGATTTAATAGCGCCCCCTCGGTCTTGAACCCGTGACCTCCTCTGATACCAATTGAAGGATCAAGCGCATACCCAACTGCACCAAAAGCCCGAACTGTTGGAGAGGGCGCTACTTAATTTCTTAAATAAGTAGCAAAGCGCCACGGGTCAAGTGAAGGAACGCCGGACCCAACAGCCTGCCCCATCTACTGATTACAGTTCACTGATGGTGGCTTTACAAATTAAGTTGGATGAGCAAAGACAAGCTCTAGAAAAGTATGTGGATGAAGGGAATAAATCTCTGCAGTTTGATCTTGCACAAGATATCAAATCTATCAGATTTGAAGTAAATCTTAACAAGAAGGAAATGACTGACTGCTTTCATAAGGGAGGAAATGCAGTAGTCTATCTGGCCACACATCAAGAGAAACTAAAGACAAAACTTGATGAGCTAGAAGTGAAGCAAGGGTATGTCCTGGAGAACCAGATAAGAATGAATGATAATTTGACAGCTTCACATAATGCTATTATAACTAAAATGAAGAATATAGCTACTGGTCAGACTACAGCAAGTGCCACTGCCAAAGAAGAATTTGACAAACAATTGCAGGAGAGCCTAACTGCTATTAAAACTGCTATTGAAGAATCTCAGAAGGCAATTACTGACAAGCTCCAAAGATTAAAACCCTTCTATAAAGATGGAGTAAACTATCTGAATGCACAGATAAGGTTTCAGAAAGATGATCTGAGAGATCACATTGAGAGAGAAGTCATAAAGGGGGAGAGGGTATTAGTCAAGGCAGGCTCTGATCATGCATAGTGGATTTCAAATTCCATCAGAGCCACCCTTGGATATCCACCCTTATGTGATGATGACAATGTTGCAGAGTCTAGAATTAATCCTGCATATCTTGGAGGGGAGCAAGCTGAAGTGGCTCAAGTAATATACCCTCCACCAGACTTTGATATGATACATCAAGAGATACAGTCAATGTATAGTCCTCCTGAGGGAAATCAGAATGTAATCATAGAGAAAGTTGTTCAGCCAGTGCTAGAGGCAATACTCAAAGAGTAAGAGGCCTTGTTAAAGGAACAAGAAGCTCAGTTGTCTAAGAAAAGATTCAGAGAGAAAGCTGAGTTAAGACCTGATTTTGAACAATGGAGCCCCACCTCCAGGAATATCATTTTGACTGCTTGGAAGGCTGCTAAAGATAATATTCTGGATAGAGGCAAATGGTACTCTGAACAAGAGTGGAGGAAACATGAGAACAGGCAAGAGGCTATTGTTCAATATAGTAGAAAGGCTAAGATGGGAAAGCTACCTCCTACTGCACAGGAGCGTAGCAAGTACTTCCCAAAGCCTTATCATTATTTTGAAAGGCAGAAGATCAAGGTTGAAGAGAAGAAAAATATAGATCTTAAAGGGAAGAAGCCTGCTGATGACAAAGATGCTCAAGTTCAAGCAAAGATTCAATCTGGAAAGGGCATAGTTATCAAGGAGCCTGAGCTGCCTTAGGATAGAAATTTTTCTTAAGTTTACTATGTGTAATCAGTTGCATTCAACTTTCTCTAAACTTTTGAATAATGAAAATGTTGAAGCTGTTAGAACAATGTGATATGTGTTAAATTTATTACATTACTGTTCTGAGATATTTGTGTATACATGTTTTGTTTATACATGTTTATGTACTTACCCTGTCATTTAAAATTGTTTTACATCATACTGTGAATTTGTTATGTATGGTGTATATCATTGACTAAGGATTATGACTTCTCCAAATAGGGGGAGATTGTTGGGTACATTGGATTAAATGTACCAGATTTGAAGAAGCCTCACCCTACTCAATGATATACATAAAGGTGTATTTGATGTGTTTTGAGTTTATTGGTGCAGGTTAAGTAATTGTAGGGAAAGCAGAAAAGTTTCTAAGTCCATGTGTCGACACCTGGAAGAAAAGTATCGACACTTAAGGAGGCTTGTGTCGACACCCAGAGAAGCTGTGTCGACACTTGGAGTAATTGTGTCGACACTAGGAATGCAGAGTTGACACCAGAAGGAAAGTGTCGACACATACAGGCAGTGTCGACACACAATGAAGAAATGTCTAAAGAATCAGTGTCGACACTTAGAAGCAGTGTCGACACCCAGAGGAACTTTGTCGACATCAAAAGTGTCGACACTAGGAGGCTGTGTCAACACTCAGCAAAATATCAACAAAGTTCAAGTACAAGTGTCGACACTAGGAGGCTGTGTCGACACTCAGCAAAAGTCTCAACACATGAAGAATGTGTCGACACAAAGGAGCTGTTTCGACACTCAGCAAACTTCAACAAAAGTTCAAGTACAAGTGTCGACACTAGGAGCTGTGTCGACACTCACCAAAGTTTCAAGACATGAAGCATGTGTCGACACAAAGGAGATGTGTCGACACTCAATAAGGTTCAACACAAGAAGTCTTGTGTCAACACAAAGGAGTTGTGTCGACACTCAGCAGAAATCAGATAAAGTATTGAAGAAGTACTTGTGTCGACACCTTCAATCAGTGTCGACACATTCAACAGAAGGCTTGTGTCGACACACAGAATCAGTGTCGACACATTCAGAAGAAGCTGTGTCGAGATACAGATACAACAATACAAGGAGTTGTGTCGACACCAACAAGGCTAGTGTCGACACTTAGTCTACTTGTGTCGACACTTAGTCTATCAGTGTCGACACTTAAATACTGACTGTCTCGACACTTTCAGACAGTTACAGAAAATTCAAGAAGTGACTGGATGACTTGACAGCTGTCATTCCAGCCGGTCTACTGCAACTGTTAGAGCTGTCAGAAAGTTGTTAGAAACTGGATCAGCCGGTCACCATGAAGGAAGCCTATATAAAGGCTTACTCCTTCAACAGAAGGATGGAATCGACAGATTGATTGAAGCTATCATTGAAGATCTAACAACACTAAAAGAAGAAGACCTTCAAGTGAAGATCTAAGAAGTTGGAGAGAGAGAGCTCCTTCTAAGAAGACAGCTGTTGAACCAGGCTGTGAAGAAAGTTTCAGATTGAGATCTGATTCTTAAGTCAGCAGTGATTGAAGATCATCTGCATAGAGTTTCAACCCTACTGTGTTCTAATTCAAGAAGCTTTGAAGAAAGCCAAGGGAGGTTGATCTCAGCAAAGTTCTTCCAAGAACTCATCAAGAAACCAGTCAACTCTTCTCTCTCATTCTGAGTTGTGTTTATATACTTTGTAATTTTAATTTCTTGTAGGATCCTAAGGGATCTGAGTTGTAAGCTTGAAATTATAAAGGCTGAGTGGTAGGGCCTGTGTGCCTGAGTGTAGGAGATTCATTTTTCTGAGTGTAGGCCTTGTTGTGGGCTGAGTGTAGGCCTTGTTGAAGGCTGAGTGTAGGTCTTTGTGAAGACTGAGTGGTAGGGCTGTGTGCCTGAGTTGTAGGAGTGGGATCACTCTGAGTTGTAGGAACCTGTTTGGGGTTCTGAGTTGTAAGATCTGAGGATCTGAGGAGTAGTGGAGAAGTTTGGCCGAATCTAGTACACTACTAGATAGGCGAAGGGGGAAAGTGGGTGTACCCAGACCTTGGGGAACCACTATAAAATCTGTGTGTTCTCTGTGTGTGCTTTATTCTGTGATTGCTGTGGTGTATGTGCTGTATTGCTGTGAAGAATTGCATATAATTCTGTGTTTCTGCCATCAAAGTTTAAAAAGATTAAGTGCACCTATTCACCCCCCCCCCCTCTAGGTGTTTAGGCACTACTTCTTTCAATGGTTTTCTCTACTCCATGGGCCATTTCCCTGATTCGACCCCCGAAGGATGACTCTCCGCCCTTGGCTCGAAAACTCCATCTTGAGGTTACAAAAATCCCATTGCATCGGTCCCAAAGTCACTAACCATTGAACCCCCAACACTACTTCATAGGTGCCCAGAGGTAGTATCAATAAGTCTGAAGTAAAACTTACCCCTTGCATCTGCCAAGTAAAAATGTTTACCTTGTACGAACTTGAAAGCTTCTTCCCATCCGTGACGTCCACCAAGAAGGGTGCCATGGGTACACGATCACATTGCAACCGACAAGCCGCCCCTTCGTCCAGGAAATTGTGGGTACTACCCGAGTCAATCAACACACTAAATGATTGGCATTGGTATGATGTGGTGACTCGCATTGTTTGATAATGTGATATTCCCATTAATGCGTGTGCGGAAACCCGAGCAGTTGGCTGGTCCCCCTCACCGTCCTCCCATTCCAACATGTCGTCACCTTCATTCCCGGCCTCTGTGTCATCCACGGCTTCAACAACGACCTCCATCGAATACACTTGCTTCTGATTGGCACATTTATGACCGGGTGTATAGCGTTGGTCACACCAAAAACACAGTCCCTTTCTCATCTTCTCATCAATTTCAGACAAAGTAACCTTGTTGCGCCCACCGGCTGGGTTAGACTGTTGTGGTTGTCCAGGGAAGGGCCCAACTACTTTGAAAGGAGGGCGGGTATTAGTCCCCGTACGCTCCTTGATGAGTACAATTATTAAGTTCTTTTTACTATCATAATTGTAATCATGTCCACTATTTTCTACCTCCATTCGTTATAATTGCACGAAAATAGTTAAGAATTTGAGTAATCATGAATAGAAGAGTGCAATATAGATTTTCCTTTATTTTCTTTACTTTATTAAGATATTTATTTATTTATTCATTAATATTCTTAATGCAGGTATTGCAAGTCCTTGGAACTAAAAGTCTTTGAGCAAGCAGAGGTGTTCACGGATCCAAGACGACTGTTGGTCGGGCTTTGGATTGGTCACCACACAGGTAGTGACACGCCCGTGGCACTACCCGTGTCCTTATCGGGAAGGATCAGACTTGGCACCATGGTAAACACACGACCGTGCTACCAGCCGAGAAGAACACACGGTCGTGTTCCTAGCCATGTCCAATGACACGGCTCACGACCAGGCGTGCCTTTTCATTTCAAAAATGCCCAAACGCACCATTTACACTTTACACGGCCTGTGACACGACCGTGTTGGGACCCGTGTCCGACATCTGTTTGCTTGAAGACTATAAAAACCTGCAAGAAGAATTAGAATGGACTTTTGGGGGATTGAAGGACTTGGAGAACTTCTGGAGGACGAAATTGGAGCACTCAAGTAAGGGGGAATCGAAGATAATAATCCGTATAGTTTTAATCTTCATGTATCTCTTTTAATCTCCGCCTTTTCTTAGTGGATCTAACTTTATTTTATATTTTGCATGAGACTTATTCTTTGAAACGATTCAGTAATCCTGTATGTTGATTTTTATTTTGGATTCGTGGTATTTTACTCGTATGTGTTGTTTAAAATAAAGAGATTAATCCTAGTTTTGAAGTTATTATTTGTTTTATATGAATCCCGAACTTCTAGATTGAGAAATTGGAAGATGGTGATGATGGTCTATAATTTCATTCTGGTGTTATTTCTCTTTGTATTTCAAATTTCATGATCGAGAGATGTGTTGTTTGGAAAATGGCAATACGGGTAAATGGATTCATGACATCGTAGTGATATGATTTCATGAATTTATGTATTTGACAAGGTTACTTTATATTAATGCAAATTTGAGTGTTGTGAATTGTTCGAGAGAAAATTCACTCAACTTAGGTTTAGGTATTGGATTGCTCGAGAGAGAATTCGATGAAGATCAAACCCTTACAATACAATGAATTTGATAATATTGTTAAAACATGATTACATGGAGTTGAATTACTGAGTGAATATTCTCATGTGAGTACTCTTAGACCTTCTACTTTTTATCATCCTTAATTATCCAATGTCACTTTATCAAATTAGTCCTAGTAATGCTAGTTTAGGGTAAACAACCAATTTTAAATATAGGTACGATAATTGAGCGAGAGTGAGTACGAGTACTTGAAAAGATCCTGAGGAATACGACACGAGATGTAGAATTCTCCTATACTATGATTGATAGGTGCACTTGCCTGAGATTAAAATCAATCTATCTTATGTCTATCTACATAGTTTATACTAGAGTGTAGAAAGATTCCACATCAAGTTATATTTTTAAACGATCAAGTTTTTGGCGCCGTTAACGGGAACTCGTTTTCAATATTTTGAAAGCTTAAACTCAATTAATCTACCAATTTTTGATTACTACATATAATTGTAAATTAGTTTATTGCATAATTATATCACTTAATCTCTATTTTAGATCTCCTAATTAATCTCCTAATTTAGATCATATTTAACATTGTTTAAGGTGGTAGTATACACAGATCACTCTGCCCTAAGATATTTACTTACCAAAGCGGAAGAAAAACCTCGTTTAATCCGTTGGGTTCTTTTTTGCAAGAATTTGGTTTGGAAATTAGGGATAAACGAGAAGCAAAAAATTTAGCGGCAGATCATCTCTCACGTTTAGAAAATCCACTACGAACGATGTTAGATGATTCTGAGATTAGTGATACATTTCCAGAGGAATCGCTGTTTGCATTATCTACAAATATAAACACTGATTATCTGTGGTTTGCCGACTATGCAAACTATATTACGGCTAAGGTCCTTCCAAAAGATTTTTCATATCAGCAGAAAAACAAATTTTTCTCTGACTTGAAATATTACTTTGGGAGGACCCCTATCTTTTTTGGTCATGTGCAAATTCCATTATACGTAGATGTGTATCAGCGAAGGTGGGATGGAAAATCTTGGAGGACTGTCATTCAGGCCCTACAGGTGGTCACTTAGGAGCAAACCGCTCTGCTAAAAAGGTTCTTGACTCTGATTCTTATTGGCACCTTCTATTCAGGGATATTCAAAGGTATGTACTTTCATGTGATTCTTGTCAAAAATCAGGTAATATCTCTAAATTACATGAAATTACATAAAACTTTATTCTTGAATATGTTTCCTCGAGATTTTACTCGCTAGGAATCTTGCCTCCGACTAGAAATAGATTAAGTGTAATTCAGTAGATTTTCTAAGTTTTCGTTATCGTTAGTAAAACTTTAGTTGAATTTTAGTATAAAATTCATTATAAAATCACTTAGAAAGTAATACAATTTCAGAGGAGCATACGGGTTTGCATTCGCCCGTGTTCCAAACTGCATTCATGGAAATTATTTTTCTAGAGCACCACATGGGTGGACACCCACCCGTGTGCATGGCCGTGTCGCACTCCATTTCCCTCGAATTCATCCAGAGCACCACACGGGTGGACACACACCCGTGTGTATGAAGCTGTGTCAAATGAGCTCGACATTGCCATTTCCTGAGCAGGACACGGGTAGCTACCCAGCCATGTGTGTAGCCAAGGCAAATGAGCTCGACTATGCAATGTTGTTGCCCGAAAAGGACACGGGTGGACACCCACCCGTGTGCTTGGCCGTGTTGGAGTTCGACGAAAGCAAGTGAGTTCGACGAAAGCAAGTGAGTTCGACGATGAAGCACACGGGTAGCTACCCAGCCGTGTGCTCTCCCGTGTCGGAGTTCGACGAAAGCATGCCATGTAATGGGTTCGACGATAATCTTCCCGAGCAAGACATGGGTCCACACACGCCCATGTTGTAACCCATGTTCTTCTATTTTATATGCTATCACTTTTGTTCTTCTATTTCATTGATACTCAGTTCTTTACGTTGCATTGAGGACAATGAAAATTTTAAGTCTGGGGGTGAATATTCTTAAATTCTAATATTTAACTACTGGACATGATTACAATTTGTTAATAAATAAGACAGAATCAAAAAATTCTAATTTTTTTACTCATTATTGTTAAACCCCCCTAATAAAATTGTTTTTGCTACTTTTTAAGCTTTCATTAATTCACTCATTTGAGATTATAACTAGTTAATTTACTTTCGCAAGCTGATTAAAATGAATTAAAGTAGACTCATTGAGTGTACAAATTTGTTGATAGTAACTATGTATAGAGATTCATTAGCTTAATTCTCTCTATATAACTCATTTTTAAGATTAGTCCTCTATATTATTAACTAACAATCACTTTATTTTATAAAATATAATTATCTATAATAAAGCGAGTCAAAGAGTGTAACATTTTGATAATTTTGTATTAGGGAATCAAAATGAAGAATACTCTTTATTGGTATCTAGAACTTGCCACCTAGTGATCCTCAAAATATTTGCATAAGTTAATTAGCTAGGGCGGAAATGACTTAGGCCTCTCATTGGATAGCTTGAGCCTTGCAAGCCCAAAACCCTAAACATTATACCCTTGCACACCCAATTTGGACCTAATCCCTATTTATTTTGATGCAACACTACTAAAATTCACCAAGGCCAAAAATCCTTATCTATTAGCACATCTATCATTGAGTTTACACCTTTTGCTATGTGAATTACAAAATTTAAACAGATGGTGTAAAGCAATTTGATAATCTATTTGTTGGTGAAGAAAAACAAAAAAAGAGAGAAAAAAAATATATGAATATGCATCAAAAGATTGAAGAAAAAATATATATATATATACAAAAAGGGGGAAGTATAATAATTGTGAAGTCTGGGGGTGCTTTTAAAATGTTGATGTATGTAGGGTAATTACATAGCAAGAGACTCAATCGTGATCTAGGTGTGATAAGAACCATCGAGTTTATCTTTGATTAACCCACCTATGATATTTTATTCTCAGCCAAAAAGTTACATCCTAATACAAGTCCTAAGGATCCAACCTTGTTAATCCTAACTAGTGACGTGGAGAGAGTGTGAAAAGGCAAGCTTATGACTATCAATATTGATACTTATAAGTTTTGAAACACTAATGCCTACCTTATTAAAATTGTTATTTTCTCCTCACATTTGTTATAGATGATTGTAATTTTATTTCTAGGAAAGAATGAAAGATAGTTAAGAGAAATATGTGAGGAATTTTAAGATAGAGTTCTATTTAGAAAAGTCTGATATACTATTTCCTATACAATTATAACATCAAATTTCTCTTTGAATTCATAGCAACCAGCTTGCGGAAGAAAAATTAATTATTGCTAACTCAAATGCTTGAATTAGTTTGCTTAGGGACAAGCAAACACTTAAGTTTGGGGGTATTTGATGAGTACAATTATTAAGTTCTTTTTACTATCATAATTGTAATCATGTCCTCTATTTTCTACCTCCATTCCTTATAATTGCACGAAAATAGTTAAGAATTTGAGTAATCATGAATAGAAGGGCGCAATATAGATTTTCCTTTATTTTCTTTAATTTATTAAGATATTTATTTATTTATTCATTAATATTCTTATGGCAGGTATTGCAAGTCCTTGGAACTAAAAGTCTTTAAGCAAGCAGAGGTGTTCATGGATCTAAGATGACTGTTGGCCAGGCTTTGGATTGGGCACCACACGGGTAGTGACACGCCCGTGTCACTACCCATGTCCTTATCGGGAAGGATCAGACTTGGCGGCATGGTAAACACACAGTCGTGCTACCAGCCATGAAGAACACACGACCGTGTTCCTAGCCGTGTCCAATGACACGGCTCACGACCAGGCGAGCCTTTTCATTTCAAAAATGCCTAGATGCACCGTTTACACTTTACACAGCCTGTGACACGGCCGTGTTGCAACCCGTGTCCGACATCTGTTTGCTTGAAGACTATAAAAACCTATAAGAAGAATTAGAATGGACTTTTTGGGGATTGAAGGACTTAGAGAACTTCTGGAGGATGAAAGTGGAGCACTCAAGTAAGGCGGAATCGAAGATAATAATCGTATGGTTTTAATCTTCATGTATCTCTTTTAATCTCTCCCTTTTCTTAGTGGATCTAACTTTATTTTATATTTCGCATGAGACTTGTTCTTTGAAACGATTCAGTAATCATGTATGTTGACTTTTATTTCGGATTCGTGGTATTTTACTCGTATGTGTGGTTTAAAACAAATAGATTAATCCTAGTTTTGAAGTTATTATTTGTTTTATATGAATCCCAAACTTCTAGATTGAGAAATTGGAAGATGGTGATGATGGTCTATAATTTCATTCACTGGTGTTATTTCTCATTGTATTTCAAATTTCATGATCGAGAGATTTATTGTTTGGATAATGGCAATACGGGTAAATAGATTCATGGCATCATAGAGATAGGATTTCATGAATTTATGTATTTGATATAGTTATTTTATATTAATGCAAATTTGAGTGTTGTGAATTGTTTGAGAGAAAATTCACTTAACTTAGGTTTAGGTATTTGATTGCTCGAGAGAGAATTCGATGAAGATCAAACCCTTACAATACAATGAATTTGATAATATTGTTAAAACATGATTACATAGAGTTGAATTAATGAGTGAATATTCTCATGTAATTACTCTTAGACCTTCTGCTTTTTATCATCCTTAATTCTCCAATGTCACTTTATCCAATTAGTCCTAGTGATGCTAGTTTAGGGTAAAGAACCAATTTTAAATATAGGTATGATAATAGAGCGAGAGTGAGTACGAGTACTTGAAAAGACCCTGAGGAATACGACATGAGATGTAGAATTCTCCTATAATATGATTGATAGGTGCACTTGCCCGAGATTAAAATCAATCTAGCTTATGCCTATCTACATAGTTTATACTAGAGTGTACAAAGATTCCGCATCAAGTTATTTTTAAAACGATCAATCCTCCCGGTAGTAGTTCTCCTTAAGCATGACCGTGGATTGACGATGGTGGTAGGATAATTGTTGTTCTTGGAGGCGTACCAAGGAAAATGTTTCCTGCAAGGATTTGGGATAAAACATCTGAACGCCATACTAAATATCCTTTCGTAGCCCCGCAAGACAGAGGCTAATAGCAAGCTCCTCGGATATCATAACCCGATGCAAAAGCAAATCAATCTCGTCCAGATAAGTTTGGACCGAAGTGTGCTGGCGTAAATTCTTTAGTTCACACATGGGATCACTGAAAAGGACTGACCCCAAGCAGCCATGTAATGCTTTGCTATACTCCTCCCAATTAGGGCATTGGCGGGTGAGCCTTGCCTTCTTATATGCTTGGTGCAAATAAAGGGTCTTCCCTTTTAAGTGCACAGAAGCTATCTGAACCTTCATATCCTCCAGCGTACTGTCAATCTCAAATAAATGGTCGCACCGGTAGATCCATTCCTTCAAATTATCATCATAAAAGCGGGGAAATTCCAATTGCGGGAACCTGGTAGTTATATGCGAAGTAGATGAAACCGGAATTGTCGCCCGACTGTCCTCCCAATGTTCCACGGAGCGTTCTCCATGCAGACCAGCAAACAGGGAACGCATCTCCTCGCCTATGGCTTGAACGGAGCGAGCTAACTCATCGTCAATGTGATGGAGAGCGTCCATCTCGGAGTTCCCCTCCTTGGAATGAGTGGCATCCGAAACCAGCATACCGCGAACGCCGCCTAGAGCTCTAATACCCTGATGCGGCTTCTTGTGCTTCCCGATCTCCAGCCGCTACCTGTCCAACCACCAACTTACAACAATGGGCACAAGATCTAACAAACAACACACCAGAACTATTGCATTAAATCAAAGCATAACAGATAACAATCCCAAGGAAATCCTGAAGGGATTGACAGGAAGTGCATGGGAGAATCCCGTTGTAGCCACCCGGTGAAAGTAGAGAAAATAGCCACATAATTTTCACAAACCCGGTTCAGCCTCAAATCGGGTACTTAAACAAAAGCCCTAACACAAGTAAAAAGACTAACTTGCCCCTCCCCGAATACAAAATAATGTCAATAAAAAAATAAAGTAACAAGCTAAGGGCAAAAAAATAAGAAATCATAAATGTGAAGGTGAATGTGTTGTTATTCTGATTTGTTTTTCTCATTACACTTGAAAATCCACTTTTTTTTATTCTTACACTTGAAAAGACGATGCGCCCTTTTTATCTTTAGCCTACTTCAAAAGCATATCTTTAAACAAAATGTCAATCTACTAAGGTGCAATGCTTGACCTATGCATTCTTATCTTTAATTTTTTTTTGTTTCTAAACCATGCTTTCTATCTTTAATTACACAGATTAGTTTTTCACTGTCATACTCAATTCGGTACTGCATGTGATAGCAAGGTTGTCAGTATTGCGATCCGGATCATACGATCTTACAATCCAGATTTTGTAAATTGATCCTGATTTTGTAAAGCGATCTTCGATCTGTCCTTACTATCTGATCTGATCCTACCTCAAAATGATCTCATCTAGGATCTCAATCCTGACAAACCTTGTGTGATATTACTTAAATGGAATTAACATCTACCAATATCAACATACTCTTATATTTTGGGTTACCTTCGATTGATTGAGGTATTTCACACCCGCCTAACTATTTGCAATTTCAAACTCATTTTGATCCGGTTGGAGATGATTTTGTTGGTCAATCCCTCTTATGTGGAGGTGGACTTGGCCTGGATTTTGTTGGGGAAATGTTCCAACAGAGATGGCAGATCAGGGCTCAGCAATACCAGGTTGCTGCAAGGCACTGTTGCTACCGCCGGGCAGTAGCCGCTGGCGGTAGCAGTTTTCTGCATGGTCTCGACAATATCATCGAGTGTTCTTGCAACGTCATTTTGTATCATTATGTGAACTATTATATCATTTTGTGGCCCCCCATATCATTTTGTGACCTGTAATTTGCTGAGTGGACTTGGAAATATTGTTATGTCGACAAGCACGGTGGTGTTTAGCCATCAGATTGCTTTAGGGCTAATCTAATGTAACAGCCCAATTTTTCAGCAGGTAAAATTTTGGGTGACACGGCCTGGGACACGGGCGTGTCCCAGGGCGTGTCCTGCTCGGGTTCGGAGTCGTGCCGAGATCGACGAAAGTCGTTCGACGGAAAGTGTTTTGGTGGTCACGCCTTGGAACACGGGCGTGACAGAGGGCGTGTCCCGCTCGGGTTCGGCGTCAGGTCGACGAAATGCTGTGTTCAACGAATTGAGCTCGACGATTTAGCAAAGGCTTCGTGGTCTGGCAAATCGTCGAACGTAGATCGTCGAGCGCTGGGCCAATCGTCGAGCGCTGGGCCAATTCGACGTTCGCTGCCCGATTATCGAATGGATATCGTCGAACGCGTGGAATCGTTGAGCTGAAATCATCGAACGCGCGGAATCGTCGAACGGAAATCGTCAAACGCGTTGTTTGACGATCGCTGGCGGGCTCGACGATCGCTGGCGAGCTCGACGATCGCTGCCTAATCGTCGAATGCAGATCGTCGAGCGCAGATCTGTGTCACGGGCATGACTTTGGGCGTGTCCCGTGACGGTGACCTATTTTTGGGGATAAGGCGGGTTGAGCACCGCTTTGAGTACACGGCCTGCGACACGGGCGTGTCACAGGGCGTGTCGGACGCGAAAATCGGTTTTCCTGATTTTTCATAGCTGTCCATTTTGCTCAGCTTGGATCCAAGGGCTGAGCTTCTTTCCTACTTCCTTAAGGCCGAAAACAGAGAACGTATTCTCATTTTGTTATTGCCTTCATCTTTCTAAAAAGTTTAGAGAGATAAAGGGAAAGGAAGACGGAGAAGAAGAAGTGGGGCTGTTCGGTGGTAATCCGCGGCCACTTTTGCGGAGGAAACGCTCTTTCTAGCCAGCTAGGAACTTCATGCCACCAAAGCGGTCTTCAAGGGTAACGACCTTTCTTCCTAGCCATGTGAAGGCTTCCTTTTTGGCATATGCATGTGATTCCCCCCACCAAAATGTGGCTGATTTTGGGAGTCTTTTGGGTGATTCATGGAATCCCCTTTTGTTGGCATATAGATCCGGAATTGGAGTACGGAATAGGCATGCTGTGTGAATCCCATCTGGACAGGTTGGTCTGGATTGGTGATGTTGCATACGAATCGGAGAAGACTCCGTGATAAATGTGTAGTTTTAGGAGTCAACGGGTTATGCCTGTGAGTAGTAGTCCAGAAAAATATCTGTGTTATGCTTGTGCTATTGGGTCGTACCTGTGAACGAGTAACAGGAAATACTGGTGTGCCCAGGAAAGACCCGCTAATGTTGTGAGATGAATGGGTGTAATAGAAATACCCAGGCTTGAATGCCAGAACAGGATCGGTGAGACCTACCCGCGCCTTTATGTAGCCGCGAGTACGCCGTTCTCGGTGATGGCAAGGCGATTTGAGCAACGGGGGGTGGAGGATCCGACCTGCGTTATGTCCGTCCGACGTGAGACCATAAGGTGCGGTCTGTTGGAGCGCATAGCAAGAGTCTTAGGCCTACGTGTCGTGATACAATGGGGGGCAACGGGCCATCCCGGTTCACTAAGACTATAAAACTCTGGCTGCACGCCATGGAGTAAATGCTCAAGTGAGTTGTCGTTGGGCTGTGACCCTGATACGGTGGTGGGCAACTGATTTGCCAGTACACCAAAAACGTGCCCTGAGTGCACGGATCGTCGGTTCGGGTGGCAGATGATTGTGATGGCATGTGTGTGCGTGAGAGCACATTTGTATGAATTATATACATGCTTGTGAATGCTATGCCTACAGGGAAGATTGCCGCTGTCCTGAGAAAAGGGGTAGGGTCGTTATAATTTGGTCAGCTGAATGCTAATCGTTGCCTCTATTTGCCACCCTTGGGTGGAATGTCCCTGTGTAGGTGCTGGAGAACCGAGCGGGATGCATACGAGTTTTTGCTTCTGCCGCTGCTAGCCCTCGAAGGCTATTGTGAATGTACATGTTATGTTTTCTTTTGATGTGGTCGGCCTGCGTGCCAATGTTTGGGCCACTGTTTGAAAGCCTTGTAAGGCCATAAGGTCATCGATGTTTACATGTTGTAAGACATTCCTATATGCTATAAAATGTGGAGTTTTATATGTTGGACATTCAAGAGAGGAGTTCAAGTGTTTAGGCTTCCACTAGAATGCTTTGTGTTAGGTGCGTTGTGCTACTATGGCAAAACTCCGTAGCTTCATCGTCTATTTTGTGGTATATGTTGTGGGGCCCCGGCCGGACCTTCTAGTATATAATACATGAACGGATGGGGTTGTTACATTTTTGTTATCAGCTGTCTCGGTATTTCCCTCTCGAAGTCGTGGTCGACTTCTTTTGTGGGGTGGCGCGCACGTGTCTATGCGAACCACGGTAATATGTTTGAACTCCTGAATGTCCATGATAGGAATGCAAATTTTTGTGTTTGACGAACCTGCGCGTTCCTATCTTGTTGCTTACTTGTGTACTTTTTCGAATGTAAGCGATGAGTGCGATGGCATGGCAGCAGGAACCCCGACCTCGATGGGAAGCATGACATCAACTGTGGTACCAACATCTCCTCCATCGATCGAAACGGCTCGACTGATTACCGATGTGGTTTTTGCAACGCTCAAGGCTTACTATGAGGGACAGGTGCAACCCTCTGATTCGGTAATGCGTCCCATGTTGGGTAGTGAACTTGAGCAGGAGGCAAGGGGAAGTGCCTCAACTTCGTCGGTGAACGTGTGTTTGAGCCAAGGAGAGGACACGGTTGAGGACTATTTTCATGCATTTGTTGCAATGAGACAACAACCTGAGTTTGTGTTTGAAACCGAGGGGATGAAGATCAATCAGTTTTATGATGGGCTACGTCAGGAACTCCGTTTCTTGTTGATGGGTCCTAAGTTCTTGGGATTCTAACCACTGGTGGAAGAAACTAGACTGTTGGAAATGGACTTGATGAGAGCCCAGCAGATGCCTGTGACCAGGAAAGTGCGCACTCCAAGGGTTGGGAAGTCTGCTCACTGTAAGAGGCAAAGACTTGAGAAGCGTACTTGTTATGCTTGCGGTCAGGTAGGACACATCGCTCGTGAATGTTAGGATGGTGTTCAGCAGCCAAAGAAGCAATACAAGTGCTCTTCGTGTGGTAAAGCAGGACATAAAGCCCGAGAGTGCCGCGTTGGCTCGTAGCGGGCAATAAAGGAGGACATGTCGACATAAAGATGTACATAAATAATTGGGCTCCTCATGTATGGTGGATTATGCATGTGTTATATGTACAGTATGCCGTTTTGGATGACAGTTCTATGCTGACGTTTATGTTATCTAACTACAATACATGGATGTGTGGAATCAACGTGTTTGTACGATAGTTGTGAACATGACTAGATTGTTGATGTTTTATACTATGGGGACACTTGTGCCCAACCTTGTCAAGAGTCATCGACGATTGATTGAGCAGGAAATCGGAGCGTCTTATATGGAGACGGGAAAAGCAGTGGTGGAGTCCTCTGCGTCCCAGGAGCAATCCTAAGTGTTATGAGTGTGCGAGAATCGTATTGCTTGCTTTTGTTTGCATCTTGTGTATGTTGCTATTGTGTGTTACGTACACCACAGGCTTTGCGATGATTTGGAACACGCTGACGCAAGCACTGTTTGATATGGATGCTTCGTATTCTTTTCTGTCTAGCGAGTTTCTAGCGCGGCTTGGGACACCTAGTCGTGTGAAGACAGATAGTGTCAGAGTGGTGTTGCCAAATGGCTGTTGGTTGCTTGTGGATCAAGCTTACGATGTGGCGGTCCAAATAGGAAGTCGGGATTTCAGTTTGACTGCATCTGTATTGCCGATATCAGAATTCGACAAAATATTTGGTATGGATTGGCTTGCGGAGCAGCATGCCTTGATTGATTGCCAGTCCAAAGAGATCACGTTGGGCCATAATACCGAACAGGAGACCAAGTTCCCGGGTATGCGAGGAGTGGGCAGGACGTTGATGTCTACACTCCAAGTAGTCAAGATTGTTCGGAAGGGTGCGGAGTGTTACTGCGCACTGATTCAGGCTGTTGAGCCTAATGCTAGTGTGTGCGAGGTTCCGATTGTGTCAGAATTTACAGATGTGTTTCCCAAGGATCTCCCTGGGCTACCACCCCAGCGGTAGATTGACTTCACGATCGAGTTGTTTCCAGGTGCGAAACCGGTGGCCCGCTCGCCATATCGCGTCGCGCCGAAGGAGATGGCTGAGTTGAAGGTCCAACTATAAGAATTGATGGAGCAGGGGTTTTTATGCCCAAACATGTTTCCTTGGAGCGCCCCTGTGCTTTTTGTGAAGAAGAAAGACGGTGGCTTGCTGTTATGTATAGATTACCGCGAATTGAATAAGCTAATCGAAAAGAATAAATATCTGATACCCCGGATTGATGAAGTATTTGATCAGCTGGTGGGCTCGACCGTCTATGCGAAGTTGGACCTGAATTCTGCTTATTACCAGGTGAGAATTCGGGAAGGTGACATTCCCAAAACTGCATTGGGAACGCGTTACGGGCACTATGAATTCACAGTCATGCAATTTGTACTGTGCAATGCGCCCTCAGTGTTTATGGATTTGATGCACCGCACGTTCCGAGAGTACCTGGATCTATTTGTGATAGTGTTCATTGATGATATCCTGGTGTACTCGAAGTCAGAAGCTGAGCATGAGACTCACTTGAGGTTGGTGTTGAATACATTGAGGCAAAATCAGCTTTATGCCAAGTTCTCGAAGTACGAGTTTTGGTTATCGTCAGTGGCTTTTCTGGGCCATGTGGTGAGTGGAGCGGGCATTGCAGTGGATCCAGCAAAGATAAGAGCCATACAAGAGTGGCCAGTGTTGTCTTCTGTGGCCGAGGTCAGGAGCTTCCTTGGACTTGCGGGCTACTATCGAAGATTTGGTGAGAATTTCTCGCGGATCGCTTTGCCGCTAACCATGCTGACGAGAAAAGATCAGAAGTTCGTTTGGACGCCAGAGTGCGCACGATCTTTCGAAGAGCTGAAGGTTCGGTTGACCACGGCGCCGGTGTTGTCTTCGCCAAGTGGGACCGATGGATTTGTTATTTATAGTGATGCCTCAGGGAGCGGCTTAGGTTGCGTTCTTCTGCAGAATGGAAAGGTAATTGCTTATGGCTCACGCCAGCTGAAGGTGCACAAGCGAAATTATCTCGTCCATGACTTAGAGTTGGCGGCAGTAATTTTGCACTAAAGTTGTGGCGACACTATCTTTATGGAGTGAAGGTGGAGATCTATACATATCACAAGAGCTTAAAATACCTATTGGAGCAGAAGGACTTGAATATGCGACAACGAAGGTGGTTGGAGTTCCTTGGGGACTACACTTTTGAGATCCACTATACTCCCGGGAAGGAAAATATAGTCGCGGATGCCTTGAGTCGGAGAGCTCCGGCTAGAGCGAGTTGGTTACAAAAGCATGATGAACGTCTCATCCAGGAGCTAGAAGCGTTCGAGATTTATTGTGTTGACAAGAATTCGACCGCCAATGCATGTCTGAACTTGACGGAGGTGCGATGTGACCTTGCAGACCGGATTCGACGAGCAATGGGGTTAGATGAAGATCTCTTATGCTATGTTAACGAGGGGCCAGAGGGCATATTCTCCTGGAATGACGGTCTTTTGCGAAAAGAGGGTCGTTTGTGCATCCCGAATGTGGGTAAATTGAGGGAAGAACTGATGTATGAAGCGCATTATACAAAGTATTACATTCACCCCGGGAGCACGAGGATGTTCAATGATATGAAAAAGCTATTCTGGTGGCCAGGGCTAAAGAGAGATGTTGCCCTTTATGTGGCCAAATGCTAAACATGTGCAATGGTGAAGGCGGAATGACAAAAACCGGGTGGTTATTTGAAGTCGCTGTCGATCCCAGAGTGGAAGTTTGATGATATTTCCATGGATTTTGTGCACGGGTTGCCGAGATCTCAGCGAGGAAATGATTCCATTTGGCTGGTTGTTGACCGGCTAACTAAAGTGGCACATTTTCTCCAGAACAGGCGGGATGATTCGGTCGAAAGGTTAGCAAAATTATATGTTGACCAGATTATACGGCTTCACGTTGTTCCTCGGAGAATCGTAAGTGATCAAGATGGGCGATTCACGTCAAATGACTGGAGGCTAGTTCACCGACTGTTGGGCACGAAGTTGACATTCAGTACGGCCTTTCATCCCCAAACAGATGGCCAAACTGAACGTACCAACAGGACTATGGAGGACATGCTCAGGATGTGCTCCCTCGACTTCGGAAAGAGATGGGAAGATCATCTCTACATGGTGGAGTTTGCCTATAATAACAGCTACCAGGCGAGCATTGGTATGACGCCGTATGAAGCGCTATATGGAAGGAAGTGTCGTACTCCCTTGGCTTGGTTAGAAGCAGGCGAAGCTCGAGTGTATAATCGAAATGAGGTCGATGAAGCAAACTCAACCACATGGACTATTCGAGAGAGGCTACTCATTGCTCAAGATCGTCAAGCGAACTACTACAATGCCAAGCACCGGAACGTGGAGTTCGCGGTTGGCGATTGGGTCTACTTAAAGATCAAGCCCTTCAAAGGTGTCTCCAGGATTCGACGTTTGAAAAAGTTGAATCCAAGATATTTGGGTCCATTTGAAGTGGTTGAGCGAGTCGGAGAAGCGGCATATCGGCTAGCTCTTTCGACAGACTTGGGTGGATTACATGCTGTGTTTCACATCTCGGTGCTTCGGAAGGCCGTTCAAGATCCAGCTCAAGTGATCACGGATGCTTGTGTGCCGGTGGAGTATGGGCTAACAACGAGAGTTAGACTCATTCAAATCAAGGATTGAGCCGAGAAACAGTTGCGGGACAAGACGGTTGGAATGGGTAAAGTCCGGTGGGACAACTACGACCGTGGGGAACTTACATGGGAGCGAGAGCAAACCATGCGAGTGGAGTTTCCCGAGATGTTTCTGTAATTATTGGCGAGTGAAAAAATGTTGTAACATGAGAATTTTAATGTTATAACCTTTTGCTTGCTGGTTGCCAACCTCTATACTAATTTCGAGGACGAAATTTCTTGTAGGAGGGGAGGGTTGTAACAGCCCAAATTTTCAGCAGGCAAAATTTTGGGTGACACGGCCTGGGACACGGGCGTGTCCCAGGGCGTGTCCTGCTCGGGTGCGGTGTCGTGCCGAGATCGACGAAAGTCATTCGACGGAAAATGTTTGGGTGGTCACGCCCTAGAACACGGGCGTGATAGAGGGCGTGTCCCGCTCGGGTTCGGCATCAGGTCAACGAAATGCTGTGTTCAACGAATTGAGCTCTACGATTTAGCAAAGGCTTCGTGGGCTGGCAAATCGTCGAACGGAGATTGTCGAGTGCTGGTCCAATTCGACGATCACTGCCCGATCGTCGAACGTATATCGTCGAACGCGCGGAATCGTCGAGCGGAAATCGTCGAATGTGTGGAATCATCGAACGGAAATCATCGAACACGTTGTTTGACGATCGCTGGCGGGCTCGACGGTCGCTGGCTAGCTCGATGATCGCTGCCTAATCGTCAAACGCAGATCGTCGAGCGCAGAACTGTGGCACGGGCGTGACTTTGGGCGTGTCCCGTGGCGGTGACCTGTTTTGGGGGATAAGGCGGGTTGAGCACCGCTTTGAGTACACGGCCTGTGACACGGGCGTGTCACAGGGCGTGTCGGACGCGAAAATCGATTTTCCCGATTTTTCATAGCCGTCCATTTTTCTCAGCTTGGATCCAAGGGATGAGCTTCTTTCCTGCTTCCTTAAGGCCGAAAACAGAGAACGTATTCTCATTTTGTTATTGCCTTCATATTTCTAAAAAGTTTAGAGAGAGAAAGGGAAAGGAAGACGGAGAAGAAGAAGAGGGGTTGTTCGGTGGTGAAGCTTGTGAGTGTCAAGCGGTAATTCGCGGCCACTTTTGCGGAGGAAACGCTCTTTCTAGCCAGCTAGGAACTTCATGGCACCAAAGCGGTCTTCAAGGGTAACGACCTTTCTTCCTAGCCATATGAAGGCTTCCTTTTTGGCATATGCATATGATTCCCCCCATCAAAAGGTGGCTGATTTTGGGACTCTTTTGAGTGATTCATGGAATCCCCTTTTGTTGGCATATAGATCCGGAATTGGAGTACGAAATAGGCATGCTGTGTGAAGCCCGTCTGGACAGGTTGGTCTGGATTGGTGATGTTGCATACGAATCGGAGAAGACTCTGTGATAAACGTGTAGCTTAAGGAGTCAACGGGTTATGCCTGTGAGTGGTAGTCCAGGAAAATATCCGTGTTATGCTTGTGCTATTGGGTCGTACCTGTGAATGAGTAACAGGAAGTACTGGTGTGACCAGGAAAGGCCCTTTGTGATGCTTGATGTCGTAGGTGGTACCTGTGAAGAGAGTAGCAGGAAGTATTGGTGTGACCAGGAAAGACCCCTGACATTTGTGATTTTGTGGTGTCGTACCTGTGAACGAGTAACAGGAAGTACTGGTGTGCCCAGGAAAGACCCGCTAATGTTGTGATATGAATGGGTGTAATAGAAATACTCAGGCTTGAATGCTAGAACAGGATCGGTGAGACCTACCCTGCGCCTTTATGTAGCCGCAAGTACGCCGTGCTCGGTGATGGCAAGGCGATTTGAGCAACGGGGGTGGAGGATCCGACCTGCGTTATGTCCGTCCGACGTGAGACTAGAAGGTGCGGTCTGTTGGAGCGCATAGCAAGAGTCTTAGGCCAACACGTCGTGATACAATGGGGGGCTATGGGCCATCCCGGTTCACTAAGACTATAAAACTCCGGCTGCATGCCATGGAGTAAATACTCAAGTGAGTTGCCATTGGGATGTGACCCTGATACGGTGGTGGGCAACTAATTTGCCAATACACCAAAAACGTGCCCTGAGTGCACGGATCGTCGGGCCGGGTGGCGGACGATTGTGATGGCATGTGTGTGCGTGAGAGCACATTTGTATGAATTATATACATGCTTGTGAATGCTATGCCTGCAGGGAAGATTACAGCTGCCCCGAGAAAAGGGGTAGGGTCGTTATAATTTGTTCAGCTGAATGCTGACCGTTGCCTTTGTTTGCCACCCTTGGGTGGAATGTCCCTGTGCAGGTGCTGGAGAACCGAGCGGGACGCATACGAGTTTTTGTTGCTGCCGCTGCTAGCCCTCAAAGGCTATTGTGAATGTACATGTTATGTTTTCTTTTGATGTGGCCGGCCTGCGTTCCAATTTTTGGGCCACTGTTTTAAAGCCTTGTAAGGCCATAAGGCCATCAATGTTTACATGTTGTAAGACATTCCTATATGCTATATAAAATGTGGAGTTTTATATGTTGGACATTCAAGAGAGGAGTTCAAGTGTTTAGGCTTCCGCTAGAATGCTTTGTGTTAGATGCGCTACGCTACTCTGGTATGACTCCGTAGCTTCATCGTCTGTTTTGTGGTATATGATGTGGGGCCCCGGCCGGACCTTCTAGTATATAGTACATGAACGGATGAGGTTGTTACATCTAAGGGTCAAGATAGTCTCGCCCTTATGACCTAAATAGGCAAAGACTATCTTCCAAGTAAAGATTCCATTATTGAACCGTCATTTTAGGAAAAGCAGATTGAGAGTTCCCGTTTATCTATTCTGTTCCTATCACAAGAAGAAGAAGAATAAGGCTTGTCTCCAGGTTTTGGATAAGGTGATCCGTCGAGACCATCAGTGAATACCATTTGTGGTGAAATCTTCAGGTTTGTGAAGATTTAAAGTTTGTGCAGGAGAGGTTTGTCTTTTGAAGACTTGTATTCAAGGAGAGGTTGTTCTCTTGAAGGTGTTCCTCTGGTTTTATCCAGGGAAGAAAAACTGTATCTCAACCAAAGTTCATAATGGAAGATTTGAGTGGTCTCCAAACCTGTGGTTTTTTCCCCTTCACATTGGAGGGGTTTTCCATGTAAAAAGTATGCATGTTCTTGTGGTTGTTTACTGTTTCAATGTTTTTTTATTCTATTTCCATTTGTTGTTGCTTGCACAAGTGGGGGAAGACTATTTTGTGATCCCGCTGCAAACTAGTTTTCTCGGTCCAGATCTATTCTTCCCTAACAGTGGTATTAGAGCTAGGTTTTTGATTGTATGTTTTGATTAAGAATTGGGTCAACAGTAGGTGACGACATTGGTCCATTCCCTACATTCTTAAATCTGATTCATGAATTAATCAGGTTACCTACAAGGTGCTCGTCAATTTACTTGTGTGAAGTGATGGAGACATCGACGAACAATATTCGCATGGTTAGTTTGAATGGGAACAACTGGGTTATTTGGAAAGTAGAGATGAACGATCTCTTATATTTTAAGGATCTTTATGTACCTGTTGAGCGTGCATCTGCTAAGCCGAAGAAGATACCCGACGATGATTGGAAGAAACTTGATCGAAAGGCTGTTGGATTCATCCGGCAGTGCCTTGATGATAGTGTGCTTCATCATGTCTCTAACGAGATCTCGACACACTCTCTATGGAAAAATGGAAGGACTCTACGAGTGGA
This sequence comes from Platanthera guangdongensis, assembly GCA_039583875.1. NCBI lineage: Eukaryota > Viridiplantae > Streptophyta > Magnoliopsida > Asparagales > Orchidaceae > Platanthera > Platanthera guangdongensis. The sequence goes on from CM077158.1 coordinate 236,342,093, forward strand.
AGATGGACAGAAACAAGGTGTTCTTTATCCGAAAGTTGGTGAATCTGAAGTACTTAGAGAGTGGATCTATTCCTGAACATCTAAATGAAATTTAGAACATTGTAAATCAACTTTCTTCTATGAAGATGACTCTTGAAGATGAGTTGCACGTTGAAATGTTTGAAGTGAAAGTAGCGGCCTGTGCGGACAGACCGCGCGGACTGATGCAACAGACTGCGCAGTATGGTGTGGCGACTAGCCAGTTTGGCTAGTGTTTTTGTGTTTTGTTCGCAGGATGTAACCAGGCAGATAGGCTTGTTATCGGCGGGGAGTTGCAGACTCATATGGTGTTCATCGAGTCTGGCTTATTGCGGACTCTTCTGGAGCTCACGAGATTAGCATGGTTTGCGCCTTATTCTGGTGGAGCAGTTTGGTGGTGACCGCAGAGTTCGCGGGTTAGTGCGGACTGGTGTTTGAGTCCGCCGGATGTGCGGACTAGTTCTTAAGTCCGACAAGTTGAGTTCTCTTCAGGGTATATTGGTTGTTTGGACTTGGTCTCGGTTTTGAGCCAAGTCCAGTTGCTCTTGTCTCGTGCAGTTTGCTTGCTGTTTAGAAGTCTGCATGATTGATGCAGACTAGTTGTCTATCCGACAGCTCGACTAAATAGGATTGTACCTTAGTCGTGGGTTGTGGTTGTGCGCACTGGAGAAGTATCTGCATGGTGCTGCGGACTGGTGTTGTATCCGCAGTGTTTGCAAGTGTGGCAGACTAGCTTATTCGGCCGTCATGGTGCGACCTTGGCGGACTGGCTTTGTGTCCGCAATTGTGTAGATTGGTCTTGTGCTAGCTGCGAGTAGGGTGTTGATCCTATCGGTTAGGATGGTGACCACACTCCTCTCCGCGCCTATAAATAGGACCCCCTGTCACATACTCACGTCATAACTATGAAGAAATGAATAGTAAGTAAGCTCGGGTTGTTTGCTGCTGACATGTTTTTGTATCTGCACTATTTGAAAAGCTAACAAGTTTTGTTGTTGCAGATTGTGCAGCTAGCGCTGAGAAGCCAGGGACTTGGTTCTTATTTATGTTCGGGATCAGTACGGGTTCTGTGGATAGAATTGATGGTTTACAGTTGGTCACGGCTTGCGACCAGGTCTTCTCATTGGCAATCTTTCCCAATTCAATAAGGTTGTCCACTTCTGGCGGTCTGTCTGCTCAGTTCAGTAATAACTGTTCGCGGTTATCTAGCGGCTAGGCGACCTCGTGGTTAGAGGCTTGCAGATTGCGGACAGAGTTCTTCAGCTTGGAATAACGGGGTGTCTGTGTGATTAGGTTACGGTCTGCTGACTTGACGGCTTCAGCTGACTCCCCAATTCAGTTTAGCAGAGTTGGTGGTTTCTGGTTCTATCCGCCCGGATAGTTTTTGCCTTATTTGTTTTTGCTCTTCTATTTGCATCTAGTTTATTTGACTTGGATATCATTGAGTGTTCCTGAGACCTGGTTCTCGTTTTTCGCTCATCACAAATTTTTACATGGTATCATAGGGAACAAAGGTTTGAGCAGTGATCAACCATCGAGTTTGCTTTTTGCTTCTGGGAGTTAAGCAGACCAATTCCTTGTTCTAGTGGAGTGGTTTGCTGGTGACTGCAGAGTTCCCGGGTTAGTGCGGACTGGTGTATGAGTCAGTTGGATTGTGCAGACTAGTTCTTGAGTCCGGCTAGTTGAGTTTGCTTCAGGGGCTCTTGATTGTTTGGACTTGGTCTCGGTTTTGTGCCAAGTCTAGTTGCTCCTTTCTCACATTATATGCTTGCTGTTTAGAAGTTCGCATGATTGATGCAGACTGGCTATCTATCCGGCTGCTCGACTAAGCAGGATAGTGCCTTAGTCGCGGGCTGTAGTTGTGCGGACTGGAGCAGTGTCCGTACGGTGCTGCAGATTGTTGTTATATCCGAAGTGTTCGCAAGTGTGGCAGACTGGCTTATTCAGCCGTCATGGTGCGACCTTGGTAGACTAGCTTTATGTCTGCAATTATGCGGATATGTCTTGTGCGAGTAGGGTGGTGATCCTATCGGTTAGGGTGGTGACCACACTCTCTGCCCGCCTATAAATAGGACCCCCCTGTTACATCATAACTACAAACAAATGAACAGTAAGTTAACTCGGGTTGTTTGTTGCGGACAGGTTTTTATATCCGTACGATTTGGGAAATTAACAAGTTTTGTTGTTGCAGATTGTGCGGCTAGCGCTAAGAAGCTAGGGACTTGGTTCTAATTTATGTCAGGGATCAGTGTGGGTTCTGTGGATACAATTAGTGGTTTACAATAGGTCAGGACTTGCGACCAGGTCTTCTCATTGGCAATCTTTCCTAGTTCAATATGGTTGTCTGCTTCTGACAGTCTGTCTGTTCAGTTTGGTAGCAACTATTCGCGGATATCTCGCGGCTAGGCAACCCCGTAGTTAGACTCTTGCAGATTGCAGACAGAATTCTTCATCTTGGAATAACGGGGTATCCACGCGGTTAGGTTGCGGTCTGACGACTTGACGGCACCAGCGGGCTCCTCAATTCAGTTCGGTAGAGTTGGCGATTTCTGGTTCTATCCGCCCAAATGGTATTTGCCTTATTTGTTTTTTTGCTTCCATTGGATACATTGGTGAATCATGTCTCATCATGTATGCCTCGTATTGTAAAAAACTTTGATAGTACAAGATTTGCTTGCTCTTCTATTTGCATCTTGTTTATTTGACTTGGATTTGGTTGAGTGTTCCCGCGACCCGCTTATCACACATTTTTACATTGCAAGCTTTTTTGCTCCTTAGCTCGTTGCCTGATAGTTGGGAGACACTTGTGGTGTCATTTAGCAATTCTACTCCCAACTGAATTGTGATAGTGAATCAAGTGACTAGCAATCTGCTGTATGAATAGACTAGAAGAAAGGCATCTGGCTCGTCCTTACGGTTGGAGGCACTTGTTACAAAAATTTGGGGGAGAAGCAAAAGCCGAAAGCCCGAAAAACATGACGAATCTAGAGGGAGATCAAAATCTGATTATAAGGGTCAGAAAAAGGATTTTTAATGTTACTATTGCCACAAGTCGGGGCATATCAAGAACATTGCCGATGATGGATTAGAGATCAAGAGAAGGGGAAAGAAGGTGAGAAAGATGACAAGGCCAAGGTTGTTACCATTACAGATGGAGATGTTGTCATTGTGTGTGATTAATGTTTGATTGGCCTCATAAGTGACAACTCCAGTAGGCTTGTCGATTTTGGAGTCTCCTTCAATGTTACTCCAAAAAGAGATTTCTTCTCATCTTACACTCATGGTGATTTTGGCCATATTAGGATGGGGAATAATGACATCACCAATATTGTTTGCAGAGGTGATGTGTACTTGGAGACTGATTATGGGTGCAAGCTTATGCTCAAGGATGTGAGGCATGTCCCATACATTCGCCTCAACTTGATCTCTACTGGGAAGCTTGATGATGAGGGCTTCAACAACAATTTCGGACAAGGGCAGTGGAAGCTCATAAAGGGCTCCTTGGTGATTGCCAAAAGAAAGAAGGAAAGCACTCTCTATACCCTGCATTCAAGGTTAGGAAAAAGGCATGTAGCAATTTCAAAGGAAGTCTCTACCAAGCTATGACTCATTGGAAGTCTAAACAATGATTGCTACAGGAACGAGTCACCGAGTTACATTAGGAATTCCTATTTTACCCCTCCTCGTTTGTACCTTCACTTGAGCCAGTGGTTAAAAAATATTTCTCTGCAGGGAAGGCCACCGCCCTTAGCGGAGCCGGCAGCGGTGTGATCAGACCCCACAGACAAGGTCACCAGACGTCGATGGCCCCGACGGGGATAGGCTGGAGGCAGTCTAGCGGTGGCCCAGGCCTTGACCATGGAAACTGGGTTTCACAGACAGGGTGTAACACCTCCATACGTTAAATGACATATAATAGAAGGTTCAGTCGAGGCCCCACACTATATACCACAAACAAACGGTGAGGTTACATGTTAATATCAAAGACTACAACACGCATCCTAACTCAGAGCATTCTAGCGGAAGCATTAGGGGTTATGATTGAACTCAACTATCATGAATGTCCACTATATATAAATAACCACCTTTATATATGTCCAAGCAATGTTTACAAAATACACAAAATGTTTGGCCTTAATGCCTTACAGTTAAACTTCACAGGTGTGGATTACAAACATCGGCACGCAGGCCGGCCACACATGAAAATGGTAAAACTATTCCATTCGGCCTTCGAGGGCCATCATAACAGCAAGGGCTTCAGCCCGCTATTTCCTTCTCGACTCTCCAACACCTGTATAGAGACAATCCACCCTGAGGGCGGCAAACAAGACAACGGTCAGCATTCAGCTGACCAATTTATAACGACCCTACCCCTTTCCCGGGGCAGTGGTATTCCTTCCCTGCAGGCATAACATTTTCACAAGAAGATATATCACAAGAACGTGCACTCACGCACAGTTCAACACATCACAAATGAATGCCTCAGCGGCCAAACGTTCCGTGCACTCAGGGTACATATTTTGTGTACCGAAGTACCCACCACTGTTTCCAATGGCAAACTTGAGCATTGCGCTCCACGGCCTACAGCCGGAGACTTTAGTCTTAATGGCATGCGTGCCTAAGACTCTCATTATGTGCTATAACGAATGCCCAATAACCTGGGTAACTCAAGTTGACAACCATAACGCGGAGACAGGTCAGCCCTACCCGTTGCTCAAATCACCACAAGTGACGTGGGTCAGCTTCTCCCTTATCCGTTGGGCATGAAGCCTTTTTAAGAGCTCATAGCTCACAATAGACACATTGTCCCCTAAGGACTGGCTTTACAATCAAAAAGGGAGTTAATACTAGCGTTCATCACAATCGCTTGGCGGGATCCACAGAACTCTCTTTCTGCGCCCAAACTCAACCCAAACCCTGTAGTAACCTGTAGTGCCAGAAAACTGGTCCTTCACATCAAAAATAGCTCTCTAGGAGCTATCAACGTCGGCGACACCAACTGTCGCCCGACGATATCAACAGTTACCAAATAGTGATTTCACCAGGGTATTTTCTTGGAGATCCTCTCCAGTACTTCCTATTGCTTCCATTCGCAGGCATAACCCACAGACTCCGTAAAATACTCGTTTATATGCAGAGTCTTCTCCGGTTCGCGTTCGTAAAAGAAAACATAACCAATCCAGACCAACATGTCCAGATGGGCTTCACACAACATGCCTATTTCGTACTACACATTTCCGGATCTATATACAAACTTACTTGGGGATATGAGTATCGACCCAACGGAATCCACTTAACAATTCCACCTTTTGGCGGAAGATTCCATACACATGCAAAATTAGGACTTCACTTGCCCAACAAGGAAGATAGTTACCCTTGAAGATCTCTTAGGAGCCATGACCGTGATCTATAATCCGGATGGAATTGATTGCCACAACTTCCTCGCCACGGATCTAGCGTCGACTCGCGATTCCAATCACAAGCGAATCTTGGATAAACCATCACACAAGCTCCTGGACGTTCCTCCTCTTCCCTATCTAGAAGTACAACAAAGAAAGGATATGAGAAGATAAGAATAAAATCTTTAAGTCCATTTTTATACAAAAGATATCGCCGCGCGGTAACTACTACCGCCACGCGGTAACATAGACGGTAACCTCTTTAACCATGTTGGGTACATTGGAAAATGTGTACCAGATTTGGAGAAGCCTCACCTAACCCAATGATATGCATCAAGTTGTATTTGATGTTGTGTTGAGTTATCATGTGCAAGTTAAGTAAATGGAAAGGAAAATTCACTAAGTACTTGTGTCGACACTTGGGAATGTCTGTGTCGACACCAAGGGCCAGATTGTGTCGACGCCCAGAATTTGTGTCGACACACAAAAAATCTGTCGATAACACTGTGTCGACACTAAGGGCCAGATTGTGTCGACATTATCAGGAGTTGTGTCGACACACAGAGAAGCTGTCGACACATTCCAAAATTCTATTGACAACGACTGTGTCGACACACAGAACTTGTGTCGACACATACCAGAATTCTATTGACACCAACTTTATCAAGACAAGGAGTATTTGTGTCAACACATAGGACTTGTGTCGACACATTCCACAGAAGCTGTGTCGAGAAGTTAAAGTGAAGCTGTGTCGACAACAACAAGACTTGTATCAACACATGGACTATGTGTGTCGACACATATGAAGTATTCACTCGACATTCTCTGCTGCTGAGTCACAGTCCAATGAAGGCTGAAGTAATACAACTGGAGACTTGACAGCTATCATTACTGACATTGCTGTCACATCTGTCAGAGGTGTCAGAAGACTGTTTGAAACCGGAACAGCCGGTTACCATGGATGAAGCCTATATATAGATATGCTCTCTCAACAATCATAGAACAACACATACGGAATAGAGAAAAGTTAATCAAGCTAATCAATTATAATCTCTAAAGGATTGAGAATCCAGAAGAAGAGAAAGAAGATAAAGTCAACAGATTGTAGAGAGAGAAAAACAAGAAGGAGAGAAGTTCTCATCCAGTGAAGGTTGATTCTAAACAGTCTGCCTGAAGAATTCAGATCAAGTCTGAATAAGTATTCAGATTAATTTCTGAAGGAAGCTGATTGAAGATCAACTCCAACACCAAGAAGATCAACCTTACTTTGTCCAGATTCAAGAAGCTTTGAAGAAAGCTAAGACAGGTTGATCCTTAAGTAATCAGTTCTATCAAGAATTGATCAAGAAGCGTTCAACCAATTCTCTCTCCATCTGATTGGAGATATCATTATCTTTTCATCATTAATTTTTGTAGGATCTGTAATAGATCTGAGTATATGAGACTTACATCTTTGAGTTGTAAGCCTAAATTATAAAGGCTGAGGTAGGGCTGAGTGCTTGAGGTAAGGGAATCTGTTCCCTGAGTTGTAGGCCTGTGAAAGAGGCTGAGGTAGGGCTTTTGCCTGATTTGTAGGAGTGGGGTGTCACTCTGAGTTGTAGGTCTATGGAAGAGGCTGAGGTAGGGCTTGTGCCTGAGTTGTAGGAGTGTAGATTCACTCTGAGTTGTAGGAACCAGTCTTGGTTCTGAGCTGTAAGATCTGTGGATCTGAGAAGAAGGAAGGAAGTTAGGCCGAATCTAGTACACTGCTAGATAGGCGAAGTGGGAAAGTGGATGTACCCATCATTTGGGGAACCACTATAAATCTGGTGTGCAATCTGTGAATGATATGTGTATGTGAATGATGTGCTGTGTTTTCTGCTAAGTAATTTGCTAAATTAGATAGAATTGTCTGTCTAAGTCAGAAAAAGAATTGAACCTATTCACCCCCCCCCCCCAGGTGTTTAGAACACCTTGAAACCAATTCTTTCAAGTGGTATCAGAGGTAGGTTGCTCAAAGAATAGACTTAACAGTCCGAGTAGATCTCCAAGGCATAAATCTATTAGGCAAAATGGGTTCCATTGAGAATCATAAGGAGTTTGGTTTCATGAATTTACCTATATGCAGGAAAGAGATTTTTGGCATATGGAAAGAAAGAGTTAGATTGTTTATGGAGGCTTCAGATCCAAGAATCTACATGACAGTCAAAGAAGGGTCATTTATCCCAATGAAAGTCTCACTTCTTGATGCAAATCTCAGGACACCAAAGGTGTATTCTGAAATGACAAAGGATGAGATCATCTTGACTACTATGGATAAGAGAGCACAAAATATAATAGTCAGTACCATAGATGATTCAACATTCCAAAATTTGATTCACTGCAAGACCTCCAAAGAAATGTGGGACACCCTGATTGTCTACATGGAGGGTTCAGAAGAGGTGAGAGAAGACAAAAAGTTTATGCTGAATCAGGAGTATGAAAGTTTTAGACAATCTAAAACAGACAGCATAACTGAATGTTACAAGAAATTCTTCAGAATAGTTAATGAATTGATGTCATATGGAAGAGTATTCAGTACATATGAGTTAAATGATAAGTTTTTGAGATCATTAACTAAGGACTGGGACACCAAGATATGTGCCATTAGGGAAGTGGCCAGACTAGCAGAAATTTCACCTCCAACATTATTTGGCAAACTGCTTTCATATGAAATGCAACTGATGGTTAGAAAGGAGGAGGAGAAAAGTAATAAAGTTGATTACAGAGATAAGTCAGTCGATTTCAAGACTGAAGCCATAAGAAAGGATAGGAGGATGTCTCCATCTCCTCCTAGGAAAGCTGCAGAAGTAGTTTCAGAAAGTTCTGATAGTCACACATCAGATAGTCCAAATTCTAATGAAGACTTAGCTGCTTTCTCAAAATAGTTTCAAAGGTTCTTGAAGAAGAAACAGTGGAGATCCAAGTCATCCTCCTCACAATCCAAGGATGATTACTATCAGAAAAAGAAATCCTCTAGGAAGGACAGGTATGGTTCTAAACCTAGTAAATTATCTTCAAATAAGATTGTTTGCTATTGTTGTAACAGGACTGGACATGTGGTAGCTGATTGTCCTGACAAAAGGAAAGAATCTAATGATAAGAAGAAACTAAAACACAAGGGCAAGAAGGAGAAATCCTTTGTTGCAAAGAAGCAAAAAAGCTGGTCAGATTCTTCATCATCAGATTCTGAGGCTGAAGCTGAAGCTGAAGCATATATAGGACTGTTGGTAACTGAAGAGGATGTAGAAGAGGCTGAGTTCTTGAAGGTGGTAGACTCAGTAAATGGAATTGAAGAACATTATTGTAAATGGCTGATGGCCTTGACAGAAGAAGATCAGTGCTTGGATCAGCCTAGACCTAGTAAGGTAAACAAGTCTTCAATAGATTCTGATTACTATATTGGTTCAGAATCAGAAGCATCTGCATCAAGAGATGTAGATGAATCTGAATCTGAAGGAGATGTTCATCAACTTATTGATGAATATGGTGATCTGCTGCAAGCACTTAAGAAAAGCAGAATCCCTAATAAAGCACAGGCCAAGGAAATTGCTGCTCTTAAGCTGGTTGCATTAGATTTAGAAAAAATACTGGATCTAAAGATGAATGAAGTAGCCAAACTGAGAAACATAATTGTTATTCAGATGGGTACTATTACATTCAAGAATGATCAAATCAAAAGTTTGGAAGTCAAACTTCAGAAGAAAAAGGATCTGGTGGCTAAATTCCCTAAGCCAAAATCAGTCTTACCTTTAATTGATGACTTTATTCCCAAAAATGGTAAGACAGCATTGGGCTTTGAGGGAAATGCAAGGGCTGCCAATTCCAAAAGAAAAGGCAAAGCCCCAGTACAGCCTCTAGCCTTCAAACCTCTCGTTTCATTCAGAAAAGTGTGGCAACCAACTAATAGATATGATCATGATATCATACATGGTTATGGTAAGCCTAATATTCTGAATGATAAGGGTGTAGCTCTAGCACTCAAGCAAAGAACCATTGTACCAACAGTGTTAAGAACAGCTGACAGCAATGCTGTTAAAACTATACCTAAAAAGAGGTACAATAGATATGATTGTTGGTGTTGTGGAAAGATAGGGCATTATGTCATGGATTGCTGGCACAACACCAGTGTCAGGAAGAATGCCAGCTTACCTATGAGGAAGGCTGCTGGTAAGAATATCAAGTTTCTATCTTACTTGAACCTAGAACCCAATAAAAATTGGGGTTCTAAGGTAAATTAATTTTATTTGTTGCAGGTGGGTCCAAGTTGCCATACCCCTATATGGTACTTGGACAGTGGATGTTCCAGGCACATGACTGGAACAAGAAGAATGTTAAAGTATTATACTCCCATAGAGAATGGACACAAAGTGATCTTTGGTGGATTAGAAAAAGGGGTCATAAAAGGGTTTGGTAACATTTCTACTAGTTCTATAACAATCACTCAAGTGGCTTATGTAAAAGGTTTGAAACATAACTTGATATGCATAAGTCAGCTGAGTGATCTTGGGTATGACATTTTATTTATTAAGAATGTGTGTCAGATCAAAAGGACAAGTGATCAGAAGGTGATCTTGTCTGGTTATATAAAAGGGAATGTTTATTGTTTAAATTTTGATTATGAAAACATGAACTCTCATGTATGTTTAGTTGCAGATGAGAAAGCATCTCAGTGTGTCCAACGGCATAAGAGGCTAGCTCATCTGAACTATAAGACTTAGGCCAGCTCTATAGTTTAGAGTTAGTGAGGAATGGTCCTCAATTTAAGTGCATAAAAGAGGGTATATGTTCAGCTTGTCAAAAAGGCAAGCAGACCAAATCCTATTTTTATAGTCTTGATACCAAAGACTCTGTGAGGTGTTTGTACCTCTTGCATATGGATCTATTTGGTCCTATGCTAGTTCATAGTCTAGGTAGGAAATACTATACTTTTGTGGTAGTAGATGACTATTCTAGATTTACATGGGTTTTCTTTTTGAGGCAGAAATCTGAAACCCCTACTGTCTTTAATAACTTTGTTAAACAAATTCAGAATGAATTTAACAATTCAGTGGTCAAAATCAGAAGTGATCATGGAACTGAATTTTAGTCTGAGTGTATGACAAGGTTTTGTGAAGAACTAGGGATTCATCAGGAATTCTCCTCACCTAGAACACCTCAGCAAAATGGAATTGCTGAAAGAAAGAATAGAACTCTTATTGAGGCTGGTAAAACTCTACTAAGTGATACTTCACTCCAAGAATATTTCTGGGCTGAGGCAGTAAATACTGCTTGTCATGTTCTCAATAGAGCATCTATAACTAAGAACCACAAAAGACTCACTATGAGATTATGAAGGGCAAAAATCAAACATATCCTACTTTAGCATCTTTGGTAGCATGTGTTATGTGCTTAACACTGGCAAGTCTCACCTAACTAAGTTTGCTGTCAAATCCCAAGATGGGATATTTGTTGGGTACAGCAATAACAGTAAGGCATATAGGGTCTACAACTTGACTACACAAGTTGTAGAAGAATCTATTCATGTAGTGTTTGATGAATCTGAGCTAATTAACTGTGAGTTGTCTAGCAATCCTTGTAGCTCAATAGGTTTAAAAGAAAAGTTGGACATGCTGACCATTAACGAAGACCAAACTGCAAGACAGGATGTGGAAAATGATGGTTGCTGTCCAGGGGGAGTAAAAGGTCCACAAGCTGACACTGAAGACGATGAAGTTTAGTATGGTGGAGAAATTGAAGAAGTTTAAATTGCTGATAGAATGCCTCCAGCAATAAGGAATGGTCCTCAATTTAAGTGCATAAAGAGGGTATATGTTCAGCTTGTCAAAAGGCAAGCAGACCAAATCCTTTTTTTATAGTCTTGATACCAAAGACTCTGTGAGGTGTTTGTACCTCTTGCATATGGATCTATTTGGTCCTATGCTAGTTCATAGTCTAGGTAGGAAATACTATACTTTTGTGGTAGTAGATGACTATTCTAGATTTACATAGGTTTTCTTTTTGAGGCAGAAATCTGAAACCCCTACTGTCTTTAATAACTTTGTTAAACAAATTCAGAATGAATTTAACAATTCAGTGGTCAAAATCAGAAGTGACCATGGAACTGAATTTTAGTCTGAGTGTATGACAAGGTTTTGTGAAGAACTAGGGATTCATCAGGAATTCTCCTCACCTAGAACACCTCAGCAAAATGGAATTGCTGAAAGAAAGAATAGAACTCTTATTGAGGCTGGTAAAACTCTACTAAGTGATACTTCACTCCAAGAATATTTCTGGGCTGAGGCAGTAAATACTGCTGTCATGTTCTCAATAGAGCATCTATAACTAAGAACCACAAAAAGACTCACTATGAGATTATGAAGGGCAAAAATCAAACATATCCTACTTTAGCATCTTTGGTAGCATGTGTTATGTGCTTAACACTGGCAAGTCTCACCTAACTAAGTTTGCTGTCAAATCCCAAGATGGGATATTTGTTGGGTACAGCAATAACAGTAAGGCATATAGGGTCTACAACTTGACTACACAAGTTGTAGAAGAATCTATTCATGTAGTGTTTGATGAATCTGAGCTAATTAACTGTGAGTTGTCTAGCATCCTTGTAGCTCAATAGGTTTAAAAGAAAGTTGGACATGCTGACCATTAACGAAGACCAAACTGCAAGACAGGATGTGGAAAATGATGGTTGCTGTCCAGGGGGAGTAAAAGGTCCACAAGCTGACATGAAGACGATGAAGTTTAGTATGGTGGAGAAATTGAAGAAGTTTAAATTGATGATAGAATGCCTCCAGCAATAAGGAATGGTCCTCAATTTAAGTGCATAAAAGAGGGTATATGTTCAGCTTGTCAAAAAGGCAAGCAGACCAAATCCTATTTTTATAGTCTTGATACCAAAGACTCTGTGAGGTGTTTGTACCTCTTGCATATGGATCTATTTGGTCCTATGCTAGTTCATAGTCTAGGTAGGAAATACTATACTTTTGTGGTAGTAGATGACTATTCTAGATTTACATGGGTTTTCTTTTTGAGGCAGAAATCTGAAACCCCTACTGTCTTTAATAACTTTGTTAAACAAATTCAGAATGAATTTAACAATTCAGTGGTCAAAATCAGAAGTGATCATGGAACTGAATTTTAGTCTGAGTGTATGACAAGGTTTTGTGAAGAACTAGGGATTCATCAGGAATTCTCCTCACCTAGAACACCTCAGCAAAATGGAATTGCTGAAAGAAAGAATAAAACTCTTATTGAGGCTGGTAGAACTCTACTAATTGACACTTCACTCCCAGAACATTTCTGGGCTGAGGCAGTAAATACTGCTTGTCATGTTCTCAATAGAGCATCTATAACTAAGAACCACAAAAAGACTCACTATGAGATTATGAAGGGCAAAAACCAAACATATCCTACTTTAGGATCTTTGGTAGCATGTGTTATGTGCTTAACACTGGCAAGTCTCACCTAACTAAGTTTGCTATCAAATCCCAAGATGGGATATTTGTTGGGTACATCAATAACAGTAAGGCATATAGGGTCTACAACTTGACTACACAAGTTGTAGAAGAATCTATTCATGTAGTGTTTGATGAATCTAAGCTAATTAATTGTGAGTTGTCTAGCAATCCTTGTAACTCAATAAGTTTAAAAGAAAAGTTGGACATGCTGACCATTAACGAAGACCAAACTGCAAGACAGGATGTGGAAAATGATGGTTGCTATCCAGGGGGAGTAAAAGGTCCACAAGCTGACACTGAAGACGATGAAGTTTAGTATGGTGGAGAAATTGAAGAAGTTTAAATTGCTGATAGAATGCCTCCAGCAATAAGGAATCTAAAGAATCATCCAGCACACCAAATCATTGGTGATCCCAGACATGGTGTGCAAACCAGAAGCAAACACATGAACACAGTGCTTTGCTCAAGTTTCCTGTCACGTTGGAACCAAAGAGATTTGAAGAAGCCATACAAGACTCCAACTGGATTGATGCAATGCAGGAGGAGCTGAATCAAATCAGAAGGTGTAAAGTATGGGAGTTGGTTCCAAAACCAAAGGATCATAATATTATTGAGACAAAGTGGATCTACAGGAACAAATTAGATGAAAATGGCATCATAGTGAAGAACAAAGCAAGACTGGTTGCCAAAGGTTATAGACAGGAAGAGGGCATTGACTTTGATCAAACATTTGCCCCAGTGGCAAGGTTGGAAGCAATAAGGCTATTCCTTGCCTTTGCTGCTTTCCAAGGTTTTGAAGTATACCAAATGGATGTCAAGTCAGCTTTCCTAAATTGTAATTTGAAAGAAAAAGTCTATGTTCATCAGCCCTCAGGTTTTGTTGATCCACTTTATCCTGATTATGTTTATAGACTTAAGAAAGCCTTATATGGTTTGAAACAAGCCCATAGGGCTTGGTATGAAACATTGTCTACTTTCCTCATTGAAAATAAATTTTCAAGGGGGAAAATAGACAAGACTCTATTCCTTAGGGAGTCAAAGTGCAAGATGATCTTAGTACAGATTTATGTTGATGACATAATCTTTGGATTTATAGAAAACAACCTTTGTAGGAAGTTTGCAAAACTTATGCAAGGGAAGTTTGAGATGAGTAGTATGGGTGAGCTCAAATTTTTCTTGGGACTCCAAGTAAGATAGACTGATGATGGTTTGTCCATTTCACAGTCTAAGTTCACCAAGGTGTTAATTAAGAAATATGGTATGGAATCATCCACCACCATGAGAACTCCAATGGGGACAAGTATGCCTTTAGGCAAAGATGATGCAAGAAAATCTGTAGATGAGTCTTTGTATAGAGGGATAATTGGCTCCCTCCTATACTTAACTGTCAGTAGACCTGACATTATGTATGCTACATGTGTCTGTACTAGGCACCAAGCAAGCCCTAAAGAATTTCATTATACTGCAGTTAAAAGAATATTGAGATATCTTAAGGGCACACCTAATCTTGGTCTTTGGTAAACGAAGAATAGAGACTTTCTACTGACTGGTTTTTCAGATGCAGACTTTGCAGGTTGCAAAGAAGATAGAAAGAGCACCACTGGTACATGTCAGTTTCTAGGTGGTAGATTGGTGTCATGGAGTAGTAAGAAGCAGACTAGTGTGGCAATTTCCACTACAGAGTCTGAGTATATTGCTGCAGGTAACTGCTGTGCTCAGCTTTTATGGATTCAACATCAACTTGAAGACTATGGTCTCAAGGTAAGTAGAACTGCACTATTTTGTGATTCTACAAGTGCTATTTCTATTGCTAAAAACCCTGTATCACATAGCCGAACCAAGCATATAGAAATTAGATTTCACTTCATTAGAGAGCATGTTGAAAAAGAAGATATTTGTTTGGAATTTGTCACCATAAATAATTAAATTGCTGACATGTTTACTAAACCACTAGATGAAACTAAATTCAATTATTTCAAAATTGAATTAGGCATGTTAAACTTAGAGTAACTTGGTAAATCTGGCTAAGTAATTCAATGTTGACATATAGTAGTTTATGTCGACACAAAAGGAAATCTGTGTCGACATATAGTAATTTGTGTCAACACTTATGGTAAGTTGTGTCGACACAACAAAATAGTGCTGAGATAGTGGTGTCGACACTCAGAGTTTGGTGTCGACACATAGAAGTTCTATCATTTAGATAGTTGTGTCGACACATACAGAAGTCTGCGTCGACACACATATATTAGAGTCGACTATTAAGAAGTCTGTGTCGACACATCGCAAACTGTGTCGACACATAGTGTTGTTTGACTCTATCGAGACATTAGAAGTCTGTGTCGACACAATCTCTACAGTGTCAACACATTAAGTATCTATTACCCCGCCATTTGACCTTCTGTGTTGACAAACATATAAATAGGTCACAGAACAACTTTGTCGACTACACTCTCAACATTTTCGAGACCAAACCTTTGAGTCGACAAACCTTCATCTCTCTTCTCCTCAAATTTCTCGTCACCAATGGCGCCAAAGTTGGAGACCAACATCAACAAAGGCTATGAGTTAGTTCGCAATGCTTTTGAGAGTGCAGAGACTGAGATTAGAGATGTGATAACCCTAATCCAAGAAAATGGTTTAAAATATCTAGTTTTCGAACCTACCAAGATCTGGAAGACAAAAATTCTTGAATTCTATACAAAAGCAACCTTGGATTCAACTGGATTGAAGATTAGGTCATCAATTCAAGGAAGCAAAGTGAAACTTACCCAAAAGCATCTGAGAAAGACACTCCAATTGCCCAGGACTCAGGAAGATGATGAAGTCGCATCTTCACTGACAAAAGAAGCACTTCAATGGTGTGGCCTGCATCCCACCACTAAGATTGAATCATCAATGCAAAGGAAGTGGATGAACTCACAAGGAAAATTTCTATCAGAGATTATGGGAAAAGTAATTCTCTGCAAACCAGGTGGACATGATAGGATCTCAGCCTATATGTTCAGCTTGATGACCAGAATTATTTTCAGAATAAAGACTAACTGGTCTACAGTGATCTTTGACAAGATCAAGGAAAGCATGAAGAAACCTAATCTAGGTAGAATACTGAGTCTGTATCTGGCAATAACTATTCCTGAAGTGCTAAACCATACAACTGGATCTAGAATAAATCACATAAGAAGGATCGATATGAAAATACTATCCAGGTGGGAAAGAGTTTTGACAAAAGATGGTTCTACACCACAGAAACAACCACAACAGAAAAAGAAAAAGAAAACACCCAGGAAGCCTGACTCCTCTAGTGATTCAGAAGAACAAGTAATCTTCAGTTCAGATGAAGACCAACAAGAATCTACAAGAAAATCATCTGCTCCTAAGAATGTAGATGATAGTTAGATGTAGGGGGTGCATATTCCAGAAAGCCCCATCCCACTGGATCAAGTTCAGGATGTGCCTCCTCTAGGGGGATCCAATGAGCTTTCACCAGCTCCACAAGAGGTCTTGCCTCCAGAAAGTGTTCCTAAGAAAGAGCAAGCTGCCTTAGAGAGTGAAACAACCACTCAAACTATTCTTGAGGTAATAAATGATATTAATCAAACTATACTAGATACTGAGCCAGATACACTGACTGTGATTCTAACTGATGTTGAACAGACACACCATGATAACATCCCTGCACAGGATGTATCAATGGAAGATACATCTGCATTAGATGATGCTCCATTAAAAGTACAAGATACAGATGTTCCTCCAGTTCAACTACAACAAGAATTTACTCTTGAGAAATTGTTTCCTGACTTACCTGAAGTAAGAACTGAGGAAGTAGTACCAAGAACTGAGAGGGCGGAGACAGGGACTCAGGGGGAGTTGCCAAGAACTGATAAGGAGCTGCCCTCAAGTCCAAAGAACACAGTGAATCTTGAAAGTTCTTCTGAATCTGATGATGGAGAAGCACTAAGAGCAAAGAAGAAAAAATTGATGGTTTACAAGAAGAAAAGCTCAAATTATAAGAAAGCTTTACATACTGCTTCACAACCCTCAGCTCCAACAGTTGATTTTAGTTCATTATTGGTTGCTCTGCAAATTAAAATGGATGAGCAAAGAGCAGCCATGGAAAAATTTATGGATGAAAGCCATAAGGACCTTCAATTCACTTTGGCTCAAGATATAAAATCCATCAGATTTGAAGTAAACCAAAATAAGAAAGAGATGACAGATTGCTTCCATAAAGGAGGTAATGTTGTAGTTTATCTGGCCAAACAGCAACAAGAGGCAAGGGCACAGATTGATGATATAGTGGTCAAGAAAGGATATGTCCTAGAAAATCAACTTAGGATGAATGATAATCTTACTGAATCACATAATGTGATTGTTACTGAGTTAAAGAATAATGTCACTGCATTAAATGAGAAAAGGGCTAAAGAGAAGTCAGAATTTGATAAGAAACTTCAAGAAGATTTAGCAACTTTTCAATCAGCCATTCAAGCCTCTCAGTAGCTCATATCTGCTCAGCTACAGAAGTTTAAAGCTTATTATACAGAAGGAACCAATTATCTAGTTAATCAGATCAGGTTCCAAAAAGATGACTTAAGAGATCATATTGAGAGAGAAGTCATAAAGGGGGAGGGTGATAGTCAATGCTAGCTCAGAGCATCCCAAATGGATAACAAATGCTGTTAGAGCAACTCTGGGATATCCACCCGTATTTGATGATGATAATACAGCTGAGTCAGGAATTCAAGCTGCAGAAATTGAAGGGGGTCAGCAGGAGGTAGCTCAAATCATATACCCCCCTTCTAATTTTGAAGGAAATCAACACCTTGTTCAACAGATGTATAGCCCTCCAGAGGCTACTAAGAATGTTATATTTGAGAAAGTGGAAATGTCAGAGGCAGCACTGAATAAAGAGCAAGAAGCTCAACTCTCAAAGAAAAGGTTTAGAGAGCAGGCTGAACTAAAGCCTGATTTTGAAAGATGGAGTCCAACATCCAGAAATATAATACTCACTGTCTGGCAAGCTGTCAAAGACAAAATGCATGACAGAGGCAAGTGGTATTTTGAAGTTGAGTGGAATAAATATTTGCAAAGACAAGATGTGATACATCAGTTCAGAAGGGATCACAAGGCTGGGAAAATACCTGCTACAGCTGTAGAGCCCAGTAAAAACTTTTTCAAGCCTTATCATTATTTTGAAAGGCAAAAAGTTAAGGCTGAAGAACTTAAGAAGAAGGATCTCAAAGGCAAGAAGCTAGCTGAAGATACTGAAGCTCCAGTACAAGCAAGGGTCCAGTCTATAAAAGGCATAGTGATCAAGGAGCCTGATTAGCCTTAGGATAGATTGACTAAATTTTTATAACATTGTAATCTTCAGTTTTAAACTCCATGTAATCTGTTGTCAACAAACTTTTGTGAAGTTTAAACAAAACAATGATTCATGCTTATTTTGTTTGTATCATATTCTGTGATGATATTATTTACTTGTTTTGTTTATATGTCTCATTGTCATTGAATGTTTTTATACATCATATTGTTAATTTTATTATAAGTGATGTATATCATTGACTAAGGGTTATGACTTCTCCAAATATGGGGAGATTGTTGGGTACATTAGAAAATGTGTACCAGATTTGGAGAAGCCTCACCTAACCCAATGATATGCATCAAGTTGTATTTGATATTGTGTTGAGTTATCATGTGCAGGTTAAGTAAATGGAAAGGAAAATTCACTAAGTACTTGTGTCGACACTTGAGAATGGCTGTGTCGACACCAAGGGCCAGATTGTGTCGACACCCAGAATTTGTGTTGACACACAGAAAATCTGTCGGCAATTTTGTGTCGACACTAAGGGCCAGATTGTGTTGACATTATCAGGAGTTGTGTCGACACACAGAGAAGCTGTCGACACATTCCAGAATTCTGTCGACAACGACTGTGTCGACGCACAGAACTTGTGTCGACACATACCAGAATTCTGTCGACACCAACTTTGTCAAGATAAGGAGTGTTTGTGTCGACACACAGGACTTGTGTCGACACATTCCACAGAAGCTGTGTCGAGAAGTAAAAGTGAAGTTGTGTCGACAACAACAATACTTATGTCGACACATGGACTATGTGTGTCGACACATATGAAGTATTTACTCGACATTCTTTGCTGCTGAGTCAAAGTCCAATGAAGGCTGAAGTAATACAACTGGAGACTTGACAGCTGTCATTACTGACATTGCTGTCACATCTGTCATAGGTGTCAGAAGACTGTTTGAAACCGGAACAGCCGGTTACCATAGATGAAGCCTATATATAGATATGCTCTCCCAACAATCATAGAACAACACATACAGAACAGAGAAAAGTTAATCAAGCTAATCAATTATAATCTCTAAAGGATTGAGAATCCAGAAGAAGAGAAAGAAGAAACAGTCAACAGATTGTAGAGAGAGAAAAATAAGAAGGAGAGAAGTTGTCATCCAGTGAAGGTAGATTCTGAACAGTCTGCCTGAAGAATTCAGATCAAGTCTGAATAAGTATTCAGATTAATTTCTGAAGGAAGCTAATTGAAGAGATCAACCCTACTTTGTTCAGATTCAAGAAGCTTTGAAGAAAGCTAAGATAGGTTGATCCTTAAGTAATCAGTTCTATCAAGAACTGATCAAGAAGCCTTCAACCAATTATCTCTCCATCTGGTTGAAGATATCATTATCTTTTCATCATTAATTTTTGTAGGATCTGTAATAGATCTGAGTGTAGGAGATTTACATCTCTGAGTTGTAAGCCTAAATTATAAAGGCTGGGGTAGGGCTGAGTGCCTGAGGTAGGGGAATATGTTCCCTGAGTTATAGGCCTGTGAAAGAGGCTGAGGTAGGGATTTTGCCTGAGTTGTAGGAGTGCGGTGTCACTCTGAGTTGTAGGCTTGTGGAAGAGGCTGAGGTAGGGCTTGTGCCTGAGTTATAGGAGTGTGGATTCACTCTGAGTTGTAGGAACCAGTCTTGGTTCTGAGCTGTAAGATCTGTGGATCTGAGAAGAAGGAAGGAAGTTAGGCTGAATCTAGTACACTGTTAGATAGACGAAGGGGGAAAGTGGATGTACCCATCATTTGGGGAACCACTATAAATCTGGTGTGCAATCTGTGAATGCTATGTGTATGTGAATGTTGTGCTGTGTTTTCTGCTAAGTAATTTGCTAAATTAAATATAATTATCTGCCTAAGTCAGAAAAAGAATTGAACCTATTCACCCCCCCCCCTCTAGGTGTTTAGAACATCTTGAAACCAATTCTTTCAAACCAGTCGGCGCGACTATCAGAGGAGCTAGCGCTTGGTGGTAACCCGTTTGACTTTCGTCGATCGGTTAGCACGGTGTTGTAACTCCTACCGCCTGGCGTTAGCACTCTCGACGATTTTTCGACAGCGTTGAGTGCTCAAAAGCATTGAGTGGTTGAAAACATTGGGTGGTCAAAAGCGTTGAGTGGCTACCGCGGCGCGCTAGCTTCACAGTACCCAACCCGAGCGCTAGGTCATTTAAATCACTAGGCTACCGCCTGCGATAAGACTATCACCGCGTGGTAGCCTACAATTATCACTACTCATTTTTTGGTGTTACAATCCTCCCCTCCTTACAGAAATTTCATCCCGAAATTTACAGACAGTTATAAGGAAGACAACGACTTAAAAGTTAATACAACTTATTATTCCTACCAATAATGTTATAACAATTTATACAAACAACTCGGGATATTCATCACGCATGGTCTGTTCATGCTTCCATATTAGCTCTTCACGGCCATAATTGTCCCACCGGACTTTGACCATCCCGATTGTCTTGTTTCACAGCTTTTTAACTGCCTTATCCTCGATCTAAATGGGCCTAACCTTCGTCGTTAGACTGGATTCGACCGGTACGCGATCATTCGCAATCATGTGAGCTGGATCCTTCACGACTTTTCGAAGCACTGATATGTGAAACACATCACGCAACCCACTCAATTCTGTCGAAAGAGCTAGCTGATAGACAGCTTCTCCAACTCGTTCCACCACTTCAAATGGGTCAAGATACCTCAGACTCAGCTTTTTCAAGCATCGAATCCTAGATACGCCTTCGAATGTCTTAATCTTTAAATATACTCAATCGCCTACCGCAAACTCCACATGACGGTGTTTGGTTTTGTAATACTTTACCTGCCGGTCTTGGGCTATCAATAGCCTCGTCAAATTAGCTTCTTCTACTTCCTTACGCTTATACAACTTAGACCCGCCTGTTTCCTCCCAAGCTAATGGTGTACGGCACTTCCTACCATACAAAGCTTCAAAGGCGTCATCTTTAAACTAGCTTGATAGCTATTATTGTAGGCAAACTCTACCATATAATGATGATCTTCCCATCTCTTCCCGAAATCCAAGGCGCACAATCGGAGCATATCTTCCATCGTTCTGTTGGTCCTTTCAGTTTGGTCATCCGTTTGTGGATGGAAGGCCGTACTGAATGTTAACTTTGTCCCCAACAACTGATGGCTTAACCTCCAGTCATTTGAAGTGAAGCTCCCATCACGATGAACGATGCTATGGGGCACACCGTGCAATTGTACGATTTTCTCGACGTAAAGTTTAGTCAATATTTCAACTGACTCGTCCCACTTATTCGGAATGAAGTGAGCCACCTTAATCAACTGGTTCACAATCATCCAAACAAAATCATTCCTGCATTGTGATCTCGGCAAACCGTGCATGAAATCCATCGAAAGGGCATCAAACTTCCATTCCGAAATAGGTAGCGACTTCAGGAAACCTCCAGGCTTCTGGCATTCCGCTTTCACTAAGGCACAAGTCTGACATTTAGCCACATAAAGTGCTATGTCTTTCTTCATGCTTGGCCACCAGAACTGTCTTTATACATTTTTGTGCTCCCTGGGTGAATTAAATACTTCGTAAAATGAGCTTCATACATCAATTCATCTCTTAACTTACTCATACTTGGGACGCACAAACGACCATCTTTTCGTAAAAGGTCGTCATCCCAGGAGAATTCGCCATTTACTCCATCCACTGCATAGCGTTGCAAACTTTCATCGAGTTCCATTGCTCGCCGAACCCTATCGTCAAGGTCATATTGTACCTCCGTCCAGGTCAAGCACGCATTTGATGTGGAATTCTTGTCAATACAAGAAATTTCTAATGCGTCTAACTCTTGGATCAGACGCTCATAATGCATCTGCAACCAAGTTGTCTTTGCATTAGTCCTACGACTCAAGGCATCTGCGACGATGTTTCCCTTCCCTGCAGTATAATGAATCTGGAAGGTGTAGTCTCCGAGGAACTCCCTTCACCTATGTTGTCGCATGTTGAGATCCTTCTGATCCAACAAGTACTTTAGGCTCTTATGATCCGTGAATATATATCCACCTTCACGCCATATAAATCATGATGTCATAGTTTAAGTGAGAAAATCACCGCCGCCAACTTCAAATCGTGGACGGGATAGTTCCGCTCATGCACTTTCAACTGGAGTGAGCCATAAGCAATCACCTTTCCAAACTGAAGAATAACACAGCCTAAGCCGCTCCCTGATGCATCTCTATAAATTTTAAAGCTGTCCGCACCACATGGCGACGTCAAGATTGGCGCAGTGGTCAAGCGACTCTTCAGCTCATCAAAAGTTTGAGCACACTCTAGCGTCCAAATGAACTTTTGTTCCTTCCTTGTTAATGTAGTAAGAAGCAAAGCGATCCGTGACAAGTTTTCTACGAAACGTCTGTAGTAGCCTGCCAGTCCAAGGAAACTCCTGACTTCGGCCACAGAAGGCAACACTGGCCACTCCCGAATGGCTTTTATCTTTGACGGATCCACCACAATGCAGTCTCCACTCACCACATGGCCAAGAAAAGTCACTAACGACAGTCAAAACTCACACTTTGAGAACTTGGTGTAGAGCTTGCTTCTCCTCAGGGTGTGCAACACCATTCGTAAATGGTTTGCATGATCTTCTTTCGACTGAGAGTACATTAGAATGTCATCGATGAAAACAATTACAAACAAATCCAAGCACTCTCAAAATATTCGATGCATTCAATCTAGGAACACTGATGGCGCATTTGTTAGACCAAACAACATTATCGTGAACTCGTAGTGACTGTGGCATGTCCAAACGCTGTCTTGGGAATGTCACCTTCCTGAATCCTCAACTGGTAGTAACCTGACTTTAAGTCCAGTTTCTAATAGACGGTTGATCTGACTAATTGATCAAACAAGTCATCAACGCGAGGTATTGGATACTTGTTCTTCTCCGTCAGCTCATTCAATTCGCGATAGTCGATGCACAACCACAAGCTACCGTCCTTCTTTGTCATAAAGAGAACATGTGCGCTCTAAGGTGACATACTTAGGCATATATACCCCTGTTCCAGCAACTCTTGTAGTTGCACTTTTAGTTCCGCCATTTACTTTGGCGCTACTCAATATGGCGAGCGGGCCACAGGTTTCATACCTGGCACCACCGCAATAGTGTCATTGATCTCCTGAAGGGGCATCACCCATGGAGGTCATTAGGAAACACATCTGTATAATCCGACATAATAGGAGTGACACTCAACCGAGCTAAGTCCTAAAGGCCGCTATAGGCATGAAGAATTACTTCATGCATAGCCGAATAAGTGATGACTTGGAGAGCATACATCCATATCTTGCTCGATACTCACAGTCAAGCGAACTTAATCCCTCGTTCGGTGATCTTTCCCAGTGTGAATTCCATGAAATTGTGATCTATACCGGTACGTTGCTCCAAAAGCTAGACCATACCTATGATCACATCAAACACAACAATTGTTAGCATAGATGCTCCTACATCCTGATATGACCTCATAACGACATCTTACCATATCATTTTGACTCTTTTCATTATTTCCATGTCATTCCACTCGTATCTGTGGTACCAAAATAATCACACAAGGCATATATTAAGCCATAAGCAAACGACTTCTTGATTATTCATCAAACCATGTTTATATATGGACATAAGTATTATTGTATACATCATTCCTTACTAGGAACCATACGGTACATAATTACAGTTATTTATGTACATACATCAACATTCCCTTCTTGTTTGGTGTTGTCTAAGGGCCACTTCGGCATTCTCGGGCTTTATGCCCTTCTTTGCCACACGAGTAGCAAATGTGCTGTGTTCGCCCTGCAACTGCTCCAATCTTAGCTTTGGTTGTCCTTGGTGCATCACCGTGACATTCTCGGACACGATGTCCTACCTTACCATACAAAAAGCAAACATATGGAACACACCTTTTCTTTGTTCCCATGATTGTGGAAGAGGTCGATTCCAATAAATGTAATTTCTTCTTCCACTTGCAAGAGTTTGATTTTGACATATTTGCACAGATCGACACATTGAACTCGTGCCTCGCCCTGAACTTATTCAAGTCCATTTCCAACGACTTAGCAGTCATTATCAAGGCATAAAATCCAAGTAATTTTGAACCCACCAATAGACATCATAGTTCCTCACGCAGACCATCATAAAATCTGTTGGTCTTAGTATCCTCGGTTTCAAACACAAACTCTACATGTTGTCTCAGCGCAACAAATGCATGAAAGTATTCCTCGACCATGTACACTCCTTGACTCAGACACATTTTCAACGGTGGAGCCGATGCTCTTCCCCTTGTCATCTGCTCAAGTACACCAACCCGGAATTGAATTCACCACCGGAACAGAGGGTTGTTAATGCCTCTCATGTTAGGCCTTGATCATTGCAAAGACCACATCAGCAATCAACCGTATCGTATCTACCGAAGGAGGAGGTGTTGGTACCTTAGATGGCGTATTAATCCCAATCAAATGCTTGGGTTCTTGCTGCCCCGCAATCGCTCTAGTCGCCGACAATTGTGAAACACACAATTATGCAACTAAAATATTGCAAAAAGAAATACCATGAACGCACAAGTTCCTCAAATATGTGTATTTTCATTCCTAAGTGGACATTCTTGAGTTTATTTATGTTATAACGGGTCGCACATACACGTGCGCGCCACCCCGCAAAAGAATTCGACCACAAATTCGAAGGAGGAAGACCAAGACAAGCTGATACCAAATTGTAACACCTCAATCTGTTAAATAGCATATAATAGAAGGTCCGGTCGGGGCCCCACACTATATACCACAAACAGACGGCGAGGTTACATGTTAATATCAAAGACTACAACACGTATCCTAACTCAGAGCATTATAGCGGAAGCATTAGGGGTTATGATTGAACACAACTATCATGAATGTCCACTATATATAAAAAACCACCTTTATATATATCCATTGATTGTTTACAAAATACACAAAATGTTTGGCCTTAAGGCCTTACAGTTAAACTTCACAGGTGTGGATTACAAACATCGGCACGCAGGCCGGCCACACATGACAATAGTAAAACTATTCCATTCGGCCTTCGAGGGCCACCATAACAGCATGGGCTTCACCCCGTTATTTCCCGCTCGGCTCTCCAACACCTATATAGAGACAATCCACCCCGAGGGCGGCAAACAAGGCAACGGTCAGTATTCAGCTGACCAATTTATAATGACCCTACCCCTTTCCCGGGGAAGTGGCATTCCTTCCCTGTCGGCATAGCATTCTCACAAGAAGATATATCACAAGAACGTGCACTCACGCACAGTTCAACATATCACAAATGAATGCCTCAGCGGCCTAACATTCTGTACACTCAGGGCACATATTTGGTGTACCGAAGTTTAAGGCCCCACCACCGTTTCAAACGGCAAACTTGAACATTGCGCTCCACGGCCTACAGCCGGAGACTTTAGTCTTAATGGCACCCAGGCCTAAGACTCTCATTATATGCTACAATGAATGCCCAATAACCCGGGCAACTCAAGTTGACAACCATAACGCGGAGACAGGTCAGCTCTACCCGTTGCTCAAATCTCCACAAGTGGCGCGGGTCGGCTTCTTCCTTATCCGTTCGGCACGAAGCCTTTTTAAGAGCTCATAGCTCACAATAGCCACACTGTCCCCTAAGGACTGGTTTTATAATCAAAAGGGAGTTAATGCCAGCATTCATCACAATCGCTTGGCGGGATCCACAGAACTCTCTTTCTGCGCCCAAACTCAACCCAAACCCTGCAGTAACCTGAAGTGCCAGAAAACTGCTCTTTCACATCACAAATAGCTCTCTAGGAGCTATCGCCGTCGGCGACACCCACTGTCGCCCGGCGATATCAACAGTTACCAAAACAATGATTTCACCCGGGAATTTTCCAGGAGATCCTCTCCAGTACTTCATGTTGCTTCCATTCGCAGGCATAACCCCAGACTCCGTAAAATGCTCATTTATACGGGGAGTCTTCTCCGGTTTGCGTTCGCAAAAGAAAACATCATCAATCCAGACAACCTGTCCAGATGGACTTCACACCACATGTATATTTCATACTACACATTTCTGGATCTATATGCAAACTGACTTGGGGATACGAGTATTGACCCAACGAAATCCACTTAACAATTCCATCTTTTGGTGGAGGATTCCACACGCATGGAAAATTAGGACTTCACTTGTCCAAGAAGGAAGATCGTTACCCTTGAAAATCTCTTCGGAGCCATGACAGTGATCTATGATCTGGATGGAATTGATTGCCATAACTTCCTCGCCGCAGATCTAGCGTCTACTCACGATTCCAATCACAAGCAAATCTTGGATCAACCCTCACACAAGCTCCTGGACGTTCCTCTTCTTCCTTATCTAGAAGTACAACAGAGAAAGGATATGAGAAGATGAGAATAAAATCTCAAGTCCATTCTTATACAAAAGATACCGTCGCGCGGTAAATACTACCGCCACGTGGTAACATAGGCGGTTACCGCTTTAACCAGTCGGTGCCGCTATCAGAGCTAGCTCCCCGCGATAACATTTTAGCGCTTGGCGGTAACCCATTCGACTTTCGTTGATCGGTTAGCGTAGCACTGTAACTCCTACCGCCTGGCGTTAGCGCTCTTGATGATTTTTCGATAGCGTTGAGTGCTCGAAAGCGTTGAGTGGTCGAAAGCGTTGAGTTGTCAAAAGCATTGAGTGGCTACCGCGGAGTGCTTACTTCGCGGTACCCAACCCGAGCGCTAGGTCTTTTAAATCACTGGGCTACCGTCTGCGATAAGACTATCACTGCGTGGTAGCCTACAATGACCACTACTCATTTTGGGGTGTTACAATCTTGCAGCTCAATTGGTGATGAGAAGTTGACAAACTCCATAGTTAGGCGTGCTCTGGCTGGAGTAGTACTGGGATGGGTAACCTCCGGGGGAGTCTCCGTGGTGCGCGCTTGACTATCGAGTTTGCCTCATCAAAGGGAGGTTGTGGCCACCAACAACCCATCTGTGGATGGAGAGGGGTTGGTGTGCTTGGGCTGCAGCCCGGTAGCGTCACTTAGAGCGGAGCCGTGACACCGTCACGGCATCACGTTGGATCGGATAGGGGCGTTACACAGGGCCATTGTCGGCGGTGGCCCTGCCCTCCGGACAACCCCTAGTGGGTTCGCCAAGGTCTGCAGGCCCCGCCGCGGGAGCTGGGCAGGCCGTCGGCGACGGCAAAGCCCTAAGTCATATTTTTTTATTTCTAAAAAAAGGTGTATAATAAAAAAAAATTATACTAATTTTAAATACTTTTAAAATTAAATTATATAATAACAAAATATAAAAAATAAATTATGTAATTTTAAAAACATATAAAATAATTAAAAAATAATAATAAAAATACTTATAAAAATACTTATAAAAATAATATTAAAAATATAATACTTATAAAAAGAATAATACTTATAAAAATAATAATTATCCACAACACTCAAGCTTTTATCCCATTGTAGTGGGGTCGGCTATATGGATCCTTTGTCGACATTGTGCCCTATCTTTTGTCATACTCTTACTAATGTCTAAGTACATCACGTCTTATAGTTTCATTCCAAGTCTTTATATTGGTCTACCCCTCTCTTGTTTAACATGTCTAATGACTAGACTCTCACAACGCCTAACAGGTGCCTCTAATGGTCTACTTTGTACGTGTCCAAACCATCTTAGTTGAGCTTCTCGCAACTTCTCTGCAATTGGTGCTACTCC
Organism: Platanthera guangdongensis; assembly: GCA_039583875.1. Lineage (NCBI taxonomy): Eukaryota > Viridiplantae > Streptophyta > Magnoliopsida > Asparagales > Orchidaceae > Platanthera > Platanthera guangdongensis. The sequence continues at coordinate 236,370,104 of CM077158.1, forward strand.
TGTCTTATCCCTGAGACATTCATTTCTAATTTTATCCAATTTTGTGTTTCCACACATCCACCTAAGCATTGTTATCTCCGCAACTCCCATTTTTTGCTCATGTTCACAATTCACTACCCAACACTCAGAACTAAAGAGCATCGCTAGTCTAATTGCAGCATGGTAAAACTTGCCCTTACTTTTATCATCCCTGACGCGCCTCTTCACTTCAACCAACCCGCTTGGAAAATGGTGAGGGTTCTGTTAGGTAGACAGCTAGCATAAAATTTAGTCACGCTTATGAATTTGGATCATTTGAGAATATAAAAATATTTATACAAATAATTAAATATTAAATAAATAATACTTATAAATAATACTTGTAAAAATAATTAAAAATAAAATTATTTTTCTCCAAGATACGAGCATCTTTGCGTGGGCTGCATCCGTGCTCCATGCTCTCAAGCGGCCTTTGGTCGCCTTCAGGCGGGCTTCGCCCGTGCTTGATGCTCTGGGCGGGCTTCGGCCACATAAAAGCGGGTATCACTCGCTCACGCAATCCACATGCTCGACACTCTACCCGCCGCTCGCGGCTCCCCGGAGCCCTGGGATTGATGTTTAATTTTGCATACGCGCTCCAGGGTGACCACAAGTGACGGTTGCAGAGCTAGTGCATTACGTTGAAGTTGGTGAAGCCCGCTTCTATTTCGACCGCCCGGAGCATCAAGCATGGACGAAGCCCGCCAAGAAGCGGCCAAAGGACGCCGCGAAGATGCTTGTATATATACTGTTAGAAGATAGCAGAAAAATCTGTAAAAGCTCATTGTAATTGTGGCCCATTTATGAGCTCAAGTTTGTCTTAGGTTTACTCCCACATTGTATTTTTAGGATTTCGCTTCCTCTCTTCCTATATATATATGTACTCATACTTTAAGTTTATACAAGAAATACAACCCACTAGGTTCATTTCTCTCTTTTTCTACATGGTATCAGAGGGATACAGTCCGATCTGTCTGTTTCTGTCCACCTGGTTCTCCTGTTAACCAGGCGGTTTGGTCTTCGGCTTATCCGCTCTATCTTACGGTCTTCCCTGTTTCTAACCGCAGCTTTTCGCGCGGTCAGTTGTTCTCTTGTCGCTCCTCTTGCTCTCTCTCATGGCTTCCACCTCTTCTTAACCCCCCCCCCTCCATTTTTATAAACCTCTCGGACCGGTGGGCCCCCCTTCCCCCTAACCGAGCGGTTTTATATCTTCTCGCCCGGCTTCCCGCCCTCTCGCTGCGGTCTCTTCTTCTACCCGTTGGCTCTCCTTCCTCCTTTTCTTATCGCGCAACTTCTTCCCTTGTTCTCACTGCGGCTTTCCGAACCGCTGCGAGCACCGCATCTTAGTCGCGGCACCTTTCTGTGTTGCTAGTGTTCTCATCGAGACCGTGCGGTCTCCCTTGCAAAAGTCGCTGTGGCTTCCCTTCCCACTGCTGCATTCCTACCAGCAATAACTTTCCCTCCCGCTCTTGTCTTTTCCCTGGTCTCTACGGGCTTCCCGTACGGCATTCTCTTGCCACTGCGGCTTCTCTACCCGCTGCAGGCTCCGCATCTTGTTCACGGCCTCTTGCCGTTGGTGTGTTGACACCGAGACAGTACAACTTCTCTTCTTTTTCGCTCCACTTTTTTTGGGTACATTAGTCACAATGTACTTGATTTGAAGAAGTCCTTTCAACTCAATGGTATACACATATTTGTATTTGATGGATATTTCAGTTTATGTGTGCAAGATTACTTATTGATTGGACATGTGTTCACAAGAATCTAACTTGTTTTGAAAAAAAATGTCAAAGTTCAAAAGTGTCGACACACTTCAACTGTGTCGACACCTTTACAATAGCTGTGTCGAGACAAGTCAGCACAGTCTACATTTAACAACTTACAGCACAGAAAATTGACTAAGTACAAAAGTGTCGACGCACTTCAACTGTGTCGACACCTTTAAAGAGGCTGTGTCAAGACAAGTCAGATAACTCGACACATAGAAGATTCAAGACAGATGTGCCAAGACAAGTCAGTTGTCTCGACATCTTGAAGACAAAGTCAGCTTACTCGACACCGTAAAGGTTAAAGCAGTTGTGTCGAGACAAAGCTACTGTCTTGACACAAAGAAGATGTTGAATCCCTAGTTGATTTGGGCTAGGTTCACTAACCTAGGATAATTGACCCACCATGTATAGCCAGGGTCATGTCATTGTGTCCTAGAGTTTAGGCTAAGTCTTTAGTATCAACCACACATGGACCAGCCAACAGAAGACTGCAGAAGACTCAAAGACTTAGAAGAAAATAAGTTCAGAAAGTGAGTTCGATGTTCGTCGAACTCAGCTCGACGAAAGTCGTGCTCCGCTCGACGAACTCAGAATAAATTCTCTGAGTTGAGCTCGACGATATTCGAGCTCAGGTCGACGAATTCTGGAAGTTCATCCGCAACACTTTAAGTCTAGAATCCTTTCTCTGAACTCAGGTCGACGAAGTTATATTATCAGCTTGACGAACTTGGAGCACATAATTGGGAAGTTTCTCTCAGTAAGCAGTTAGTTGAACTTATGGCTGATATCGAGTCGAGTTCGAGCGATTTTGGCTCGGCTCGAAATCGAAATTTTCGACTCGAACTCGGCTCGAAATCAACTCGAAATCGAAATTTTCGACTCGAACTCGGCTCGAAATCAACTCGAAATCGAAATTGATTTCGAATTGAGTCGGCTCGACTCGAAATAACTCGATTCCGAGTAGGCTCGAAATCGAATCGAGTCGGCTCGAAATCGAATCGGATCGGCTCCAAACCGAATCAAATCGACTCAAAATTGAGCAGTTTTTTTGTTTTATTCCAAATTTACTCAAAATTAAATTGGGAAACCTATAAATTTAGCAAATGAAACACTTAAAGCCTAAATTCTTTTATTTAGGTTTAAATTTTGTTATTTTTAATCTTGAAATAAGAATATATTAATAAATATATAATTTTTTAATTAATTCGAGTTAATTCAAATCATATTTCGAGCGATTCAGGGCTGGCTCGAAATCGACTCGAAATCAGATTCGAGTCAAATTGAATTGACTCAAATTGAGTCAAATCAATTTTAACCGATTCCGATTCGGCTCAATTTTTGAACGATTTTCGAGCGACTTTCGAATTTTGAATAATATGCTCAGCCCTAGTTGAACTTAGGTCGACGAACTTGGTTCCCAGGTCGACGAACATGATTTCTCTGGTCGACGAACTTTGATCTTAGGTTGACGAAATCTGTTCTCTGGTCGACGATTGCTGTGCAGCTCCAGACTTGGAATTTTCCCTCATTTTGTCCTTATTCTATAATTCCTGAGTGATTAATGCGTATATTCTCTGAATATAGTCGTTAGTGACAGCATTGATTACGGTCTTCGTCAGGAATATTACTTGTCGTTTTTAATAGGACAGTTGGGGAAATTCATTAATGATATATTCTCTCCAGCCGCATTTCCATTCTCCAGGCAGTCAGCATTCAATGCCAAAGGATTTCAAAATTTAAAGGAGAATTAGACAGAGATATATAAAAGAGATTTTCTCTTTCAATCGATAAAAGAGAGACGGAACACAAGAAATCATTCAAGAAAAATAAAAAGCTCTGTCTTTATCAAGTGTTCATCCTTCAGCAAGCTTTCAAGAGACAATCAACTTCAATCTGTCTACAGCTTTTTGGAGAAATCTTTAGAAGACCTACTCACCCTGCAAAGCTCTCATTCTTCCTAAACAGATCTTCTTCTCGGGGGGAGCTTTGACATCATCAAGGATCCACAAGTCTTCTCACTTGCTTTGCGAAAAGAGAAGATAATATCTAGTTTCATTTGTTTCACCCCATTGTACACAGGGTTCTAGCTCCCTTCAAAAGTTAAACACTTGATTGCAAGTCTCCTGATCAAAAGACTTGATTTGGTTTTTAGGCACCTGATCAAAAGCCTGAAGGGTTTCCTGATCTACCTGAAGCAGATCTTGTGGTGACAGGCACCTAAGCAAAAACCTGATTGATGGCAGGGCACCTGATCAAAAACCTGAGTGGATTCCTACCAGGGTGGTAGAAGAGTGGATGTACCCAAGTTTTAGGGGAACCACTATAAAACTTCGTGTGTCGTCTGTGATGCTCTCTTATTTTTATTGTTTGTTGCTTGCTGTGTAGTTTAGCTTTTATTTCTGCACTCTTTGATTACACTTATAAGTATCATTATTTTACTTATGCAATAAAATATGATAAGATTTTAAAACACTCTATTCACCCCCCACCCCCCTCTAGAGTTAAACAGTCTAACCTTACAGGTGGTATCAGTGCATACCACCACTTTCAATTGGTATCAGAGCGAGGTTATCTTTGGTTTCACATATTCACATCTGAACCAAGATCCTTGTTAGATGGTTTCTCTCTTCTTTAGTTTTTCTGTTATTACAGCAATGGCACAAAATAAAGATTATGCTAGCACCAAACCTCTAGTCTGCTACTTAAACAAATTTGCAATCTGGAAGGCAAGAATCAAGCTATACATGAAGTCTATTGATGAGGATACTTTCAACTCTATTTTGATAGGTCCTCCTCAACCTACAGCATCTACATCTACAACAACTTCTAGCACTCATGCAGTTCCACCACCTGAGTGGACTGATGCTCAGAAGAAAGCCAAAATAGCTGATGCTACAGCTATGAATATATTGGCTCAAACCATGTCAGATGATTTCTTCCAGAAGGTGGCTGAGTGCACCTCTGCAAAAGAAATCTGGGATTCTCTAAACCAGATGGTGGCAGGCTCAGCAGATGAAAGAAAGGAAAGAAGATCCCTCCTAATATCTCAGTATGAGAACTTCAAGAAGGAGGAATCTGAAATAGTGGCTGAGATGTATAATAGACTTAGTGTTATCATCAATGAACTGAAAACCCTGGACAAAGATATCTCCTTGACTGAGATCAATGACAAGATCCTGATGTGCTTCCCCAGCACTTGGGATTCTAGGATCTGGTCAATCAAAGAAGCCAGAAACATGAATGAGATATCCAATGAGTCTCTCTTGGGAAAGCTCAAATCCTATGAGCAATTAATCAAGACCGGAGAGGCTGCAGAACTGAAGGCCTCAATCTCTTCAAGGAAGGAACACAATATTGCTTTCAAAGCAACAGAAGAATCTGAAACCCTTCTAGCCAATTAAGAGTTGATGAGCTTGCTGGCCAAAAGATTCTACAAACTGGCCAAGAAAGATTTCAGGAGAAGACCATCCAAGAGTGATGACAAACCTAAGTATGACAGAACTCCTACCAAGGAGATTGTCTGCTTTGGATGCAGAAAGCCTGGGCACATTCTTCTTGAATGCCCAGAAGCTCAGAAAAGAGACAGGAGAAAAAAGAAAGAGAACAAGAATAACTCCAGCAAGCATTCAAACAAACACTCCTCCAGCAAATATAAAAGAAAGGAAAAAAGGTTTCATTGCTGAAACCTGGAGTGATACTGATGAAGAGGCCTCATCTTTCAACTCCAGTGAAGATGAAGAAGAAGCCAAGGCAAGAGAAGTTTGCCTCATGGCAATTAATGCCCCATGCAACAGACCCAATGCTGAAGACTAAGCAGAAATCCATTCTGAGGAATCAGAAGAGGAATCTGAGACAGAAGAGGATCAGGTAATCTCTTCCTTTGATTTTAATTCTACTGATTTTAAAAATGAGTTTAAATCATTATGCAATGACCTAATAAAATCTGAAAAAGAAATCAAAATGCTAAGAGATAGGCAGTCTGAATTTGATAATTTATTTGCTGAAAACACTAGGCTTAAAGATGATTTAATTTTAGCAAATGAACAAATTATTTCCCTAAAAACAGAATTATTTTAGGCTAAGCAACTTTAGGAATCTCTCAATGGGAGAAGTCTTAAGCTGATGGCCATTACAAGTACAATCAATGCCAGACTAAATGGCAAATTGGGCTTAGGTGCTTCATCAAGCTTGTTGGGTACATTGGTCAAATGTACCTGATTTGAAGAAGCCTCACCTAACTCAATGATATACATCATAATGTATTTGATGTTTGTTTGAGTTACTTGTGCAGGTTAGGTACTCACTGGACTGAAGCTAAATGTTTCTAAGTCCATGTGTCGACACCCAGAGGGAAAGTGTCGACACTTGAGAAAGCTTGTGTCGACACCCAGACAAGCAGTGTCGACACTTGGAGTCATTGTGTCGACACCTGGGATGAAGAGTCGACACCAGACAGAAAGTGTCGACACTTGGAGCTGTGTCGACACTCAGTGAAGAAGTATGCAGAAAAGCTGTGTCGACACTTAGCAGAAGTGTCGACACCTAGAAGAGCTGAGTCTACATCAGAAAGTGTCGACACTTGGAGTTGTGTCGACACTCAGCAAAATTCTGCAGAGACTAAGGACAAGTGTCGACACTCAACACAATGTGTCGACACTCAATCAGCAGAGTCAACATATGAAGAATGTGTCGACACTCAGCACAATGTGTCGACACACAAACAGAAGAATCAGTAATTGAAGTAAGTGTCGACACTCAACACAATGTGTCGACACTATGCAGAAGAGTCAACACTTGAAGAAAGTGTCGACACCCAGCACAATGTGTCGACACTTAGTTGAAGAGTCTACACTTGAAGAAAGTGTCGACACAAGGAGCTGTGTCGACACTTAACAAAGAACAGAAAAGTTTACAAAATATTCTAAGTACAAGTGTCGACACTAAGGAAATGTGTCGACACTCAGCTGAAGAAATAAAATTGAAGACTTGTGTCGACACCAAGAAGCAGGGTCGACACTTGACAGTTTCAACACATGAAGATGTGTCGACACAAAGGAGATGTGTTGACACTTAGAAGAATACAGTTAAAGAATGAAGAACAAGTACTTGTGTCGACACTCAATTTCAGTGTCGACACATGCAGAAGAATTAGTGTCGAGACATACAAGGAATTGTGTCGACACCTTGTAGACTTGTGTCGACACTTACACAGCATGTGTCGACACTTAGTCTATAAGTGTCGACACTTAAGAACAGAAAGTCTCGACACTATCTGACAGTTAGAGAATTTCAAGAAGTGACTGGTTGACATGACAGCAGCCGATCCAGCCGGTCTACAGCAACTGTCAGAGAAATCAGAAGTCTGTTATGAACCGGACCAGCCGGTTACCATGAAGGAAGCCTATAAATAGGCACCCATAGTTTACAGAAATTAGGTTGATAGTTGTTAATGCAGTTGTTGTGAAGTTGTTGATCAAATTGTTAACAGAGTTCAGATTATTGTTGAAGTAATCTTTAAAGTGGTATACTGAGAATCAACACAAGAAGATCTGGCAGTCCAACTGCAGATCTAAGAAGTTGGAGAGAGAGAGCTCCAATCAAGAATTCAGTCTTTGGAACTAAGGCTGAGAAGAAGGATTCAGAATCATCTGGATCTCAAGAAGCAGAGGTCAAGGATCAACTGCAGAAGATTCAGACTAATTCAGTTCTAACTCAAGAAGCTTTGAAGGAAGCTAAGTCAGTTTGGATCTAACTGAGTTCTTCCAAGAACTCTTCAAGAAACTCTCAACTTATCTCTTATTTTCTGAGTTGTAGAGTTAGCTATTGTATTTCTATTTTAACTTGTAGGATCCATTGGATCTGAGAGAATTGTAAGCCTATATTATAAAGGCTGAGGGTAGGGCTTGGTTGCCTGAGTGTAGGAGTTGAAGAACTCTGAGTGTAGGCCTTAATTGGTTGAGTGTAGGCCTGGGTGGCTGAGTGTAGGCCTTGGTGGCTGAGTGTAAGGATTTGGGCCTGAGGTGTAGGAACCTAGTTGGGTTCTGAGATAGTGGAGAAGGTTGGCCGAATCTAGTACACTGCTAGATAGGCGAAGGGGGAAAGTGGATGTACCCAAAGATTGGGGAACCACTATAAATTAGTGTGTCTGCTGTGCTGTGCTGTGCTGTGGATTAACTGTGTATATTCTGTAATTGCTGTTAGCTGTAGAATTCTGTGAAATAACTATTGTGCTGCCAACAAAGTTTCAAAAAGGTTTGGTCACCTATTCACCCCCCCCCCCCCTCTAGGTGTTTAGGTACCATATCTTTCAAGTGGTATCAGAGGGAGGTTCCTCAAAACAAGGACTAACAGTCTAAGGAGATCCTGTTTGGCAGAAACAGTCTAAGTCAGAAAACAGATTCAAGAAATTCAAGAACTTCAAGAAACATGGGTTCTTATGAGAATCACAAAGAGTTGGGTTCCATGAAGTTACCCATATACAGGAAGGAGATTTTTGGAATCTGGAAAGAAAGGGTTAGGCTATTTATGGAGGCCTCAGACCCAAGAATCTACATCACAGTTAAGGAAGGGCCTTATGTGCCAATGAAGATTTCAGTACTGGATGCAAATCAGAGGACTCCAAAGGATTTCTCTGAGATGACCAAGGATGAAATTGTCCTAGCCACTATGGACAAAAGGGCACAAAACATTATAGTAAGTGCCATTGATGATGCCACCTTCCAGAACTTAATTCACTGTAAGACAGCAAAAGAGATGTGGGACACTCTTATAGTGTATATGGAAGGATCTGAAGAAGTTAGGCAAGATAGGAAGTCCTTGCTTAATCAAGAGTATGAGAGCTTTAGGCAAGGAAGAGGAGATAGCATCACTGAATGCTACAAGAAGTTCTATAGAATTGTTAATGAACTCATGTCCTATGGAAGAGAGTTCACTAACTATGAATTGAATGATAAGTTCTTAAGGTCCCTAACCAAAGATTGGGACACCAAGATCTGTGCCATCAGAGAAATGGCAAAGTTGGGAGAAATTCCTCCTCCCACACTGTTTGGAAATTTGTTGTCTTATGAGATGCAGCTGTCAGTGAGAAAAGAGGAGGAAAAATCAACAAGGACTGAGCACAGGGAAAGGACTATTGCCTTCAAGTCAGAAGTACCTAGAAAGGGCAGGACTAAGTCATCAACTCCTCCTCCAGAGGTAGTTGAATCAGAATCTGATGAATCTGTTAGCACAAAGTCTACAAGCAGTGAAAGTGATGAAGACTTTGCTGCATTCACCAGACATTTTCAGAAATTCCTGAAGAAGAAACAATGGAGGTCCAGACCTTCATTTTCCAAAGGGAAAGAAGTCCAGTATCAGGAGAAGAAACCTTCAAAGAAGGACAAGAAAAAGACAAAGACTAGTAAGGCAACTGGGTCTAAGATAGTGTGTTACTGCTGCAATAGACAGGGTCATGTTATTGCAGATTGTCCTGAGAGAAGAAAAGAATCCAGTGACAAAAAGAAGACTCACTTCAAAGGAAAGAAGGAGAAGTCCTTTGTTGCAAAGAATGAGAAGACTCTTTCAGACATTTCTTCTTCAACACTGAGACAGATGCTGAAGCCTATATAGGGCTATTTGCTGAAGAAGAAGAGGAGTTTATGCAGATCATGGAATCAATCTATGAACAAGAAGAGTGTCAGTGCCAAGGACTGATGGCATTGACTGAAAGTACCAAAATCCTGGAGCAGCCAGGACCTAGTCAGGTACAAAGTCCAACTCAAAGTTCAGATTTCAGTTCTAGTTCAGAGTCAGATTCATCTTCATCAAGTGATGGAAGTGTTTCTGAATCTGATGGAGATATTCATCAGCTCTTAGATGAATATAAAGTACTGTTGCAAGCCTATAAGAAAAGCAAGTCCCTTGCCAAAAGTCAGGCAAAGGAAATTGCTGATCTAAAGGCAGCTGCAACAGACTTTGAGAAGGTATTTGATCAAAAGCTCAATGAGGTAGCCAGGCTGAAACACATTACTGTGATTCAGATGGGAACTATCACTTATAAAAATGATCAAATTAAGTTACTGGAGATCAATCTCCAGAAGGAAAGAGAGCTAGTTGCTAGGTTTTCAAAACCTAAATCAGTGCTACCCTTGATTGATGAATTTGTTCATCATAAAGGAAAGGCTGGATTGGGTTTTATTAAACCAGCTGGGACTGTTCAGGATCAGTCCAAGTCCAAGGGCAAAGCCTCAACATTCAATAAGCCTGCTGTAGTCAAGACAGCCAAGTCTGTACCTAAGCAAAGGTACAACAAGTTTGAATGCTGGTGTTGTGGCAAGGTTAGCCACTTTGCCTTGGATTGTTGGCACAATGCCAGTGCCAAGTTGAGTAGCAAGTTACCTGGTGGAAAGCCAGCAGGTAGCTATGTCAAGTTGCAAACTAACAATCACCAAGGACCCAAGTTTACTTTGGGTTCTAAGGTTCATTAATTTGTTTTGCAGGTGAATCCAAGTGGCCATACCCCAACATGGTACTTGGATATTGGATGTTCCAGACATATGACTGGAACAAGGGGACTACTGAAGGACTACATTCCAATCAAAAATGGTCCTAAAGTGACCTTTGGTGGTTCTGAAAAAGGAATCATCAAAGGGTTTGGTAACATCTCTTCAAACCTTGTTACCATTACTCAAGTGGCTTATGTTAAAGGGTTGAAACACAACCTCATTAGTATAAGTCAGTTAAGTGATGTAGGGTATGACATCTCATTTGTTAAAAATGGTTGTCATATCAAGAGGTCAAGTGATCAAGAGATCATTTTGACAGGATATAGAAAGAGGAATGTCTACTGCTTAGACATTATGATTGAGAACAATGGTTCTCCTGTTTGTCTTGTAGCTGATGAGACAGTCTCTCATTGTGTCAAGTGGCACAAGAGGATTGCCCATCTTAATTACAAGACTATTAGCAAACTCTTTAGCAAAGAGTTAGTGAGGAATGGTCCTCAAGTTAAGTGTGTCAAAGATGGCATTTGCTCACCTTGTCAAAAGGGCAAGCAGACTAAATCCACCTTTAGAAGCTTAGACAACAAAGATGCTATGAGGTGTTTATACCTCTTGCATATGGATCTATTTGGTCCAATGCCAGTTCACAGCTTAGGTAGGAAGGTCTATACCTTTGTAGTTGTTGATGACTACTCAAGGTTTTCCTGGGTGTTCTTCTTAAAGCAAAAATCTGAAATACCTAGTGTCTTCCATAGCTTTGTTAAGCAAATTCAGAATGAATTGAACTGTACAGAGGTCAAAATTAGAAGTGACCATGGTACTGAGTTTCAGTCTGAAAGCATGACAAAGCTGTGTGAAGACTATGGGATATTTCAAGAATTCTCTTCACCTATAACACCTCAGCAAAATGGCATTGCTGAAAGGAAAAATAGGACCTTGATAGAGGCTGGTAGAACCCTATTAAGTGATTCATCACTGCCAGAATATTTCTGGGCTGAAGCAGTTAACACTGCATGCCATGTGATAAATAGGGCTACCATCACTAAAAGGTTAAACAAGACCCCCTATGAAGTTGTGAAAGGCAGGAAACCAAATCTATCTTATTTCAGGATTTTTGGTTGCAAATGCTTCATACTTAACAATGGAAAGTCTTACCTAACTAAGTTTGCTGCCAAGTCCCAAGAGGGAGTGTTTGTTGGGTACAGCAATAATAGTAAGGCTTATAGAGTCTACAACTTGACTACACAAGTTGTAGAGGAGTCTGTGCATGTAGTTTTTGATGAGACACAACTAATTAACAATGAGTTGTCTAGCAATGTATGCAGCCCCACAGGTCTTACTAAGAAGATGGACAAGCTAACCATAGAAGATGTACCTGCTGCAAGACAGCAAGTAGAAGAAGATGGCTTATGTCCAGGGGGAGAACTACATGTACCAGGAGCTGAAGAAGTACAAGGAACTCAGCATGATGAAGATGCTGTAGAAGTACAACCAGAAGTAAGGATGCCTCTAGCAAACAGGCATCTAAGAGATCATCCAGTAGAGCTGATTATTGGAGATCCAAGACAAGGTGTTCAGACAAGGAGCAGAAATCAGAATGCTGTAGTATATTCAAGTTTTCTGTCTCAAATAGAACCAAAGAAATTTGAAGAAGCAATACAAGATCCACAGTGGACTGAAGCAATGCAGGAAGAGCTTAATCAGTTCAAGAGGTGCAAGGTTTGGGACTTGGTTCCTAAACCTAAAGATCACAATGTGATAGGTACAAAGTGGATCTACAGGAATAAGTTAGATGAACAAGGAATCATCATTAAGAATAAAGCAAGACTGGTTGCAAAAGGATATAGGCAAGAAGAAGGTATTGATTTTGATCAAACCTTTGCTCCAGTAGCCAGACTGGAAGCCATAAGGATGTTCTTGGCCTATGCAACTTATCAAGGATTCAAGGTATACCAAATGGATGTCAAGTCAGCATTCCTAAATGGTAATTTGAAAGAAGAAGTCTATGTGGAGCAGCCTGCAGGTTTTGTTGATCCAACTTTACCTCATTATGTCTATAGACTTAGGAAAGCATTATATGGGTTAAAACAAGCACCTAGAGCTTGGTATGAAACCCTATCTAGTTTCCTCATTGAGAACAAGTTCTCAAGGGGGAAAATAGATAAGACTCTATTCCTTAGGGAATCTAGAGGCAAAGTCATACTTGTCCAAATATATGTAGATGACATTATATTTGGGTCTACTGAAAGTAGCCTTTGCAAAAAGTTTGCAAAGCTTATGCAAAGTCAATTTGAGATGAGTAGTATGGGAGAGCTGAAGTTTTTCTTGGGTCTCCAAGTTAAACAGACTGAAAATGGTTTATCCATATGTCAGTCCAAGTTCACCCTAGAACTCATAAGGAAATATGGTATGGATTCCTCCAGTACCATGAAGACTCCTATGGGGTCAAGTATGTCTCTAAGCAAGGATGATGCAGGGAAACCTGTAGATGAAACCTTGTATAGAGGGATAGTTGGCTCCCTACTATACTTGACTGCAAGTAGGCCTGACATTATGTATGCTACATGTGTTTGTGCCAGGTATCAAGCCTGCCCTAAAGAGTCTCACTTGACTGCAGTCAAGAGAATCTTGAGATATCTAAAGGGCACACCTTATATAGGCCTCCTGGTACCCTAGGAATGGAGATTTTGATCTAACAGGCTATTCAGATGCAGACTTTGCAGGATGCAAAGAAGATAGAAAGAGCACCACTGGATCCTGTCAATTCCTAGGTGGAAGACTCATTTCATGGAGCAGCAAAAAGCAGACTAGTGTGGCTATTTCCACAGCTGAGTCAGAATATGTAGCTGCAGGAAGTTGCTGTGCTCAACTTTTGTGGATTCAACATCAGCTAGAAGACTATGGATTTCAGGTAAGTAGAACTCCACTTTACTGTGATTCTACAAGTGCTATTTCAATAGCTAACAATCCTGTATCACATAGTAGAACTAAACATATTGAGATTAAATATCACTTTCTTAGGGAGCATGTAGAAAGAAATGATATTGCACTTGAATATGTTAAAACTGATAATCAATAGCTGATATGTTTACTAAGCCCTTAGAAGAAGCTAAGTTCAATAGGTTCAAAATTGAACTAGGTATGATAAACTTAGACTAAGTTTACAGAACTAAAAATTGGCTAAGTAAAAAGGTGTCGACACATAGACAAGTCTATGTCGACACAGAATAGTAAGTGTCGACACTTCAGAAAATGGTGTCGACACATCTAGGAATGTAGTGTCGACACTTCGGAATGTTAGTGTCGACACATGACAAGTAGGTGTCGACACATCCCAAGTGGTGTCGACACTTAGTATTTACTCAGAATTTTTCTAAGTCAAGTCTCGACGATGTGTCGAGTTATGTTGTGTCGACACATAACCATGTGTCGACACATAAAATCTGTTGACTAAACTTGTGTCGACACATGAGTGTCGAGACATTATAAGTCTGTGTCGACACTTATTGCCAGTGTCGACACATCTTTAGTAATCCATCCCGCCTGTTCGTCTTCAAACCAGAAAGGTATAAATAGGGTTCTGTCTTTGTGTGTCGACACGCTTTCAAAGTTTCGAGACCAAAACTCTTGTGTCGACATTTCTCTCTTCTAAAGACTAATTCTCCAAACCCTAATGGCTCCCAAGCTGGAAGAGAACGTTAACGAAGGCTATGAACTGGTTCGTGGCGCATTCGACGATGGCGATCAAGAAATCAAATCGGTGATAACCCTAGTCACCGATTCTGGATTGGAGTATCTGGTTTCAGAACCAACTAAAATATGGAAGAAGGAGGTAATTGAATTCCTTGCTGGAGCTTCTGTAGATGACTCAGGTTACAAGATCAAATCAAGAGTTCATGGCACCAAGGTCAAGATTTCACCCAAATCTCTGAGAAAGGTACTTCAGCTACCTAAAGTTCAGGAAGAAGAGGAAGTGACAACATCTAAGACCAGGGAAACACTTACCTGGTGTGGACTAGATCCAAAGCTAAAGATAGGATCAGTATTCAACAGGAGAGGAATGAATACTCAAGGAAAATTCTTGTCAGAAATTATGGGTAAAGTAATACTCAGTAAGACTGGAGGGCATGACAGGGTGTCAGCCTCCATGTTCAGTGTTATGACCAGAATCATTTTCAACCTCAAAATAGACTGGTCAATGGTTGTGTTTGAGAAAGTTAAGGAAAGTCTGAAGAAGCCCAATCTGGGCAGGATACTTAGTCTCTACCTGGCTGGTACAATACCAGAGGTAATGAGTAATGCTGCTGCTACTAAAATCAATCACATGAGAAGGACGGACCAAAGAATATTTTCCAGGTGGGAAAGAGTACTCTCTCAGGAAGTTCCTACTCCAGAGAAGCAGGTTTCTAAGAAGGATTCCCCTCCAAAGAAGAAGAGAAAGAGAGCTGCTGTGACTCAGGAGTCCTCCAGCAGCTCAGGTAGTGAAGAACATGTTGTTTTCACTCCTGATAGTCCAATAGATGTGGCTGCAGAGAAGTCTCCTGCTCCTCAAGAGCCAGCTGAGATTCAAGGGGAGCCTCCAGCTGTAGAACAACCCTCTACACTGGAAAGTGAGCAAGCTACACTCATAATCCAAGAGGTACTTTCTGACCTCAATACTTTAGATTTTTCTGTAATAGATTCTGATTTGTCTGATGTCCATCAGCAAACTCAGCAAGCAAATCAAGAACCAGATGTTGTTCTCCAAGACACATCTGTTGTGCAAAAGTTCCTGATCAAGTAGTTGATGACCACAGTACTTCTCCTGCACAGTCACCTCCTGAATACACCATGGAAGATCTCTTTCTGAATCTAGATCAAGAGGATTTTGACATGGACAAGACTGCTGCTGATGAAGAGAAGGGTGCTGCTGTTGAGGGGGAGATCTTGGAAGTTCAGAAAGAGCCTATAAGGCTAGACACTGAGAAGGCACTAGATGTGCAAGCTGAAAAAACATCAAGCCCTAAGGATAGGGTGACTATAGCCAGTACTTCAGAGTCTGAGGATGATGAGACTGAACAAGCTAAGAAGAAGCAATTCTTTGTTTTCAAAAGAAGGAGTCAGAGCTACAAGAAGGCTCTACAAACTGTTGCTCAACACTCCCTAGTCCAACAAGCTCCATCAACTGATTATAGTGCTCTACTGATTGCACTGCAAATCAAGATGGATGAACAAAGGAAGGCTATCGAAACTTATATTGATGAAGGGCACAAGACCCTACAATCTGATCTGGCACAGGAAATCAAGTCAATAAGGTTTGGAATGAACCTTAATAAAAAGGAGATGACTGACTGTTTTACAAAGGGTGCTAATGTAGTGGTCTATCTGGCAACCCACCAAGAGAAAATAAAGACTCAAGTAGATGATATAGCACTAAAGCAAGGCTATGTGCTGGAGAATCAATTAAGAATGAATGATAATTTGACTGCATCTCACAATGCACTAGTCACTGAACTGAAGAGTAAGTCTGCTGAACCTTCAACATCATCTGCAGCTGCCAAAGCTGAATTTGATAAAGTCTTTCAGAAGAAATTGCTGCTGTCAAGACTGCCATTAAAAATTCACAGAAGGTCATTTCTGAACAGCTTACAAAGCTTAGACCTTATTTTAAGGAAGGCATCAGGTATTTGGACAGCCAAATCAGGTTCCAAAAGGATGATGTAAGAGATCATGTAGAACAAGAAGTCATAAAGGGGGAGAGGGTGTTAGTCAAAGCTAGCTCTGACCATGCCAAATGGATATCTAACTCCATCAGAGCTACACTGGGCTATCCTCCCCTGTGTGATGATGATAATGTAGCTGAATCTGGTATTCAAAGTGCATATCTTGGAGGTGAGCAACAGGAAGTAGCTCAGGTGATCTATCCACCTCCAGATTTTGACATGGTTCATGCAGAAGTCAGCACAATGTATAGCCCAACTGCTGGAAAGTCCAATGTTGTTCTGGAAAATGTTGTTCAACCTATTACAGCAGCTATGCAAGAGGCTATGGACAAAGAAGAAGAGACAAGGCTGTCAAAGAAGAAGTTCAGGGAACTAGCTGAGCAAAAACCAGATTTTGAACAGTGGAGCCCTACTTCTAGGAACATCATTCTCACAGCCTGGAAAGCAGCCAAGGACAATGCTCATGAAAGGAATAAATGGTTTTCAGAAGCAGAATGGAGGAAGCATGAGAGTAGGCAGGGAGCCATTGTCCAGCATAGAAGGAAGGCTAAGTTAGGAAAGCTACCTCCTACAGCTGTGGAGCCTAGCAAGTACTTTCCTAAGCCCTATCATTATTTTGAGAGGCAGAAAATCAAGGCTGAAGAACTAAAGAAGAAGGACTCCAAAGGCAAGAAGACTGCTGATACTGAGCCTGCTGCTGCTGCTGTAAAGGCCAAAGTACAAGCTGGGAAAGGCATAATCATAAAAGAACCTGATCAGAATTAGACTAAGATTAGACTGAAGAATGTTGTAATCTGTTACATCTAAACATTTTTCATTAACAATGTATTAAACACAATGTTTGAACAGTTGTTGATAAATATATTTCATGATTGTTCAGTAGAATGTGTCTAATTCTTGTTTGTTATGTAATGCTGAATGAGTATACATGTGTGCTTTATTACATGTTTAAGTTTACCATGTTGACATATACATGTTTTACATCATTCTCTAATTTTTAATTTGAGTGGTGTATATCATTGACTAAGGGTTATGACTTCTCCAAATAGGGGGAGATTGTTGGGTACATTGGTCAAATGTACCTGATTTGAAGAAGCCTCACCTAACTCAATGATATACATCATAATGTATTTGATGTTTGTTTGAGTTACTTGTGCAGGTTAGGTACTCACTGGACTGAAGCTAAATGTTTCTAAGTCCATGTGTCGACACCCAGAGGGAAAGTGTCGACACTTGAGAAAGCTTGTGTCGACACCCAGACAAGCAGTGTCGACACTTGGAGTCATTGTGTCGACACCTGGGATGAAGAGTCGACACCAGACAGAAAGTGTCGACACTTGGAGCTGTGTCGACACTCAGTGAAGAAGTATGCAGAAAAGCTGTGTCGACACTTAGCAGAAGTGTCGACACCTAGAAGAGCTGAGTCTACATCAGAAAGTGTCGACACTTGGAGTTGTGTCGACACTCAGCAAAATTCTGCAGAGACTAAGGACAAGTGTCGACACTCAACACAATGTGTCGACACTCAATCAGCAGAGTCAACATATGAAGAATGTGTCGACACTCAGCACAATGTGTCGACACACAAACAGAAGAATCAGTAATTGAAGTAAGTGTCGACACTCAACACAATGTGTCGACACTATGCAGAAGAGTCAACACTTGAAGAAAGTGTCGACACCCAGCACAATGTGTCGACACTTAGTTGAAGAGTCTACACTTGAAGAAAGTGTCGACACAAGGAGCTGTGTCGACACTTAGCAAAGAACAGAAAAGTTTACAAAATATTCTAAGTACAAGTGTCGACACTAAGGAAATGTGTCGACACTCAGCTGAAGAAATAAAATTGAAGACTTGTGTCGACACCAAGAAGCAGTGTCGACACTTGACAGTTTCAACACATGAAGATGTGTCGACACAAAGGAGATGTGTCGACACTTAGAAGAATACAGTTAAAGAATGAAGAACAAGTACTTGTGTTGACACTCAATTTCAGTGTCGACACATGCAGAAGAATCAGTGTCGAGACATACAAGGAATTGTGTCGACACCTTGTAGACTTGTGTCGACACTTACACAGCATGTGTCGACACTTAGTCTATAAGTGTCGACACTTAAGAACAGAAAGTCTCGACACTATCTGACAGTTAGAGAATTTCAAGAAGTGACTGGTTGACATGACAGCTGCCGATCCAGCCGGTCTACAGCAATTGTCAGAGAAATCAGAAGTCTGTTATGAACCGGACCAGCCGGTTACCATGAAGGAAGCCTATAAATAGGCACCCATAGTTTACAGAAATTAGGTTGATAGTTGTTAATGCAGTTGTTGTGAAGGTTGTTGATCAAATTGTTAACAGAGTTCAGATTATTGTTGAAGTAATCTTTAAAGTGGTATACTGAGAATCAACACAAGAAGATCTGGCAGTCCAACTGCAGATCTAAGAAGTTGGAGAGAGAGAGCTCCAATCAAGAATTCAGTCTTTGGAACTAAGGCTGAGAAGAAGGATTCAGAATCATCTGGATCTCAAGAAGCAGAGGTCAAGGATCAACTGCAGAAGATTCAGACTAATTCAGTTCTAACTCAAGAAGCTTTGAAGGAAGCTAAGTCAGTTTGGATCTAACTGAGTTCTTCCAAGAACTCTTCAAGAAACTCTCAACTTCTCTCTTATTTTCTGAGTTGTAGAGTTAGCTATTGTATTTCTATTTTAACTTGTAGGATCCATTGGATCTGAGAGAATTGTAAGCCTATATTATAAAGGCTGAGGGTAGGGCTTGGTTGCCTGAGTGTAGGAGTTGAAGAACTCTGAGTGTAGGCCTTAATTGGCTGAGTGTAGGCCTGGGTGGCTGAGTGTAGGCCTTGGTGGCTGAGTGTAAGGCTTTGGGCCTGAGGTGTAGGAACCTAGTTGGGTTCTGAGATAGTGGAGAAGGTTGGCCGAATCTAGTACACTGCTAGATAGGCGAAGGGGGGAAAGTGGATGTACCCAAAGATTGGGGAACCACTATAAATTAGTGTGTCTGCTGTGATGTGCTGTGGATTAACTGTGTATATTCTGTAATTGCTGTTAGCTGTAGAATTCTGTGAAATAACTGTTGTGCTGCCAACAAAGTTTCAAAAAGGTTTAGGTCACCTATTCACCCCCCCCCCCCCCCTCTAGGTGTTTAGGTACCATATCTTTCAAAGCTTACCTCTCATACTTAAGAAAAACATATTATCAACCCCTATAAAATTTGTTTTAGTTAAAGAAAAAGAAGTAATAAACAATAAGCAACCCACATAAGACTTACTTAAATCTAAAAAACAAAAGAACAGAAATAAGAAAAATCCAACTAAAAACAAAGTTCAACAGATTTCGTCGAACTCAGATCGATGAAATGTGGCTAGTTCGTCGAACTCCGATCGACGATCCTTGAACGCAAATATTAGCCATAATAATTCGTCTTACTGCGATCGACGAATCTTGTATGGTTCGTCGAGCAGAGATCGATGAACTTGGGGCACAGAAAATGAATATATTCATTCTCTGAGCAGAGATCGACGATCTCATCCCACTTCATCGAACTCCTGTCGACGAACTTAAAACTTTTCGTCGAACCCAGTCAGACTTAACAAAAATCATAATTTTAACAGAAACTTTAATCAATCTAGTAAACTTTTTAATCCTTATGCTAATTGGGAAATTCCACCTAGGAGATACCATCTCTTAGGATATAAATCTCAACCTGAATTTTCAGTTATATCATGTTTTTCTTATCAGAAAACTAAAGGACCCAAGGTAATCTGGGTCAAGAACAACTAATTATTTTCTTTGCAGGTAAAGAGTTGTCCAGCTTTAAATCAACAATGGTATCTGGATAGTGGATGCTCCAAGCATATGACTGGTGGGAAGGACAACCTAAATAACTATACGTCCAAGCTGGGACCAAAGGTGATCTTTGGTGATTCAAATTGTGGTCAGTCTGAAGGCTTTGGAGAAGTTAAGATTGGAGCAGTCACTTTCAAAAAGGTTACATATGTAAGTGGACTAAAACATAACCTCATCTCCATAAGTCAACTATATGATAAAGGTTATCAAGTATATTTTAACGCCAGCTCTTGTATTATTTCAACTAAAGAAAACCAAACTGTTTTAATTAGAAATAGACAAGGCAACATATATGTAGTTGATTTTCATTCTAAACATCAGATATATGTTTACTTAATCTTGTTAGCAATCAAAATGATTTATGGCATAAAATATTAGGACATATTAATATGAAAAATATTGTTAGGTTATCTAAAGACAACCTTGTTAGAGGTTTGCCTTCTAGTCTCTATAATAAGGAAGGCCTCTGCAGGGCTTGTCAATTAGGAAATCAAATTAAATCTAGTTTTAAATCAGTTAATAAAAGTGATTCACCTAGGATCCTGTACTTGCTACACATGGACCTTTTTGGCCCTATTGTTGTACATAGCCTAGGAGGGAAATCTTATACTCTAGTTATTATAGATGACTTCTCAAGATTCAGTTGGGTGTTCTTTCTAAGATCTAAGTCAGATACATTCAAGGTTCTTACAGATTTTCTCAAGACCATACAGATTGAGTACTCTACTCAAGTTGCATTGATAAGAAGTGATCATGGTACTGAGTTTGAGTCTCTTCTTATGCATGAGTTCTATGAGAAGCAAGGTATCAGGCATTGCTTCTCAGCTCCTAAAACTCCTCAACAAAATGGGATAGCTGAAAGGAAGAATAGAACCTTAATTGAAACTGCAGGCACATTACTTGTAGATGCTTACATGCCCCTATCCTTTTGGGCAGAGGCTGTAAGCAGAACAAAATATGTACTGAACAAAAGTTTAATACATAAACTTAAGAATAAGACTCCCTATGAATTGCTTAAAGGGAAGAAACATAAAATCACCTATTTTAAAATATTTGGTTATATATGTTATATTCATAACAATGATAAGAAATACATTAGAAAGTTTGAAGCTAAGGCTGTAGAGGGAATTTTTCTAGGATATTCCCAAGTCAGCAAAGCTTATAGGGTGTTTAATAAATCTACTTTAAAAATTGAGGAATCAGTACATGTAACTTTTGATGAAGCTAACATGTCTTATAAGGAGAAAGAAATTTCTACCAGCAGCACTTTGCAGGTACCTCACTTGTGTGAGAGATTAGATGATCTAAGCCTCACCCAAGAGGTTCCAATACATCTCTCTCCACAAGTTGAAGAAGAAAGTGAAGAAGAAAGCATAGAGGTGACTGAACCCTATCCAACAGCTAATGAAATTCCACAAGAGGAATTTATTCCCCAAGCTATTGCCCAACCAGCTCCTCCCACTGATTTTGTCACACTTAGAGATCACTCTAGATCTTAAGTGATTAGAGATATTTCAGTTGGTGTGCAAACAAGGCATCAACTCAACCCTGACTTGATGTTTTCTTATTTCCTCTCTCAACTTGAGCCCCAATCCATTAAAGATGCAGAGCAAGATTCTCACTTGATCATTGCATTGCAAGAGGCGCTCAATCAATTTGAGGGATGTAGAGTTTGGGAATTGGTCCCTAGACCCAAAGACTACTCAGTCACTGGAACCAAATAGGTATTCAGAAATAAATTGGATGCAGAAGGCAACAATATGAGGAACAAGGCAAGGTTAGTAGCTCAAGGCTATAGACAAGAAGAAGACATTGATTATGATCAAACATTTGCTCTTGTTGTAAGACTTGAGGCTATAAGAATTTTCCTTACATATGCTGCATTCAAGAAGTTCAAAGTCTATCAAATGAATGTTGAAAGTGCTTTTTTGAATGCAAAACTCAAAGAAGAAGTATATGTGGAGCAACCACCAGATTTTATCTCTCCAACCTATCCCTCTCATGTCTTTAGATTGCATAAAGCTCTCTATGGTTTAAAACAAGCTCCAAGATCTTGGTATGAGACCTTAGCTAGCTTCTTATTTGAGCATAAATTTTCTTGAGGTATTGTAGATAGGACTCTTTTTATTAAGCATCATAAAGATAAAATCTTATTAGTACAAATTTATGTAGATGATATTATTTTTGGCTCAACTGATCCCAAACTGTGCAAAAGGTTCTCTAACATTATGCATTCAAACTTTGAGATGAGTAGCATGGGTGAAATTTCATATTTCCTTGGTCTCCAAGTGAAATAATCATCTGATGGTATCTTCATCTCCCAATCTAAATATGCTAAGGAGCTTGTTAAAAGATTTGGGAAGCGTGATGCCGCAGCAATGAAGACACC
This sequence comes from Platanthera guangdongensis, assembly GCA_039583875.1. Lineage (NCBI taxonomy): Eukaryota > Viridiplantae > Streptophyta > Magnoliopsida > Asparagales > Orchidaceae > Platanthera > Platanthera guangdongensis. Next base: position 236,392,325 of record CM077158.1, read on the forward strand.
CATTGCTGCAAATGCTGTGATAGATTCTGATGAGCATGGAAAACCTGTTGATCAGAAGTTGTATAGGGCCATTGTTGGGTCCCTATTATATCTCACAGCAAGTATGTCAGGTATAATATTTGCTACATGCATTTGTGCTAGGTTCCAAGTGAACCCTAAAGAATCTCACTATATTTTGCTAAAAACAATTTTGAGATATATAAAAGGTTGCCCAAATCTATGACTTTTATATCCATCAGAGTCAGAATTTGACTTAACTGGATTTTCAGATGCTGACTATGCTGGATGTAGAGTGGACAGAAAGAGCACCACAGGAACATGCCAGTTCCTTGGTGATAGACTAGTGTCCTGACTCTGTAAAAAGCAATCCTCTGTGTCCACTTCAACTGCAGAAGCAGAATATATAGCTGTTGGCAGTTGTTGCTCACAAGTTTTGTGGATACAAAACCAACTACTAGATTATGGATACAACCTAAATAATTCAACTATATATTGTGATAGTACCAGTGTTATATCCATAGTACAAAATCCAGTGCATCATAGTAGGACCAAGCATATAGAAATAAGGCATCATTTCATTAGAGATTGTGTAGACAAAAAGAAAATTAATCTTGTCTTCATTTCCACTGATTTACAAAGGGCAGACACTTCACCAAGCCATTGGATGCGAAGAAACATCTAATTTTCTTAAATCAGTTAGGAATGATCAATGAAGATGAGTTAATTTAAATTTTGTCTATGGTCGATGATTTTTTGACAGTTCGTCGAAAGGAGATCGACGATCTGTGAACTCCTCGTGAAGAGTTCGTCGAACGGATTTTGACGATCACTTCTTAGTGAAACAGTTTTCGTCGAACAGAGATCGACAATTTATTCGTCTTCTTCAGATTGAGATCGACGAACTCATTTTCTATTAAATACTTCGTCAAACTAAGATCGAAGATCATTTATTTTTTCGTCGAATGGAGACTGGCGGTTTATATTCTGAAAATCCTATATCTAGGTTTTCTTCGACCTCCGTCCCGCGCTTTCAGTTCCTTTGCACTTGATCTTTGTTTCTCTCTTGCAGGTGCATTCATGGCGATTCCAGCAAGCGCTCTCTCCATCATGAAATTCGATATTTGCTTTGATATAGATTTCGATTCTTTCCAGTTCTCTAATGCAATCTTTATAGAAATCTTGAAGTTGTTTGAAGATCAACATCTGAAGCGGTTCATGACACTGAGAATCAAGATTGCAATGACAGAGATCAAATAATGAGTATTTACTTCCTCCAGAATAGAAGATAACATGATAGGAACTATTTCTGAAAAAGATGATGATGATGATGATAATGATGATTCTGATGATAGCTCTTCTGCAAAGAAGAAAGTGTCTAAGAAAAGGAAGGCTCCTCTAATCTCTGCTCCTAAGCCAAATCCAACTCATGATACTCCTTATTATATCTTATAGAAAATTACTCCTTACCCTGGAATGCCAGCCTGGATGTGGCTGTTTAAGAATCAGTAAAAAGAAAGAAAGAAAAGTAGGAGATATTCTCCGCCTCCTCAAAGGCACGGGAAAGGACCTCCTCCTCCTCCATCTACTGCTGGTGCTTCAGGCGGCTCATCTCAGATGTCTACCTCATATACTCAAACATATCATAGGCAACATGGTAGATCCTCATCATCTCAAGAAAGCAGCCAGCAGAGGTACCATTCAAGCAGGCATCAACAACATCAACAACAGCTACAACATCAATATCCTCAGCAACAGCAACAGCAAGTTCATGAACCAGTAAAAGCTGACAGTCCTAAAAGGCCAGAGTCTCCTTCCATTCCATTTGTGGATTCAGAGACATAGACTACTGCTAGAATGGCCAGGTTCTAGGAACTGGTTGGATTATCATTGATAAATAAAGCTAAAGTTTGAGAAAAAGATGCCTCCCAGTTTTCAACAATGTCCAAATACAGGAAAGAAGAATTAAACAGGTATGAGAAAGCTAACAAATTTTTTAATGTAGATGTCTATATGAATCTACACCTAGAGGTTGTTGTGCCTAGATCCACATCTCTCAATATCATTGGAGCTGCTGATATGACCATGTCCAAGAAGCAAGCAGCAAATCCCAATAGAGAAATCAAGTTCACATAGCCTGGTGACAAAGAAAAAGAGGACAAGCAAAAGGAGAAACTGAAGAAAAAGAAATGATATGCATTCTGTTTAAGTTTCTGTCTTTTTAAAACTCTTATTTATTTACTGTCACAAAGCTACTATAAATATCTGATGCATATTTATATTTTTCTGCAAGATATATTTTCTTGCTTTGTGATTGTTTTTATTTCATATCTATCAGTGACCTCACCCAAATAGGGAGAGATTATTGGATCCCTAGTTGATTTGGACTAGGTTTACTAACTAGGATAATTGATCCACCATGTATAGCCAGGGTCATGTTATTGTATCCTAGAGTTTAGGCTAAGTCCTTTGTATCAACCACGCATGGACCAGCCAATAGAAGACTGCAGAAGACTCAAAGACTTAGAAGAAAATTAGTTCAGAAAGTGAGTTCGATGTTCATCGAACTCAGCTAGATGAAAGTCGTGCTCCGCTCGACGAACTCAGAGTAAATTCTCTGAGTTGAGCTCGACGATATTCGAGCTCAGGTCGAGGAATTCTGGAAGTTCATCCTCAACACTTTAAGTCTAGAATCTTTCTCCGAACTCAGGTCGACGAAGTTATATTATCAACTCGACGAACTTGGAGCACAGAATTGGGAAGTTTATCTCAGTAAGCAGTTAGCTGAACTTAGGTCGATGAACTTGGTTCCCAGGTCGACGAACACAATTTCTCTGGTCGATGAACTTCATCTTAGGTCGACGAAATCTGTTCTCTGGTCGACGATTGCTGTGCAGTTTCAGACATGGAATTTTCCCTCATTTTGTCCTTATTCTATAATTTCTTAGTGATTAATGTTTATATTCTCTGAATGTAGTCGTTAGTGGCATCATTGATTACGGTCTTCATCAGGAATATTACTTGTCGTTTTTAATAGGACAGTTGGGGAAATTCATTAATGATAAATTCTCTCTAGCCGCATTTCAATTCTTCAGGAAGTCAGCATTCAATGCTAAAGGATTTCAAAATTCAAAGGAGAATTAGACATAGATATATAAAAGAGATTTTCTCTTTCAGTCGACAAAAGAGAGACAGAACACAAGAAATCATTCAAGAAAAAGAAAAAGCTCTGTCTTCATCAAGTGTTCATCCTCCAGCAAGCTTTCAAGAGACAATCAACTTCAATCTGTCTACAGCTTTCTGGAGAAATCTTTAGAATACCTACTCACCCTGCAAAGCTCTCATTCTTCCTGAACAGATCTTCGTTTGACGGGGAGCTTTGACACCATCAAGGATCCACAAGTCTTCTCAGTTGCTTTGTGAAAAGAGAAGATAACATCTAGTTTCATTTGTTTCACCCCACTGTACATAGGGTTCTAGCTCCCTTCAAAAGTTAAATACTTGGTTGCAAGTCTCCTGATCAAAAGACTTGATTTGGGTTTTAGGCACCTCATCAAAAGCCTGAAGGATTTCCTGATCTACCTGAAGCAGATCTTGTGGTGACAGGCACCTGAGCAAAACCTGATTGGTGGCAGGGCACCTGATCAAAAACCTGAGTGAATTCCAATCAGGGTGGTAGAAGAGTGGATGTACCCAAGTTTTAGGGGAACCACTATAAAAATTCATGTGTCGTCTGTGATGCTCTCTCATTTTTATTGTGTGCTGCTTGTTGTGTTGTTTAGCTTTTATTTCTGCACTCTCTGATTACACTTATAAGTATCATTATTTTACTTATGCAATAAAAATCTGATAAGATTTTAAAACACTCTATTCACGCCCCCTCTAGAGTTAAACAGTCTAACCTCACAGGTGGTATCAGTGCATACCACCATATTGCAGGATGGAGGCCGGGCGGTTTGTTGTTGTTCGGAGACCGGGCAGTCTGGCGGTTTCTCCTAGCCGGTCTGTCTGCGGGGTTGTTGTTGTTTGGTCTCCCAGCAGACAGGCGGCTTGTCTCAGATGACTTGGAGACCGGGTGGTCTAGCGGTCTCCTGTGACGGCTTGCTCTCTGTGTGCTTGTTCTCTCCTCCTGTTGGTGGTCGGGCGGTTAGCCAGTTTGTCTAACCGCACGACTTGTCCGGTTTGTCTTTTTGTAAAGCTGCATATACTTGTAACTTTTTAGTCCCACATTGCTTAATTGTAATCTCTCTCATCTCCTCCATTCTATAAAAGGAGGCTATACCATTGTAATTGATACTTTTTTTGGATAATAAAGTTTACATTACTCCAATTTTTCGGTCTGTTATTTTTTGTTCGCACATAGTATCAGAGGACTCGGTCCTTTCCTCCTGATTGTGTGCGCTCTCTCTGTTCTTGTGGCTTATTCCTTCTTCTCGTGACCTGTTTTTGCGGCTTGATTCCTCTTCCTCCCGCGACCTGTTCTCGCGGCTTGTTTCTGCTTTCCGCGACCTGTCTTCGCGGCTTGTTTCCTTGCTTCCCTTCCCTAGCCGCTCCTCTTCTTTGTTGCTGCGACATGTCCTTTAAGTCGTCGTGACCTATCCTCTCCTTTGTTGCTGCGACCTGTCCTTTAAGTCGTCGTGACCTATTCTAGCCGTTCTCCTCTTCTTAGTCGACGCGACCTGTTTTCTTGTCGCCGCGACCTTGTTAGCCGCCCTCCTTCTAGCTGCGACTTGTTTCTTCTGTTGTTTTCTTCTATGGCCCACTCTGATATCTCCACCACCAATACTCTCGTTGCCGCTCTTCCTCCTACACCTCCCACTCCTTCTGGTAATCTGGGCACCGCTTCCAAGCTTATTGGTCCCAACTATCCAGATTGGAGTGTCTCCTTCACCTTCCTCCTCCGCTCTCAATGCAAACATCATCATCTCACCGATGACACTCCTCCACTTGATTCCCCTCTCTTTGATGACTGGTATGCCAGCGATGCTCTTGTCCACACATGGCTGGCTAACATCCTTTCTGATGAATGTCTTCCTGTCATCTGTCATAATGAAACCGTCAAGGCCGCTTGGCTACATCTTGCCGCTCTCTACTCCAAAGTGTCCCAGACGTCTCGCATCTATACTTTATATGTGGACCTCTTTGCTCATCCCTCCATGTCTCCCGCAGCCGCTTACCAACAAGTTCAGGCTCTCGGAGCCGAAATTCTTCAAAACCGCCCCTTCTCTGCTGATCTCGATGAGCAACACAAACACTTCCAGGAGCTTCTGGTTGTGTGTTATCTTCTTCGCCTTCCAGAGTCTTATGACATGATCCGTCAACAAATCCTTGGTGAGGTGGAGTCTCCCACCCTGGATGCCACCGCTGCCCGCATTACCGCTGTCACTTCTTTGCTCCAACGTCTGTTGTTATCCTACCCTCCTCAATCGGACAACTCCGCTCACCATACTCAGTGCAGTGGCTCTGGTGGCCGCCATCTCCCCTCCAGCAAACGTGGTGCTGCTCGCTTCATGTGCTCTCATTGTGGCCGCACTGGCCATACGGTTGATCGTTGTTGGAAGAAGCATCCTCATCTCCGCCCGTCTGGCGACGCTTCCTCTTCCTCTACGAGGTTGTCCGCATCTGTGGTCACATCTTCAGGTAGTGCCCACGTCACTACTCAAGGTAAATGGCTGATCGATTCTGGTGCTACCAATCATATGACCGGCAATCCGCACTGTTTTTCTCTCCTATAACAGCATGATCAGTTACCCTCGGTCCTTGTTGCGGATGGCTCTCCCTCACCGGTCAATGGAACAGGGGTTGTTCAAGTTACTCCGTCTCTTTGATTGGCGGATACCCTCTATGTGTCCAAGTTCCCATGCAACTTGTTATCTGTCACTTCTCTTTGCAAACAACTACAATGCTCTATTACATTCATGTCCACTTCTTGTTCTTTTCATGATCCGGACACCAAGCGGATGATTGCTACTGGGACTTAGAGTGGCGTCCTCTACTTCCTCGACAAAGTTTCTGCATTCTCCACCTTCTCTACATCTTCTACTGATCTTCTATAGTAGCACCTTCACCTTGGTCATGCTCTTCCCCATCTTCTTTGTTAGCTTCTACCACATCTCCATCTGCAAGGCCCACCGCTCAACTGTGAAGCATGTCAACTCGGCAAGCATCACCGCTCTTCCTTCCCACCGAAGCAAGGTCGTGGATCTTCCCGGCCGTTTGAAATTGTTCACTCCGACATTTGGGGTCCGGCTCCTACCCTCAGCGTTGGTCGGGTAGTTCATATTTTGTAACATTTATCGATGATTTCTCTAGATGTACATGGGTGTATCTTTTAAAAGATTGTTCAGAACCTTTTTCTGTATGGACAGCTTTCTATCATATGGTTACCACTCAATTTGATGCGTCTATTAAAATTTTTTGTTCTGATAATGCTAAAGAATATCTTAGTCATGCCTTCACTTCCTTTTGTGTGCAACATGGTATTATTCATCAAACTACCTGTGTATATACCTAGCAACAAAATGGTATGGCGGAATGCAAGAACCGTCACCTTCTTGATGTCGCCCGCACTTTGATGACACAAATGCACGTTCCTCGATCATATTGGGGATACGCTGTCCTCCTCGCCTGTTACCTCATTAATCGCATTCCATCCACAGTTCTCCGCATCCAAACTCCATTCTCTCTTCTCCATCCTGGCAAGGATGCATTTCCTATTCCTCTGCATATCTTTGGGTGCACGGTCTTTGTGCACATTCCTCCCGTAACCCATGACAAACTTGACTCCCGTGCCACCAAATGTATCTTTTTGGGTTACTCAACTACCCAAAAAGGGTACTGTTGTTTTGATCTCGTTCAGCGGAAACAATTCGTCTCCGCGGATGTCACCTTCTTCGAGAATGTTTCTTATTTCTCCTCCAACCCCACTCCACCTCCACCTCCTTCTCTCACCGTCCCCTCCACCCCGTCTACTCTCGTCGAGCTTTTCTTACCATCAACTCCACCGTCTCCTCCTTCCCTCCCTTCCTCATCACCACCCCCATCTCCTTCTTCTTTGTGGTCATCTCTCTCCTCTCCCGGGCCAGCTCTCTCCGCCACGGATGCTCCGGTTGCTGAGGAACATACCGACCTGGATATACCCATTGCTCTTCCTAAAGGGGTGCGGACGTGTACCCAGCACCCGCTGGCTGCTGTTGTTTCATATGATCGTCTGACTCCTTCTCGTAGGGCGTTTGTATTGGCTATCTCTGAGACCGCCACTCCCTGCACCTACCAGGAGGCTCTCACTATTCCTCATTGGAAGACTGTCATGGATGAGGAAATTGCTACCCTCACTTAATGGGGGACCTGGACCCTGGTTCCCCCACCATTGGGCATGGATGTTGTTGGCTGTCGTTGGGTCATTGTTGTAAAATTCCGTCCTGATGGCAGTGTGTTGGAACACCCTATTACTAATTTGGGTCAGGATCACTATGTCTCTAGGAACCTTTGCTTGACCTCCTGTATAGCTCAATAGTTCAATTAGAATTGAGTCTAAGGGTTAGAAGTCTAGGTTTGGAAGCTGCCCTGAAGACCAAGATTTTGTATTTGGAGACTAAGTCATATCGTCGAGCTCAGCACGACGATTCGTCGAACTCCGATCGACGATCGTCTAGCTCAACCTCGACAGATCGTCGATCTCCATTCGACGATCGTCTAGCTCAACTTTGACAGATCGTCGAACTCCATTCGACGATCGCTGAGCTCAACTTCATTATATCGTCGAACTCCATTCGACGATCGGTGAGCTCAGGTCGACGATTTTGACTCTGCTTTGGATCTTTATCTCTGAGCTCAGTTCGACGATCTTGGAGCTCAGATCGACGATATTTTGCTGCTGTATGTTTCCAGATCGCTGAGCTCAGCTCGACGATAGCAGAGCTCAGTTCGACGATTTCAGATAACTTCCAGGATGTTTCTAAATTCAAATTCAAATCAGTCAAGGAGTTATTCTGCAATTAATTCAGAGATTTCCTAGCCGTTTTCATTCATTTCTGGACCAAGTTTCAAGGGATTTTTCAAGGAATATTTCTGTGGACTTTCCTCCAGAAGAGATTTCGCAATTAAGGATGCAATTAATGCAGGCTAACGGCTATTCTTGATAGAGAATGTTATTCCATTCTGTACCAGAGAATAAAAGACAGAATTTTTGAATCACTCAAAGAATAGAGAGTACAGAGACACATTCAAAAATATTCTGTCAAAAAGAATTCTGAAGAACACTCATCCAAGGAGATCAAGCTTTCAAAAATCTTCAGATCTCTTTAGTTTTCAAAGTGTTCAAGGCCAACATATTTTCAAGACTCCAGACATTCAACATTTCAGCTATTGCTGAAATCATCTATTGCTGGAGTTCAATCTTTGAAGGCCTATCACCCTCAGCAAAGCTTTTCTTCCTGAAGATCTCAAGGATTCAGGGGGAGCTTTGACATCAACAATCCACATAGTCTTCTCAGTTGTTTGAGAAAGAGAAGACTTCCATCACTCTCTCACCCCCTCTCTATAAAGGGTTTCTCAAACTCCCTTCAAAAGTTTGAGCTTGGTTTTTGAGCACCTTGTCAAAAGCTCATTGGTGGCAAGACACCTGATCAAAAAATCTGCCTTGGTTTTTGAGCACCTTATCAAAAGCTCATTGGTGCCCAGGACACCTGATCAACTCATCCTGCAGTGGATTCCTACCTAGGGTGGTAGAAGAGTGGATGTACCCAAGTTTAGGGGAACCACTATATTTCCTTGTGTCTTCTGGTTTTGCTTGCGTTTATGTTTGTTTCTGGCCATGATTTTTCTGTGCTTAGCTTTTGTTTAACTTAGTGCTGTGATTAGATTTATTATTGCTTCCCTGCTCACTCTTATCACAACAATTGTTGTAAAAGTTTTCAAAGCACCATATACTCTATTCACCCCCCCCCCCTCTAGAGTATATCAGATCTAGCTGCTCTTTCAATTGGTATCAGAGCCAGGTTGGTTAAACATACCTTACCTGATTGGTTGTACAGGTTAACACCTGAACCCAAAGATCCCAAGTTAGATCTGTTTTTCTTTGGTATTTTATTATTAGATTTTGTTTTCACAAATCATGGCCCAAAACAAAGATTATGCTAGCACCAGACCTCCAGTGTGCAATCTATCCAAGTTTGCACTTTGGAAGGCAAGGATTAGACTTTACATGAATTCTATTGACGAAGATATCTTTAATTCTGTTTTGACAGTATGTCCAAGACCTCCAGAGAACACAAGTACAAATGTTGTTCCATCTCCATCAGGAACAGATGCTGATATCAAGAAATGGAAGGTAGCTGATGCCAAGGCTATGAACATCTTGGCCCAGACAATGTCTGATGACATATTTCAAAAGGTAGCTGAATGTAATTCAGGCAAGGAAATTTGGGACAAACTCTCAGAAATAGTCTCAGGCTCAGCTGATGAGAGAAAGGATAGAAGATCTCATCTCATCTCTCAATATGAGAATTTCAATAAGGGAGAGACTGAGTCAGTGGGAGACATGTACAACAGGCTAAGTCTAATTGTCAGTGAACTCAGAACATTAGACAAAGAGATCTCTCTAACTGAACTTAATGACAAGATCCTAATGTGCATCCCCAGCACTTGGGATTCAAGAATCTGGCCAATTAAGGATGCCAGAAGTCTGAATGAGATCACCACTGAAGCTCTATTGGGTAAGCTCAAATCTTATGAGCTACTCATCAAAAATAGAGAGGAAGAACAGAAGGCTGCCTCACCAGCCACAAGAAAAGAGAAGACCATAGCATTCAAGGCAACTGAAGATCTGCCTGAAGATAAAGCCACAGGCAATGATGAACTACTCAGTCTGCTGGCCAAAAGATTCTACAAGATGGCCAGAAAGGACTTCAGAAAAAGATCATACAAGGAGCAGGATAAGCCAATGTATGACAAGTCCATTAGTAATAATAAAGACATTATTTGCTTTGGTTGCAGGAAACCAGGGCACATAGTTCCTGACTGTCCAGAGAACAAGAACAAGGACAGAAGGGACAGGAAAGAAAGAAGAAAGGAGAAAGACTCCAAAAGGAATGGCAATGGCAAACCTTCTTCAAGCAAAAACAAGCATACAAGAAAAGGGTTTGTTGCTGAATCCTGGAGTGAGACAGAAGAAGAGTCAGAAGTCTCATCCAGCTCCAGTGATGATGAGGATGATGCAGAAGAAAAGGAGTTCTGCATGATGGCAATCAATGCCTCACAGCATAATTCAGAGGAAGAAGAGTCAGAGTCAGACTCAGAGACTCAACCTGAAGAAGATCAGGTAATTGGTTCTTTTGATTTTAGTTCAGAGGATTTTAAATCTGAATTTAAAGCACTGTGTTTAGATCTGCTAAAGTCTGAGAAAGAAATTATCTCTCTCAGAAATCAATTATCTGAGCACAATACTTTAAAGTCAGAAAACCTCAAACTCTCTCAGGAGTTGGAGAGCTGTAGGGAATAGATAGCTACACTGAAAAGTGAGCTCTCTGAGGCCAAGAAGCTTGAAGAATCTCTTAATGGGAAGAGCATCAAGCTGATGGACATCACAAGCACAGTGAACTCCAGATTCAACAGTACACTGGGCTTGGGTGCTTCATCCAGCCAACCTATAGTCCTAACAACTCCAAACAAATTCATTTCTAACAAAGGAAAGGGAGTTGTAGAGGTTGCTAGGAAAAATTCTGATCTGCCTCAGAAAACCAAGTCCCAGCAGAAATCGTCGAACGAAGATCGACGATCGCCGAATGAAGATCGACGATCGCCGAACGCAGCTCGAAGATCTCAGGCAAAATCATCGAACGCAGATCGACGATCTCAGCCAAAGTCGTCGAACGCAGGTCGACAATCTCAAATACCTGACCTCAGATATAGTCGACCGTCGAACGGAGCTCGACGATCTGACCCAAGATCGTCGAACGCAGCTCCAAGATCGTCGAACAGAGGTCAGAGCTCTGGAAAATTTTTTAAAGGCAAATCAAAATTCAATCCTAAGGGTCCTTCATCCCAAATCTTTAACCCTTATACTGAATGGATTATACCTCCAAGGAGATATCATCCTGAAGGATATAAGAGTCAACCTGGGATGTCTTTCATTTCAGAATTTAAAGGTTATCAACCTAGGCCCAAGGTAAACTCGGTCAAAAACAAATGAATTGTCTCATGTGCAGGTGAAGACCTATCCAACATCTAACCAGCAATGGTATTTGGATAGTGGGTGCTCCAAGCACATGACAGGGAACAAGGACAACCTCACATCCTTCAGAGCCAAGCCTGGACCCAAAGTTATCTTTGGTGATACAAACTTTGGACAAACTAAAGGATATGGTGCAGTCCAGATTGGATCAGTAACTTTCAAGAAGGTAGCTTATGTGGAAGGACTGAAGCACAACCTAATTAGCATCAGTCAGCTGTGTGATGAAGGCTACCAGGTGACCTTCAGCAAAGCCTTATGCAAAATCAAGTCAGAGGACAACACAACTGTGTTGACAGGTAAAAGGAAAGGTAACATCTATCTAGTAGATTTTCTTTCAACTGATGTGGATATCTGCTTGTTTAATTCTGTCTATAGATCCAATATTTTATGGCATAAGAGATTAGGACACCTAAACCTTAGAACTATTGCTAGGCTATCCAAGGATAACCTTGTTAGAGGACTACCTTCTAGCCCCTACAAGAAGGAAGGACTCTGCAGGGCCTGTCAATTAGGCAAGCAAACTAAAAACAGCTTTAAGTCACTTAATAAGAGTGATTCACCTAGGATATTGTATCTGTTACACATGGATCTTTTTGGACCCATCACAGTACAAAGCCTAAGAGGGAAATCCTACACTTTAGTAGTTGTAGATGACTTCTCTAGATTCACTTGGGTGTTCTTTCTAAGGAAGAAGTCTGATAACTTTAAGTGTCTGACAGAGTTTCTCAAATGTATACAGATTGAGTTCAATACTCACATTGCCCTGATCAGAAGTGATCATGGGACAGAGTTTGATTCTCTTCTTATGCAAGAGTTCTGTCAGAGTGAAGGGATCAGGCATACTTTCTCAGCTCCTAGAACTCCTCAACAAAATGGGGTAGCTGAAAGGAAAAATAGAACCCTTATTGAATCTGCCACCACATTGTTGTCAGATGCTCACCTACCTCTATCCTTTTGGGTACAGGCAGTGAACACCTCCAACTATGTGCTGAACAGAAGTCTGATACATAAACTAAAGGGAAAGACTCCCTATGAATTACTCAAAGGGAAGAAACCTAAATTTGACTATTTTAGAGTCTTCGGTTGTATTTGCTACATTCACAATAATGACAAGAAATATCTAGCAAAATTTCAAGCCAAAGCAGATGAAGGAGTGTTTCTGGGATACTCCATGATCAGCAAGGCCTATAGGGTCTATAATAAATCATCTTTGAAAATTGAGGAATCTGTTCACATTTCTTTTGATGAATCTAACATGTCTTTCAAGGAGAAGAATTCTTCTACCATAGAACCTTTGCAGGAACATTCTCTAGTTGAAGACTTGAACAAGTTACAAGTTACTCAAGAGGATGAAAGCAGTGAAGATGAAGGGAATGCTCAACATAATGAAGAACAACCTGAAGAGCCAGTGTTGTACCACAAGAGGAAACAACAACACAGGTTAGTGAACAATCAACACCCCCTGTTGATTTAGTAACATCAAGAGACCATCCAATTTTCCAAATAATTGGAGAAATCTCAGCTGGTGTGTAAACCAGAAATCAGGTCAACCAAAACCTGTTGCACACCTGCTTCCTATCTCAAATTGAACCTCAGTCCATTCAAGATGCAGAGCAAGATCCACACTGGATCATTGCAATGCAAGAGGAGTTGCATCAATTTGAGAGGAACAAAGTATGGGAACTAGTGCCAAAGCCCAAGGATCACTCTATTGTTGGAACAAAATGGGTATTCAGAGACAAACTGGATGATCAAGGAGTAATTATATGGAACAAGGCAAGGCTAGTTGCTCAGGGATACTCTCAAGAGGAAGGAATTGACTACGACCAGACCTTTGCACCAGTTGCAAGATTAGAAGCCATCAGAATATTTCTAGCCTATGCAGCTCATAAAGGCTTCAGAGTATATTAGATGGATGTCAAAAGTGCTTTCCTGAATGGAGACATCAAAGAGGAAGTTTATGTCAGGCAACCGCCAGGTTTTATCTCTCCAACTTTTCCTGATTATGTTTTTAGATTGAATAAAGCACTATATGGTCTCAAGCAAGCTCCTAGAGCATGGTATGAGTCCCTAGCATTCTTTCTCTTGGAAAATAGTTTTATAAGGGGTAGAGTAGACCAAACTCTTTTCATTAGAACCCATAAGTCCCATACCCTACTAGTACAAATTTATGTAGACGACATTATTTTTGGTTCTACTGACTCCAAACTGTGCAGAAGGTTTTCTAACCTGATGCATTCTAAATTTGAGATGAGTAGCATGGGTGAGCTATCCTTCTTCCTAGGATTGCAAGTCAAGCAAAATGCTGAAGGCATCTTTATTTCTCAAACCAAATATGCAAATGAACTGGTTAAGAAATTTGGTATGTCTGAGGCATCTTGTATGAAAACACTCATGCCTACTAATGTTGTATTGGATGCTGATGAACATGGGAAACCTATTGATCAGACAACATATAGAGCAATGATTGGCTCTTTACTGTATCTTACAGCTAATAGACCAGATATAATGTTTGCTACATGTATATGTGCTAGGTTCCAAGTAAGCCCTAGAGAGTCACACCTAACTTTAGTAAAGAGAATTCTCAGGTATGTTAAAAGTTGTCCAAATCTAGGTCTCTGGTATCCAAAAGATTCAGCATTTGATTTAACTGGATTCTCAGATGCTGATTATGCTGGATGCAGAATTGACAGGAAAAGCACCAGTGGAACTTGTCAGTTCCTTGGTGACAGACTTGTCTCTTGGTTTTGTAAGAAACAAACATCTGTGTCAACTTCAACTGCTGAAGCTGAATATATGGCTGCAGGCAGTTGTTGTTCACAAATCTTGTGGATTCAAAATCAACTCCTAGACTATGGCTACAACTTAGAGAAGTCTAAAATCTTTTGTGATAACACAAGTGTTATTTCCATAGCTCAAAATCCAGTCCTCTATAGTAGGACAAAACACATAGAGATTAGGCATCACTTCTTAAGGGATAATGTTGAAAAGAATTGAAAGATATAGTACCTAAACACCTAGAGTGGGGGTGAATAGGTGACCAAATTCTTTTTAACTTTTTATGGCAGCAATCAGTTAATATTACAGAATTCTAACTATTTTATCACAGCAATCACACAGCATACACAGCAAATCACAATCAAAGCAGACACAGAGTTTTATAGTGGTTCCCCAAGCGTTGGGTACATCCACTTCCCCCTTCGCCTATCTAGCAGTGTACTAGATTCGGCCAAACTTCTCCACTATCTCAGAACCCAAACTGGTTCCTACACCTCAGGCCCAAGGCCCTACAACTCAGCTTTTCCACAAAGCCTACACTCAGCCACAAAGGCCTACACTCAGCCACCCAGGCCTACACTCAGAGATACCAATCTCCTACACTCAGGCTCCCAAAGCCCTACACTTAGCCTTTATAATTATAGGCTTACAAAAACTCAGATCCAAAGGATCCTACAAGATAAAAATGAATTTACAAAAGATAACTCAGCAACCCAAAGATAAGAGAGGGGAGTTGTGAGTTTCTTGATGAGTTCTTGGAAGAACTCAGCTGGAATCAATCTGACTTAGCTTTCTTCAAAGCTTCTTGAAAGTAGAACTCAATAAGACTGACTCCTTCTGCAGTTGATCTTTGATCTCTGCTTCTTAAGATTCAGACCAATCTGAATCCTTCTTCTCAGCTGGGTTCCAACAGCTGATTTCTTGGATGGAGCTCTCTCTCTCTCCAACTTCTAAGATCTGCACTTGAATCTTCAAGGAATAGCTAGATCTTCTTTGTTGAATAATTTGAACTTTGACAACTTCAACAACCTTTTTATCAATCCTCAACAACAACTTTTATGTAGACTGCATAAGCCTATTTATAGGCCTTCTTCATGGTAACCGGCTGGTCCGGTTCATAACTGCTTTCTGACAACTCTGACAAGTGTTGTAGACCGGCCGGAACGGCAGCTGTCAAGTCATCCAGTCAGTTCTTGAAAATGCTGTAACTGTCTTTAAGTGTCGAGACTTTCTGTCTTTAAGTGTCGACACTTATAGACCAAGTGTCGACACATGTTGTCTAAGTGTCGACACTAATCTACAAGGTGTCGACACAACTCCTTGTGTTGTAGATTTTGTATCTCGACATTACTTCTTCTTTATGTGTCGACACTGAGATTGAGTGTCGACACAAGTACTTGTACTTCAGTATTTTGCTGAATTTTTCTAAGTGTCGACACAACACCTTTGTGTCGACACATCTTCATGTGTTGTATCTGTCAAGTGTCGACACTGCTTCTTGGTGTCGACACATGTCTTCATGTGTTGTATCTGTCAAGTGTTGACACTGCTTCTTGGTGTCGACACATGTCTTCAGTGTTGATACTTGTTGAGTGTCGACGTAGCTCCTTGTGTCGACACATTCTTCTTCTTGTTGAGACTTCAGCTGAGTGTCGACACATTCCCATAGTGTCGACACTTGTACTTAGAATAATTTGTTGATCTTGTTGTTCTTCACTAAGTGTCGACACAGCTCCTTGTGTCGACACTTCTTCTTCTCGTGTTGACTCTTCTGCTAAGTGTCGACACATTGTTCTGGGTGTCGACACTTTCTTCAAGTGTTGACTCTTCTGTTGAGTGTCGACACATTGTTCTGGGTGTCGACACTTTCTTAGTCTCTGCAGACTTTTGCTGAGTGTCGACACAGCCTCCAAGTTTCGACACTTTCTGGTGTAGACACAGCTTCACTGGGTGTCGACACAACTATTAAGTGTCGACACAGCTTTACTGGCTTTTCTTCATTGAGTGTCGACACAGCTCCTTGTGTCGACACTTTCTGTCTAGTGTCGACTCAGCATCCCTGGTGTCGACACACTGACTCCAAGTGTCGACACTGCTTGCCTGGGTGTCGACACAAGTCTTCTTAAGTGTCGACACTTTCCCTCTGGGTGTCGACACATGGACTTAGAAACTTTTTCATCATTTCCTGCAAATACTTAACCTGCACATGTAACTCAAAATACATCAAATACATTTTGATGTATATCATTGAGTTGGGTGAGGCTTCTTCAAATCAGGTACATTTAGACCAATGTACCCAACAATCTCCCCCTATTTGGAGAAGTCATAACCCTTAGTCAATGATATACACCATTCATAATTAAATTACAAAATGATGTAAAGCAGGATTATATATAGCAGGGTAAACATAAACATATATCAATTTCACATGTATACAAATACATCATCACAAAACAAATATGAAATAAATTAATCATATAACATATTGTTCTAATATCTGTCTTATTCATTTTCAGAAGTTCACAAAATGTTTTGCATCTAAAAGATTACAAAGTAAACTCCAAAAAAATTCTAATTCTATTTCAGTTCTGGCTCCTTAATCACTATTCCTTTGCCAACTTGAACTTTAGCTTGAACAGGAGCATCAGCAACTTCAGCATCAGCAGGCTTCTTGCCTTTCAGATCTTTCTTCTTAAGCTCTTCTGCTTTGATCTTTTGTCTTTCAAAGTAATGGTATGGCTTTGGAAAGTACTTGCTAGGCTCCAGAGCTGTAGGAGGTAGCTTTCCCATCTTGGCCTTCCTTCTGTATTGGACTATTGCCTCCTGTCTAGATTCATGTTTCCTCCATTCAGTTTCAGAAAACCATTTGTTCCTGTCTTGAATGTTATCCTTGGCAGCTTTCCAGGCAGTTAATATAATGTTTCTAGAGGTAGGGCTCCATTGCTCAAAATCTGGTTTTTGTTCAGCTTGTTCCCTAAACCTCTTCTTAGATAATCTGGTTTCCTCTTCAGCTTGCTCCTTCAAGATGGCTTCCTGTAAAGCTTCAGAGACAGGCTGAACAACTTTTTCAATAATAATATTGTCCTTGCCCCCAGGTGGGCTATACATAGACTGTACATCATCATGTATCATGTCAAAATCTGGAGGAGGGTAGATGACTTGAGCCACTTCAGCTTGCTCCCCTCCTAGATAGGCAGGATGAATTCCAGATTCTGCCACATTATCATCATCACAAAGAGGAGGATAACCCAGGTAGCTCTGATAGAATTTGATATCCATTTGGCATGATCAGAGCTTGCCTTGACTAACACTCTCTCCCCCTTTATGACTTCTCTTTCAAATGATCTCTCACATCATCCTTTTGAAATCTCACCTGATTATCCAAGTAATTCACTTCATCTTTGAAGAAAGGTTTTAACCTTTGGAGTTTGTCAGTTATCAGCTTCTGAGATTCTTGAATGGCAGTCTTAAGAGCAGTGATTTCTTCTAGGAATACTTTGTCAAAATCTGCCTTTGATATAGCTGGAGTCTGCCCTGCAGCCAGATTCTTTAGTTCTGTGACAATAGCATTGTGAGATGCAGTAAGGTTGTCATTCATTCTTATCTGATTTTCAAGAACATAACCTTGCTTCACAGCTATGTCATCCACCTGTGCTTTTATCTTTTCCTGGTGTGTTGCCAAGTACACCACTGCATTGCCACCCTTATGGAAGCAGTCAGTCATTTCTTTCTTGTTAAGATTCATCTCAAATCTTATGGATTTAATATCCTGGGCCAGATCAAATTGCAATGATTTCTGTCCTTCATCCACATACTTCTCTATTGCCTGCCTGTGCTCATCCAGTTTAATTTGCATTGCCACCATTAAAGCACTATAATCAACTGATGGTGTTTGCTGAACTATAGGCTGTGGTGCAATAGATTGTAGAGCCTTCTTATAACTTTGACTCCTTCTTTTGAATACATAAAGTTTCTGCTTCTTAGCCCTGGTAGCCTCCTCATCTTCAGATGTTGAGGAGCTGGCAATGTCAACCCTCTCCTTAGGGCTTGGGGGCCTCTTCTCAGTTTCTTTCCTGGCAGGCTCTTCAAGAATTACAACTTGCTCCCCCTGAACTGGAGCATTCTCCTCTTCAGCAGCAGTTTCCTTATCAAAATCTTCTTGATCTAGATTTAGAAATAAATCTTCCATGGTGTATTCTTGTTGAGAATGAGCAGGAGAAAGTCTTGGCTCTTCAACCACTGAATCAGGAACTATTGGAGCTGCAACAGATGTGTCTTCCAAGACAGCATCTGGGACTTGGTTATCTAGCTGAGTTTGCTGATGAACATCAGACAAATCAGTATCTTCCATAGGAAATTCTAAAGTATTGAGTTCAGTGATTACCTCTAGGATAATGGTGGTTGCTTGTTCACTTTCCAGTGTAGTGGGTTCATTTACAACTGGAAGCTCCCCCTGGCTTTGATCCTTGTGGATGGGGCTTGCTTGTGGTAGCTCCCCCTGGATCTCAGCATCATCTTGAGGAGCAGGAGACTTCACAGCAGGTTCTTCTACATTCTCATCAGGTGTGAAGATAACCTGTTCTTCACTTTCAGAGCTGCTAGTGGACTCCTGTGCCACTGGAGCAGTCTTCCTCTTCTTCTTTGGTGGAATCTCCTTCTCAGAAACTATCTTTTCAGGGGTTGGCATCTCCTTAGACAACACCCTGTCCCATCTGGAGAAAATCCTTAAATCCATCTTCCTCATATGGTTTATCTTACTTCCAGCAGCTTGTTGTATAACCTCTGGTATGGTACCAGCTAGGTATAGACTTAAAATCCTGCCCAGGTTGGGCTTCTTCAAGCTTTCTTTGATTTTCTCAAACACTATAACTGACCAGTCTGTGTTTACAGTGAAGATAATCCTGGTCATAACATTGAACATAGAGGCAGATATCCGATCATGCCCTCCTGCTTACTGAGAATTACTTTGCCAACTATCTCAGAGAGGAATTTTCCCTGACTATTTATTCCCTTCCTGTTAAACACAGATCCTATTTTCATTGTAGAATCTAGACTACACCAGGTCAATGCTTCTCTTGTCTTAGAAGCAGTTACTTCATCCTCTTCCTTAGTTCTTGGTAGCTGCAGAATCTTCCTCAAGCTCTTAGGTGATACCTTCACCTTCTTACCATGAACCCTGGATTTGATCTTGAATCCAGTTTCATCTATCTTAGCTCCACTTAGGAATTCCAAGACTTCCTTTTTCCAGATCTTTGTTGGCTCTGAGACAAGATATTCTAACCCTGAATCTGCGACTAGGGTTACTACTGTCTTGATTTCTTGATCGGCATCCTCAAAAGCATTCCGCACCAGCTCGTATCCTTCGTTGACGTTCTCCTCTAGCTTAGGCGCCATTAGGGTTTGTAGAATTTGTCTTGAGAGAAGAGAGGTATCGACACAGAAGTTTGGTCTCGAAACTTTGAAAGCGTGTCGACAAACTAAGGCAAAACCCTATTTATACCTTCCTAAATTTGAAGATGAACAGGCGGGACAGCTAACTTAAGTTGTGTCGACACTGGCAAAAAGTGTCGACACTGACTTATAATGTCTCAACACATATGTGTCGACACAAGTTTAGTCAACAGATTATATGTGTTGACACTTGTTTATGTGTCGACACCACTTTACTCGACATTTAGTCGAGACTTTACTTAGAAAATACTGAGTAAATACTAAGTGTCGACACCACCTTGGTTGTGTCGACACCTACTTATCATGTGTCGACACTAATATTCTGAAGTGTCGACACCAATTTCCTAGATGTGTCGACACCTTTTTCCTGAAGTGTCGACACCACTATTCTGTGTCGACACAGATATCTCTATGTGTCGACACCTTTTTACTTAGACAATTTCAATACTGTAAACTTACTCTAAGTTTATCATTCCTAGTTCAATCTTAAACCTATTGAACTTAGCTTCTTCTAGGGGCTTAGTATACATATCAGCTAGTTGTTCATCTGTTTTAACATATTCAAGTAAAATATCTTCTCTTTCTACATGCTCCCTAAGAAAATGATATTTAATTTCAATATGTTTTGTTCTACTATGGGATACAGGATTATTAGCTATTGAAATAGCACTAGTAGAATCACAGAAAAGTGGAGTTCTACTTACCTGAAATCCATAGTCCTCTAGCTGATGTTGTATCCACAGAAGTTGAGCACAGCAACTTCCTGCAGCCACATACTCTGATTCTGCAGTGAAGATAGCCACACTTGTTTGCTTTTTGCTACTCCAAGAAATCAGTCTCCCACCTAGGAATTGACAGGTTCCAGTAGTGCTTTTTTTATCTTCTTTGCATCCTGCAAAGTCTGCATCTGAATAACCTGATAGATCAAAATCCCCATTCCTAGGGTACCAGAGGCCTAGATAAGGAGTGCCCTTAAGATATCTCAATATCCTTTTGACTGCAGTCAAATGAGACTCTTTAGGGCAGGCTTGATACCTAGCACAGACACATGTAGCATACATGATATCTGGTCTACTTGCAGTCAAGTATAATAGAGAGCCAACTATCCTTCTATACAAGGTTTCATCTACAGGTTTCCCTGCATCATCCTTGCTAAGAGACATACTTGACCCCATAGGAGTCTTCATGGTGCTGGATGAATCCATATCATACTTCCTTATGAGTTCTAGGGTGAACTTGGACTGGCATATGGATAAACCACTCTCAGTCTGTCTTACTTGGAGACCCCAGAAGAACTTTAGCTCTCCCATACTACTCATTTCAAATTGACTTTGCATTAACTTTGCAAACTTTTTGCAAAGGCTACTTTCAGTAGACCCAAATATAATGTCATCTACATATATTTGGACTAGTATAACTTTGCCTCTAGATTCCCTAAGGAATAGAGTCTTATCTATTTTCCCCCTTGAGAACTTGTTCTCAATGAGGAAACTAGATAGGGTTTCATACCAAGCCCTAGGGGCTTGCTTTAACCCATATAAAGCTTTCCTAAGTCTATAGACATGATTAGGTAAAGTAGAATCAACAAAACCTGAGGGTTGTTCCACATAGACTTCTTCTTTAAGATTACCATTTAGAAATGCTGACTTGACATCCATTTAGTAAACCTTGAATCCTTGAAAAGTTGCATAGGCCAGGAACATCCTTATGGCTTCCAGTCTGGCTACTGGAGCAAAGGTTTGATCAAAATCAATACCTTCTTCCTGCCTATATCCTTTTGCAACTAATCTTGCTTTGTTCTTAATGATGACACCTTGTTCATCCATCTTATTCCTGTAGATCCACTTGGTTCCTATTATATTGTGGTCTTTAGGTTTAGGAACCAGTTCCCAGACCTTGCACCTCTTGAACTGATTCATCTCTTCTTGCATTGCTTCAGTCCATTGTGGATCTAGAATGGCTTCTTCAAACTTCTTAGGTTCAACTTGGGATAGAAAGCTGGAGTAGACTGCTGTATTCAGGTTTCTGCTCCTTGTTTGTACCCTTGTCTTGGATCTCCAATAATCTGCTCTACTGGATGATCTCTAAGATGTCTATTGGCTGGAGGCATCCTAACTTCTGGTTGAATCTCTTCAGCATCTCCATCATGCTGTACTCCATGAACATCATCAGCAATTGGTACATGTAGTTCTCCCCCTGGACAATAGCCACTATCTTCTACTTGCTGTCTTGCAGTAGATTCTTCTTCTAGAGTGAGCTTGTCCATCTTATTTGTTAAACCTGTGGGGCTGTATGCACTACTAGACAACTCATTATTAATAAGTTTAGTCTCATCAAATACTACATGTACAGATTCTTCTACAACTTGTGTAGACAAGTTGTAGACTCTATAAGCCTTACTATTGTTGTTGTACCCAACAAAAATTCCCTCTTGGGACTTGGCAGCAAACTTAGTCAAGTAAGACTTTCCATTGTTAAGTATGAAGCATTTGCAACCAAAGATCCTGAAGTAGGATAGGTTTGGTTTCCTGTCTTTCACAACCTCATAGGGGGTCTTGTTGAGGCCTTTAGTTATTGTAGCCCTATTAATAACATGGCATGCAGTATTGACTGCTTCAGCCCAGAAGTATTCTGGTAGTGATGTATCACTTAATAGGGTTCTACCTGCCTCAATCAAGGTCCTATTCTTCCTTTCAGCAATGTCATTTTGCTGAGGTGTTATAGGTGAAGAAAACTCTTGAAATATCTCAAAGTCTTCACATAGTTTTATCATGCTATCAGACTGAAACTCAGTACCATGGTCACTTCTTATTTTGACCACTGTACTATTTAGTTCATTCTGAATTTGCTTGGCAAAGCTATAGAAGACATTAGGTGTTTCAGATTTCTGTCTTAAGAAGAACACCCAGGAAAACCTTGAGTAGTCATCTACAACTACAAAGGTATAGACCTTCCTACCTAGGCTGTGAACGGGCATTGGACCAAAGAGATCCATATGCAAGAGGTATAAACACCTCACAGCATCTTTGTTTTCTATGCTTCTAAAGGTGGATCTGGTCTGCTTGCCCTTTTGACAAGCTGAGCAAATACCATCTTTAACACACTTAACTTGAGGACCATTCCTCACTAACTCTTTGCTAAAGAGTTTGTCAATTGTCTTGTAGTTAAGATGAGCTAGCCTCTTGTGCCATTTGACACAATGAAAGATTGTCTCATCAGCTACAAGACACACTTGAGAACCATTGGTCTCACACATAATGTCTAGGCAGTAGACATTCCTCTTTCTATAACCAGTCAAAATGATCTCTTGATCAGTTGACCTCTTGATATGACAACCATTTTTAACAAATGAGATGCCATACCCTACATCACTTAATTGACTTATACTTATTAGGTTGTGTTTCAACCCTTTAACATAAGCCACTTGAGTAATGGTAACCAAGTTGCTAGAAATGTTACCAAATCCTTTGATGATTCCTTTTTCAGAACCACCAAAGGTGACTTTTGGACCATCTTTGATTGGAATGTAGTCCTTTAGTAGTCCCCTAGTTCCATTCATATGTCTGGAACATCCACTGTCCAAGTACCATATTGGGGCATGGCAACTTGGACTCACCTGCAAAACAGATTAATCAACCTTAGAACCCAAAGTATTCTTGGGTCCTTGGTATTTGTTAGTTTGCATTCTGACAAAGCTACCTGCAGGATTTCCTACAGGCAGATTGCTACTCACTTTGGCACTAGCATTGTGCCAACAATCCATTGCAAAATGGCCAACTTTGCCACAACACCAACATTCAAACTTATTGTACATTTGCTTAGGTACTGTCTTTGTTGTCTTATCTACAGCTGACTTGTTGAATGTTGGGGCTTTGCCCTTGGACTTGGACTGAACAGTCCTTGCAGGTCTTGTAAAACCCAGTCCAGTTTTACCTTTGTGATGAATAAATTCATCAATTATGGGTAAAACAGACTTAGGTGTAGAAAACCTAGCAACTAATTCCTTTTCCTTCTGAAGATTAATCTCCAAACTCTTAATTTGATCATTCTTAAATAATATAGTTCCCATTTGAATCACAGTTATGTGCTTCAATCTGGCTATCTCATTAAGTTTTTGATCAAAAGACTTCTCAAACTCAGTTGCAGCAGCTTTAAGATCAGCAATTTCCTTTGCCTGATTTTTGTCTAGGGACTTGCTCTTCTTGTAAGATTGCAACAGAACCTTGTATTCATCTATCAACTGATGAATATCTGCTTCAGACTCAGATGCACTCTCATCATTTGATGAGGATGAATCTGATTCTGTACTGGCACAAGAAACTGAACTGGAAGTTGAACTTTGTACCTTACTGGGTCCTGGCTGCTCCAGGATTTTGTCACTTTCAGTCAGTGCCATTAGTCCTTGGCACTGACAGTCTTCTTGTTCATAAATAGAATTCATAATCTGCATGAACTCTTCTTCTTCTTCTTCAGCAAACAGCCCTATGTAAGCCTCAGCATCTGACTCAGTTTCTGAAGAAGAAATATCTGACAGAGTCTTCTCCTTTTTGGCAACAAAAGACTTCTCTTTCTTGCCTTTGAAATGAGTCTTCTTCCTGTCACTAGACTCCTTTCTCTTCTCTGGACAATCTGCAACAACATGGCCTTGTCTATTGCAGCAATAGCACACTATTTTTGAAACAGTTGCCTTGCTAGACTTAGTCCTCTTCCTGTCCTTCTTTGAGGCCTTTTTATTCTGATATAAGTCTTCTTTTCCCTGTGAAGTAGAAGGCCTTGACCTCCACTGTTTCTTCTTCAAGAACTTCTGAAAATGTCTAGTGAAGGCAGCAAAGTCTTCATCATTTTCACTGCTTTCAGACTTTGTGCTGACAGACTCATCTGACTCTGATTCAGCAATCTTTGGAGGTGGAGTTGGTGACTTACATTTGTACCTCCTGGGGGCTTCTGTCTTGAAAGCTACTGTTCTTTCCTTATGTTCATTTCTTGTTGATTTCTCCTCCTCTTTCCTCACTGTCAACTGCATTTCATATGACAGCAATTTGCCAAACAGTGTAGGTGGAGGAATTTCTCCCAACTTAGCCATTTCTCTAATGGCACAGATCTTGGTGTCCCAATCTTTAGTTAGGGACCTTAAAAACTTGTCATTGAGTTCATAATTACTGAACTCTCTACCATAGGACATGAGTTCATTCACTATCCTGTAGAACTTCTTGTAGCACTCAGTTATGCTATCACCCTTTCCTTGTCTAAAACTTTCATACTCTTGATTTAGCAAGGATTTTCTGTCTTGCCTAACTTCTTCAGAACCCTCCATATAGACAATGAGAGTATCCCACATCTCTTTGGTTGTCTTACAGTGTATTAGATTCTGAAAAGTGACATCATCTATGACACTTACAATGATGTTTTGAGCCATTTTGTCCATGGTGGCTAGGACAATCTCATCCTTAGTCATTTCAGAGAAATCCTTTGGTGTTCTCTGATTTGCATCTAGGACTGACACCTTCATGGGCACATATGGCCCTTCCTTTACTGTGATGTAAATTCTTGGGTCTGAGGCCTCCATAAACAGCCTTACCCTTTCCTTCCAGATCCCAAAGATCTCCTTCCTACATAGAGGTAGTTTCATGGATCCCAATTCCTTGTGATTTTCAGTGGAACCCATGGTTCTTGATTTTCTTGAATCTGTACTTGACTTAACCTGAATCTGCCAACAGGATCTCCTCAGACAGTTAGTCCTTTTTGAGTAACCTCGCTTTGATACCACTTGAAAGATATAGTACCTAAACACCTAGAGGGGGGGTGAATAGGTGACCAAATTCTTTTTAACTTTTTATGGCAGCAATCAGTTAATATTACAGAATTCTAACTATTTTATCACAGCAATCACGCAGCATACACAGCAAATCACAATCACAGCAGACACAGAGTTTTATAGTGGTTCCCCAAGCATTGGGTACATCCACTTTCCCCCTTCGCCTATCTAGCAGTATACTAGATTCGGCCAAACTTCTCCACTATCTCAGAACCCAAACTGGTTCCTACACCTCAGGCCCAAGGCCCTACAACTCAGCTTTTCCACAAAGCCTACACTCAGCCACAAAGGCCTACACTCAGCCACCCAGGCCTACACTCAGAGATACCAATCTCCTACACTCAGGCTCCCAAAGCCCTACACTCAGCCTTTATAATTATAGGCTTACAAAAACTCAGATCCAAAGGATCCTACAAGATAAAAATGAATTTACAAAAGATAACTCAGCAACCCAAAGACAAGAGAGGGGAGTTGTGAGTTTCTTGATGAGTTCTTGGAAGAACTCAGCTGGAATCAATCTGACTTAGCTTTCTTCAAAGCTTCTTGAAAGTAGAACTCAATAAGACTGACTCCTTCTGCAGTTGATCCTTGATCTCTGCTTCTTAAGATTCAGACCAATCTGAATCCTTCTTCTCAGCTGGGTTCCAACAGCTGATTTCTTGGATGGAGCTCTCTCTCTCCAACTTCTTAGATCTGCACTTGAATCTTCAAGGAATAGCTAGATCTTCTTTGTTGAATAATTTGAACTTTGACAACTTCAACAACCTTTTTATCAATCCTCAACAACAACTTTTCTGTAGACTGCATAAGCCTATTTATAGGCCTTCTTCATGGTAACCGGCTGGTCCGGTTCATAACTGCTTTCTGACAACTCTGACAAGTGTTGTTGACCGGCTGGAACGGCAGCTGTCAAGTCATCCAGTCAGTTCTTGAAAATGCTGTAACTATCTTTAAGTGTCGAGACTTTCTGTCTTTAAGTGTCGACACTTATAGACCAAGTGTCGACACATGTTGTCTAAGTGTCGACACTAGTCTACAAGGTGTCGACATAACTCCTTGTGTTGTAGATTTTGTATCTCGACATTACTTCTTCTTTATGTGTCGACACTGAGATTGAGTGTCGACACAAGTACTTGTACTTCAGTATTTTGCTGAATTCTTCTAAGTGTCGACACAACACCTTTGTGTCGACACATCTTCATGTGTTGTATCTGTCAAGTGTCGACACTGCTTCTTGGTGTCGACACATGTCTTCATGTGTTGTATCTGTCAAGTGTCGACACTGCTTCTTGGTGTCGACACATGTCTTCAGTGTTGATACTTGTTGAGTGTCGACACAGCTCCTTGTGTCGACACATTCTTCTTCTTGTTGAGACTTCAGCTGAGTGTCGACACATTCCCATAGTGTCGACACTTGTACTTAGAATAATTTGTTGATCTTGTTGTTCTTCACTAAGTGTCGACACAGCTCCTTGTGTCGACACTTCTTCTCGTGTTGACTCTTCTGCTAAGTGTCGACACATTGTTCTGGGTGTCGACACTTTCTTCAAGTGTTGACTCTTCTGTTGAGTGTCGACACATTGTTCTGGGTGTCGACACTTTCTTAGTCTCTGCAGACTTTTGCTGAGTGTCGACACAGGCTCCAAGTGTCGACACTTTCTGGTGTAGACACAGCTTCACTGGGTGTCGACACACCTGTTAAGTGTCGACACAGCTTTACTGGCTTTTCTTCATTGAGTGTCGACACAGCTCCTTGTGTCGACACTTTCTGTCTGGTGTCGACTCAGCATCCCTGGTGTCGACACAATGACTCCAAGTGTCGACACTGCTTGCCTGGGTGTCGACACAAGTCTTCTTAAGTGTCGACACTTTCCCTCTGGGTGTCGATACATGGACTTAGAAACTTTTTCATCATTTCCTGCAAATACTTAACCTGCACATGTAACTCAAAATACATCAAATACATTTTGATGTATATCATTGAGTTGGGTGAGGCTTCTTCAAATCAGGTACATTTAGACCAATGTACCCGACAAGAATAAAATTGAATTACAATATATCCCAACTGATTTACAAAGGGGAGATATTTTCACCAAGCCTTTGGATGAAAAGAAACACACCTTCTTCCTAAATCAGTTAGGAATGTTAGATGGAGGAAGTCTTAAATAAT
Organism: Platanthera guangdongensis; assembly: GCA_039583875.1. NCBI lineage: Eukaryota > Viridiplantae > Streptophyta > Magnoliopsida > Asparagales > Orchidaceae > Platanthera > Platanthera guangdongensis. Next base: position 236,419,769 of record CM077158.1, read on the forward strand.
ACCCAAGATTTTGAAAGCTTAAAAATTGACCAAGACTAGGCAAACATTCTGATTTTTCTTAGTGTCTAGAAAATTTCTGATCTCTGAACTGCGCTCGACGATTTGCCCCAAGATCGTCGAACGGAGATCGACGATTTCCAAAAATCGTCGAACTGAGTTCAGCGTCTATCAGATAGTATGAACTATCTCTTCCGGTCAACGATCGTCGAACGGCGCTCGACGATTATGTTCTATGAACGATCGTCGAACGGAGCTCGACGCTCTCCAATATCGTCGAACGGAGATCGACGATGTTGAAGACTCTTCAGATTCCTTTAGAAGCCTCGATCGTCGAACTGAGTTCCACAATCTTTCCAATTCTGCGTCGAACCCTAATATAAAACTCTTTTTTCTCTGTCGTTCTCTTTTGCGCTTTCGATTTCTCTGCAAGAATTTTCTTTCCCTCCAAACAGTTCTACACTTGGTCGTTTTGTTTGTTGAATTTTTGCAGGTACCCATGGCTGTGTCAGTTGCTGTTCTTGCTGCTATGAAGTTTGATGCCGGTTTTGACATCGATATGGAATCATTCAGCACGACTGACCAGATGTTTCAAGATATATTGGGATTGTTCAAAGACCAGAACTTGACTGCCATAATGACCACCAGGATCAAGTTGGCATTTGATGAGATAAAGGAGTGGGTTTATACTGCCCATAATCAAGATAACTCCACCATTGTTGCGTCTATAGCTGGAACTCAGGTACCCTTGACTCCAACCATTCTATCAGAAGTTTTTAGACTGAGAAATGGAGAAGATATTGCCGAGTTATTTGGAGATGAGTATTCTGCACTGCTTGCCAAAATGGGTCATCCAGAGGGAAACCCTAGCAAGCTCTTCAAAAGGAACCTGTCTGTAGAATATAGGTTCATGGCAGATGTGGTTGGGAAAGTGCTACTGGCAAAGCACTCTGCCCATGATACAATATCAAGATATCAGCTCTGCCTCATGGGAGCTCTTGTGGACAGAAAGAATCTGAATTGGGGAGAGATTTTCTTTGACCTCATCAAAAAGAAAATCAACAAAAGTTTTGTTAACTTTGGGAGAATTCTTGGAGTGTTTCTGCAGCACAGGTGCCCTGCCTTGCTGGTCTCCTCTGGAATTCATATAAATGCCTCCAAGAGACTGTCATGTGCCCTCTTTGGAAAGTGGGACAGGCAAATCAGCAAGCCTAGCAGGCCTTCCTCCAGTACCCCTTCAGGCACAAGGACTCTAAGAGTCACTCCTCCACAGGTCTCTGCCCCTGCAGATGACCTGGCTGCTGTTGCTGCCTCTCCTCCTCCTCCAATTCCATCCCTTCCCCTACCATCCACCATTCCAGCTCCATCTACCATCATCATATCCAGCCCATCTCCAACATCAACACCTTCTCCAGAACCTAATCTACCTCCACCAGCAGACCAATTCCACCCATTATTCTCCTACCCCCCACCTGATGTCACCTCATCACCCTCTCATCCATCCTTCACCCTACTTGATGATTCCTTTATGGATGATTCCCCATAATCTCCTCCTGAGTTACCTTCCTCCTCCACTTCATTTCAAGACCTCCTACACCAAATCATAGATCAACCAACATTCACCCCATCTATCTCCATCCCTCTATCCTCCATATCCACCTTGCCAACACCTCAGCCATCCCTTCCACCATTCACCAGCTCTCCACTACCAGAACCCTCAGCTGCTCCTATACCTTCTACCTCTGCTCCAGCTCTTGAGCAAGTAGACCTCCCAGCCCTTGCTGACAGGCTGTATGAGCTGCTTGCCCCCAGACTCTCTCTGCTGTTGGAGACCTCCTTGGCTCCACTCCACCTGTCAGTGGCAGCCCTTTCTGCCAGGCTCTCTTCTCTCTTCCCTCAGGCAGCACCTTCAGTAGTGTGCCTTGATGCAGACATGTCTGCATCTAGGCAGTGGGAGATGCCATATGAAGTGAATCTTCATGCTGCTGCTGCTGCTGCTATTTCTGTAAGCTGTCTGTCTGCTGCTGCTGTTACTACTGCTTCTTCTGCTGCTCCTCCTCTTGCTGATGTTGCTGTGCCTCAAGCACAAGTTCCTCCTGCTGCTGCAGTCCTTGCAATAGACCTCAGGTCTTTGCTATCAGTCTTTGATTCTGCTTACTTCAGCTGTCTGCCAGAGGTCAATGCTGTCCAGCCTCCAGAAGATTTATCCAAGGCACTTGTGCCTTTTTCCTGCTGTGACCCTAGCATTATCACCTCCTTTGTAAATTCAGTAATTGCTGCTGCTGAAAATAATGATGTTGCTGCTTCTGAAGAAAGAATTGTTGTTGCTTCTGAGAATGTTGATATTGCTGCTACTGCAAATATTGATACTGCTGCTGAAGTTCCTATTATTGCTGATGAACCAATTTACAAGGACATTCTGATGACAGAGGCACCTGAATTTGAGCCTTCTGCAGTCCTTGATGATATTCCTTCTGTGTCTGTTACTGTAAGTGAGACTGTTACTGCTGTTGTCACCTCTCCAGTATCTGTTGCTGTTGTTGTTGTTACTACTTCTACTCCATATGCTGATGTCTCTGCTGTTACCATTTCAACACCTGCTGCTACAACTTATGTCTCATCTGCTTCAGTTCAACTCAAGAAGGATCTAATGAAGAAAATAGATGCTCTCTATGATGAGCAGAGTTCTGAGAGTGATGAATTTAGAACAGACTCTGATGACTCCTCTGCTACCATTGCCAGGAAAAGAAAGGCAAGGAGCAAAGCAATGAAGAGGGTACCTCCTGCTAAAGTTAAGGATAACAATGATATCCCATATTACATTCTACATGACTGCCCAATCACTGAACACTGGATGCAATACTCCAAGAACCAGCTGAAAGCAATGAAGAAAAAGAGAAAATATGAGAAAGGTTCATCCCAATTCCAGCACTCTCATCCTCCTCCACCACCTCCTCCTGATGCAGGTGCAGGTGGAAGCTCTGCAGCTCAACCCCCAGCCAGAAATCAGGCTCCCTATCAACCTCATGCCAGATCCTACCACAGGGAAAGCCAATCCAGGGGTTCACATTCTAGGAGAGGAGGATATAAAGGTAATCAAAGAGATATTCAAGTCTACTCCAAAGGTTATTCCAAGCAGCACCCATATTCTAGGGGAGGACAAATTTCTTCTGATACAACATCTGGTCCTTTCCCTTACAAGCTGAAAGATACTGTGTCTGCCAGACCTCCTCAAGACAATCCCTCCAACAGGTATGAACCACCTGTATCCTTTGAGGATCCTGAAAACAATCCAGCTGCTTGGACTGCCAGATTAAAGGAATTAGTTGCACTGGACCAAATTAAAAAGGCTAGAGAACAAGGAATAGATTCTTCCAACATTTCAACCATGTCTGAACAGAGACAGAAAGATCTAGAGAGATATGCTTCAAGTAAATTCTTTGATGCTGACAGATATATGGAATTACATCCTGAAGCTGTAGTTCCCAGGCATAAAAAACAAACATATTTGGGTGCAGCAGATGATACCAGGTCAAACAAAGAAGCCCTCAATCCTAACAGAGAGATTAAACTTGTTAAAGGCAAAGAGAAGAAATGATATTGTAAGGTGACAATTTCTGTGATTTCTGATTATCTGGATGCCATATATATCTCTGTGATTCTGCAATGTCTAGCTGTTATTTTTCTGCTTTGATGCTTGTATGTTGTTATTTAAAATTTTTCCAAAGTCTGTAAATAGTAATCCTAACCCAAATAGGGGGAGATTGTTGGAACACCCTATTACTAATTTGGGTCAGGATCACTATGTCTCTAGGAACCTTTGCGTGACCTCCTGTATAGCTCAATAGGTCAATTAGAATTGAGTCTAAGGGTTAGAAGTCTAGGTTTGGAAGCTGCCCTGAAGACCAAGATTTTGTATTTGGAGACTAAGTCATATCGTCGAGCTCAGCACGACGATTCGTCGAACTCCGATCGACGATCGTCTAGCTCAACCTCGATAGATCGTCGATCTCCATTCGACTATCATCTAGCTCAACTTCGACAGATCGTCGAACTCCATTCGACGATCGCTGAGCTCAACTTCATTATATCGTCGAACTCCATTTGACGATTGGTGAGCTCAGGTCGACGATTTTGACTCTGCTTTGGATCTTTATCTCTGAGCTCAGTTCGACGATCTTGGAGCTCAGATCGACGATATTTTGCTGCTGTATGTTTCCAGATCGCTGAGCTCAGCTCGACGATAGCAGAGCTCAGTTCGACGATTTCAGATAACTTCCAGGATGTTTCTAAATTCAAATTCAAATCAGTCAAGGAGTTATTCTGCAATTAATTCAGAGATTTCCTAGCCGTTTTCATTCATTTCTGGACCAAGTTTCAAGGGATTTTTCAAGGAATATTTCTGTGGACTTTCCTCCAGAAGATATTTCGCAATTAAGGATGCAATCAATGCAGGCTAACGGCTATTCTTGACAGAGAATGTTATTCTATTCTGTACCAGAGAATAAAAGACAGAATTTTTGAATCACTCAAAGAACAGAGAGTACAGAGACACATTCAAAAATATTCTGTCAAAAAGAATTCTGAAGAACACTCATCCAAGGAGATCAAGCTTTCAAAAATCTTCAGATCTCTTTAGTTTTCAAACTGTTCAAGGCCAGCATATTTTCAAGACTCCAGACATTCAACATTTCAGCTATTGCTGAAATCATCTATTGCTGGAGTTCAATCTTTGAAGGCCTATCACCCTCAGCAAAGCTTTTCTTCCTGAAGATCTCAAGGATTCAGGGGGAGCTTTGACATCAACAATCCACATAGTCTTCTCAGTTGTTTAAGAAAGAGAAGACTTCCATCACTCTCTCACCCCCTCTCTGTAAAGGGTTTCTCAAACTCCCTTCAAAAGTTTGAGCTTGGTTTTTGAGCACCTTGTCAAAAGCTCATTGGTGGCAAGACACCTGATCAAAAAATCTGCCTTGGTTTTTGAGCACTTTATCAAAAGCTCATTGGTGCCCAGGACACCTGATCAACTCATCCTGCAGTGGATTCCTACCTAGGGTGGTAGAAGAGTGGATGTACCCAAGTTTAGGGGAACCACTATATTTCCTTGTGTCTTCTGGTTTTGCTTGCGTTTATGTTTGTTTCTGTCCTTGATTTTTCTGTGCTTAGCTTTTGTTTAACTTAGTGCTGTGATTAGATTTATTATTGCTTCCCTGCTCACTCTTATCACAACAATTGTTGTAAAAGTTTTCAAAGCACCATATACTCTATTCAGCCCCCCTCTAGAGTATATCAGATCTAGCTGCTCTTTCACAGTGTGGATCGCTACAAGGCCCGCCTGGTGGCCAAAGGTTTCACTCAGACCTATGGTGTTGATTACTTCGATACCTTCTCTCCCGTGGCTCGTCTCAGCACCATTCAAGTCCTTCTGGGGATTGAAATATCTAGGAATCCCAACTCCATGGTCCTTTCCCAACGGAAGTATGCTCTTGATCTTTTAAAGGAGGCAGGATTGACTGGTGCTAAACCTGCACGTTGTCCTATAGCTGCTGGAGAAGACAAAACTTGGATAGATGACTCGCCTCTTCTATCCGATCTTACGAGGTACCGGCGTCTGGTGGGCAAGCTTATTTATCTCATGGTAATCAGACCCGACATCTCTTATGTTGTTGGCAAGGTGAGATAGTTCATGCAAGCTCCTAGGGAGTGTCATCTACAATCTACCCTGAGGATATTAGAGTATATTAAAGCAGCACCATGGAAAGGACTCCTCTTTCAGAAGAATGGTCACCTAAGGGTTGAAGCGTACTCTGATTCAAGTTATGTTGATGATAAAGGGGACCGCAAATCGACATCAGGTTTCTGCACGTTTGTTGGAGGCAATCTTGTGAGTTGAAAGAGCAAGAAACAGACTATGGTTTCCAGGTCTAGTGTAGAGGCGGAATATCGCAGCATGGCATCGACTACATGTGAGTTGAAATGGTTGCGGGCTCTCATGCTTTATTTAGGAGAGGTTTACAACTATCCTCTTCATATGTTCTGTGACAACAAGGCCGCGATATACATTTCCAAAAATCCGATCTTTCATGAGAGAACAAAATGCATAGAAGTCGACTGTCATTTTATTCGGGAAGAGATATTGAAGAAACAGATTTGCACTCTGTTCTTCACTTCCGACAACGAGTTGGCAGACGTCTTCACCAAGCCGGTGTCCGCTTCCTTTTTCCACATCTACGACGAGCTGGGCATGATTGATATCTATGCTCCAGCTTGAGGGGGAGTGTTGCAGGATGGAGGTCGGGCGGTCTATTGCTGTTCGGAGACCGGGCGGTCTGGAGGTTTCTCTTAGCCGGTCTGTGTGCCGGGCTGTTACTGTTTGGTATCCCAGCGGTCAGGCGGCTTGTCTCAGATGACTTGGAGACCGGGCGGTCTAGCGGTCTCCTGTGACGGCTTGCTCTCTGTGTGGTTGTTCTCTCCTCCTGTTGGTGGTCGGGCGGTTAGCCGGTTTGTCTAACCGCAAGGCTTGTCCAGTTTGTCTTTTTGTAAAGCCGCATATACTTGTAAATTTTTAGTCCCACATTGCTTAATTGTAATCTCTCTCATCGCCTTCATTCTATAAAAGGGAGGCTATACCATTGTAATTGATACTTTTTTTGGATAATAAAGTTTACATTACTCCAATTTTTCGGTCTATTATTTTCTCTTTGCACACACCACTTTCAGAAGACAGAAAATTTTACTAAGTAAAATTGTGTCGAGACAAATCAACTGTCTTGACACAATGAAGAAGTAAAGATGTTGACACAAGGCAGAACGAAAGATGTCGACACCCGGTAGAATAAAACATGTCTACACTAAGCAGAATAAAAGATGTCGACACAGACAATGCTTGTGTCAAGACAAATCAACTGTCTCGACACTCTCAAGTTTCAGTTGAAAATTCCTTCAAGTAGAATTGTGTCGAGACTGTTAAGATGTCTCGATACAAGTGTCGACACACTTTGGACATCTTGACACTTATGTTGCAGAAAATGTGTTGAGTTAACACAGAAGCGCCAAGATGGCTCAGAACTGTCACATCAAGTGCATGAATGAGTTATTTCGACTGAAACAGATTGAAGGAGAATTTTGAAGTATGATGTCAGATGCTGATGTCATCATTCAGTAACTACCCATATATGAAGGCTATAAATAGAGGTGTGGTCCACAACAACAACAAGAAGAGAGAATCGATCAAGCAAATAGGATGTCCTCATTTCTTATTCTGATTCCGAGGAGGAGGAAGAAGATGAAATTCTTCAAGAAAATCTTCAGATCCTTTATACAAGTCGATCTGAAGATCAAGGTGGATCTGATCTACAATTTCTTCAAGGTTATCAATCCGATCAACATCAAGAAGATATGAGATTCAGAAATGCAACTTATCAGCCAGCCAATTTATCAAGAAGAAATTCATTACTGTTGATTGAAGAATCTGTGCAAACAGATAAGTCAGATTACAGAAATTTTGTTTTCTGAGAATTTATTCTTTATACTTTACCTCTTTATTTTGCAAGATCTCCTAGAGATCTGAGTGGGTAGGAGATCTTATCTCTGAGTTGTAAGCCTAATTTATAAAGGCTGAGGTAGGGTTCTTGAGGAACCTGAGGTAGGTGATCTTGGGTGAATCACTGAGTTGTAAGCCTATTTTATAAAGGCTGAGGTAGGGTTCTTGAGGGACCTGGCATAGGAGATTAGGAGAATCTCTGAAGTAGGATCTGGTGGTCTAAGTGTAGGTTTCTTAATAGAAACTGATCATGTAAGATCTCTGGATCTGTGTTAAAGACGAGGAGCTATAACCTTATCTAGCGCATTGTTAGTGAGGAAGAAGGGGGAAAGTGGATATACCCTAGATAGGGGAACCACTATAAATTTTTTGTGTGATGTGTGCTGTGAATTGATGTTGATTGTGCTGTGTTTTGAATTCTCAAGCTGCTAAAATTGTGAAGTGACAAAAGATTTGCTAAAGTATTTTAAAACAATCACCTATTCATGCACCCCCCCCCCCCCCTCTAGGTGATAGTCTACCTATAGGATTAACTTTTAAGTGGTACCAGAGCGAGATTATTCAAGAAAGACTTAACAGTCTGAAAAATATCCAAAAGGTATTAGAAAAATATTAGATCTATGGCTTCTGAATCAAACAGAGAACTCAGTTGATGGCGATGATGCTGATATGGTCGTGGATCCCCATCATAGAGAGTTCATGGATTGAGATGGTCATTGCCGCAAGCTCGAAGATGGGAGTCTACCACAATGTTTCTTCGCCAACACCGCCGCCGCTACATGTTTTGCTCGTCGTACGCCGTCGCCAATAAATAAATTATATAATTATAAATTATATAATTATATATTTTATCATTTATATTTTAGTAATTTTATTTTTAAGCAATTTTATTTTAAGAGTTTATTTCATTTCATATATTATGATGAGTGCTTATAACCATCATGTGTTGTTTTGATTATTTCATTTCATATGTAAGATAGGTGCATATAACCATCAAGAGTGGTTTAATTTTCAAGGGTGAAGATTGAGTGGTGTAGCTTATATATAGGTCATGTCATGAAGGATTTTGTAGAGAATGAATGAAAATTGAAACCCTAACCTTGCTTGAAGATTTCCCTCCTCCTCTCCTCTCCTCCTCCTCCCAAAATTTCAGCCACCCCCTTGTCTCCTTCCTCTTTGGTCGTCGGCCACCGCCCTCCTCCTCTCTATCTCGGCTTTCCTCTTCCCCTCCTCTCCCTCTCTATATTCGGCCACCTCCCCCTCCTCTATCTATTTCCTGGCCACCTCTCCTCCTCCTTCTCCTCCTCGTCCTTTGCTAACCTTGGCCACCCCTCCCTATTCTCCAACCCGAGCCCCAACTCCCTCCAAAACCACCGGCCACCTCCACCCCCCAAGAAAAATGAGCCCATCCCCCTTGCCAACCCTAGCCGGCTTAGCCCAAGCTGCCACCCCTCCCCTCATTTCCCCTCTCTCACGGCCTCCACCCTCTCCACTAACCAAACCCGGCCACCAACAACACCACCTGACCTTTTCCTCAACACCCAAACCGCCGGCCCCCACATCTCTCCTCTAGCCGCCAACCACTCATCATCTTAAGTAAAATAATCCACCATCTTTTCTCTCACCACTTTCCTTATATATCTTGGGTTTCCATATTCTCCCACTTCTAGGGTATTGCAAAAGGAAAACGGCGAGCGTCTCCATTGTCCGGCACGAATCCGTGGAGTTTGCGTGGAAATAGAAAATCAACCATCATCATGTGTGATTCCTCCACTCATCTTGTGGACGGACTTATTGGGATTTGGTAACGACTCTTAGACATCTCTTGTGAGATTTCCTCTAAAATTATTTGTGAGATTTTGGTGGAATTAGAAGGCTAGTAATTAGTCCTGATTTATATTGAATGTTGTGCGTAATTAAATCTGATTTTTAAGCATTGTTATTCCGAATATTTTCGTATAAATTGGAGCGGGTAAATTTCATGAACGCTTGTAGAAATCGGTTTACTTAGCCTTGATTTCTTTGGTGTTCAAGCGATTTGGCAACCCTCGTATTAATTAATCTTGGGATTAATTTGGACTTAATTTTAAATCACTATTTTAGTCCGGAATTTCTCATTTTGGAATTGTAAATGTTTGCAAATAATTTAATTTGAATTGCTAATTGTCCGGACTGGGTAGGTCCTTTTCGCTTGAGCGAACATTGCCATATAGCCCTTGTTCAATCTCTATAAGGAGTAACGACCCTTTGCGGTGATTGTTGTGGAAATTGTAGCATCAATTGTTTGAGTATTTGATAGTGCTTCGTAGTGAAACCACGCGCTAGATATTTATTTTAGTTGTCAAACCTAAGAACGCGTAGTTTAATCCGTCAAAACCATGAGCCTGCATCATCAGTTATATGAAACTGCCTATTTGTACTAAGGACAATTTTGCTATATGGAAACAAAGCATAATATTGTTCATGGAAGCCTCAGATCCAAGAATCTTTATTACTGTACAAGAAGGACCATATGTACCAATGAAGACATCAGTCCTAGATGCAAATGTTTAAACCCCCATGAAACTGTCAGAAATGACAGAGGATGAGGTGGTACTTGTCACCATGGATAAAAGGTCACAGAATATAATAGTTAGTGCAATAGACAATTCCACCTTTCAGAATCTTGGCACTAAAATACATCAAAGGAGATGTGAGATACACTCAAAGTATAAATGGAAGGTACAGAATAGGTAAGAGATGACAAAAAATCTCTCCTCAACCAACAGTATGAGGCCTTTATACATGCAAAGAATTAATCTATAGAACAATGCTATGAAAAGTTCTTTAGAATAGTAATGACTTAAGAAACTATGACATAATTTTCTCAAATTATGAGCTAAATGACAAGTTCTTAAGATCTCTAAATAAAGAATGCGACATCAAGATTTGTGCAGTAAGAGAAATGGGGAATCTAATAAATATGTTACCCCAAGACTTGTATGGGAAGCTCATGTCACATGAGTTTCAGCAAAACTCTAGAAAAGCTGAAGCAGAATCTGTTAGAAGTTCATTTCAGACTAAATCAGTGGCCTTCAAAGCTGATACGTCTAAAAAGGCTAGCAGAGAAATCTCATCATCACCCAGAAGGGATGAAGATACAAATAGCACTGAAATCTGTTCTTCATCAGAAGATCTATTAGATGATGAATTAGCACTATTTACCAGGCAATTCAAGAAAATGCTAAGGAGAAGGAAGCAGTGGAACAAAGAGAACCCTTCTGGATCAAGCTCCAGTAAAAACAAAGACAATCACAGATACAAATATGCGGTCAGATATGATACTCATCAGAACAAACAATCTAAGACTGACATTATTTTCTTTTGTTGTAATAGGCATGGGCATGTCATAGCTGATTGTCTAGTAAAAAGAAAGGAAAACAAAAGTCAAAAGAGAAGAAGTTCTATAAGAATAAGAAATCAGAGAAGGGTCTGATGGCAAAGAAATCTAAGACCTTATCTGATAGTGATACTGACTCAACTGAGTTAGAACAAGAATTTCCTGGATTAATCTCCAGTGAAGAAGATTTCATCAGAAAGGCTATTTATAAAAGTAAAAACTATATACCTTCATCACACTATGGTGATTTTGAAGAAGAAATGGAGATCAATTTAATAGCACTATCTGATGATTCAGAAACAGAAACACTTGACTGTCAGAATACTCATGTAATCTATGACAATTCAACAAGTACAAAAACTTCTGTATATGAGACTGAGGATGAGCTAGACTCATGTGACTCAAAGAATGATTCACATAAGACTAACTCTGTGACTGAACTACAACAGCTAACAGTCAAATTTGGAAAGTTGTGGGAAGCCCTAATAAATAGTAAGAAGCTTGTCAAAGAACAAGCTGAAGAAATAACATCACTAAAAGGTTTTCAGTATCATCATAGGATGGATACTCAGAAAATTGGTCTTCAAAGTTCTAAGTTGGCAATGTTGACAAAGATCATTGATGATCAAATCTTATTGCTGAAACAGAAGGATGAAACTATTCAGAGGCTGGAACTCAAACTCCTGAATGAGAAAAAGTTAGTTCAATAATTTTCTAAACCTAAAATTGTATTGTCTATTATAAATACCTTCTCAGGAACACCTGGTAGTGGTCTTGGGTATGTTAAACCCAATAAGAAAAGAGGCAAAAGCTGACAAGATAAAAGCATCCAGTATTCCACTGCCAGTAATTCAGACTAAAGGAAAATAAATCCTGAAGTCTGGACAAGTTGGACCAAGTTCATATGTGAATAGGAAAGCTATTCCTAATGTGACTGCTCCAAGGAGGATAGTTGTAACTAAGAAACAAAACAACTTGTTTGCTCTCAGTCAAATTATAACAGTCAAGTGTGCCGATTCCTGTACTAAGGGTTGTCAGCACAAAGTTCCTTCTGGTCCTCCAAAGAGGAGGTACAACATATATGAATGTTGGTGTTGTGGAAAGATAAGACAATTTACCTTGGACTATTGGTTCAATTACTCATTGTCTCATATTCAGAAAAGATATCCAATTAAGAAGCTTACTGGTGATTTCAATGGAACCACAACTAACAAGAACCTAGGACCCAAAACAATTTGGGTTCCTAAGGAAAAATAAAATCTGATTTTGCAGGAATGTCCAAGCACTAGAGACTGACCAATCTGGTACTTGGATAGTGGATGTTCCAGACACATGACTAGAAGAAGAGATAATCTAAGAGAATTTATCCCCATGGAGAATGGACCAAAAGTGATCTTTGGTGGAGCTGACAAAGGAATAGCCAAAGGTTATGGTAAGATCACAAATGGCTTAGTCACTCTCACTAAAGTAGCTTATGTGGAAGGGTTGCAACACAACCTTATAAGCATAAGTCAACTTTGTGATCTTGGCTATGATATTTTTTCCACAAAGATGAGTGCCTAATTAAGAAGTCAAGTAACCAAGAGGTTATCTTGACAGACACTAGATGTGGGAATATTTATTCTTTGAATTTTCTTTGTTTAAAGTCAGACTCAACCTTATGTCTAGTTGCAAATGAGAAAGCCTCACACTGTGTCAAATGGCACAAGAGGCTAGCTCATTTAAACTACAAGGCAATAGGCAAACTTTTCAGTAAAGAGCTTGTTAGGAATGGCCCTAACATTAAATGCTCAAAGAAGAGCATATGCTCAGCATGCCAAAAAGACAAGCAAACTAAAATAACATTCAAAAGTATTGAATGTAAGGATTCAGTGAGGTTTTTATACCTCTTGTATATGAACTTGTTTGGTCCTATGTCAGTTCATAGTTTAGGAAGAAGAGTTTACACTTTTCTAATAGTTGATGACTATTCCAGGTTCACTTGGGTTTTCTTTGTAAGAAAAATGTCTGAAACCCCTGATGTCTTCAAGACTTTTGTCAAACAAATTCAGAATGAATTAAACAGCTCAGTGGTCAAAATTAGAAGTGATCATGGAACTGAGTTTCAATCTGATTATATGACAAAGTTTTGTGAAGAATTTGGGTTTCAGCAAGGGTTTTCCTCACCAAGAACACCTAAACAGAATGGGATTGCTGAGAGGAAGAAAATGACTCTCATTGAAGCTGGAAGAACCATGCTGAGTGATTCTTCACTTCCAAAATACTTCTGGACTGAAGCTATTAACACAGCTTGTCATGTTCTTAATAGAGCTTCAATCAACAAAAGATTGAATAAAACTCCTTATGAACTTAAAAAGGGCAGAAAACCAAACTTGACCTATTTTAGAATCTTTGGATGTAGATGTTATGTCCTAAATAATGGAAAAACATATCTATCCAAGTTTGCTGAGAAGTCCTATAATAGCTTATTTATTGGTTATAGTGACTACAGTAAGGCCTATATGGTCTACAACTTGAGCGATCAAGTTGTGGAAGAGTCTGTTCATGTTGTATTTGATGAAAGTTCTATGTTTTACAATGATAAGTTAGGTTCATTAAGCACAACAAGTGAAGACTTAAAGCTAAAGGACTTGAATATAGATGATATTGCTCCAACAAGCTATAATATGCAAGATGGAGTCAACATAGTTGAAGAAGTGCTTGCATGGGAATAATAAGGAGAAGAAACTCAGCATGATATAGGTGGTCAAGGAGAATAAGTCACATTATCTATGGCTATCAGACATGTAAGGGATCATCCAAGAGATTTTATCATAGGAGATGTTGCATAGGGTGTGACTACAAGAAGCAAACATCACAACACAGTGATGTATTCAAGCTTTCTGTCCCAGACGGAACCAAAGAAATTTGAAGAAGCTAATGTGGATCCATTTTGTATAAGTGCAATGCAGGAAGAATTGAACCAGTTCAAGAGGTGCAATGTCTGAATGTTGGTTCCCAGACCAGATAATTATAACATTATAGGAACCAAATGGATATATAGAAACAAACTAGATGAGAATGGGGTTATAGTCTGAAATAAAACTAGATTGGTTGCAAAGGATATAGACAAAGAATTGGGTATAGACTTTGATCAATCCTTTGTGTTGGAACCCTAGTTCTGATTTGGGTAAGGAACACTATTAGGAATATTAGATTGACCCAACATGTATAGTCATGGGTCATAGGATTATTTCTAGGCTTGGTCATTCAGAAGGACTCTCCAGAATTGCAGAAAAGAAGTCCAAGAAATACAGTTAAGACAAAGGCAGAAAATCAGATCGACGATCGTCGAACGCAGTTCGACGAACGGCGATATCCGGTCGATGAATTCTGAGTTGCTTCTCTGAACTCAGGTCGATGATCTCAAGACTCAAGCAAGGCTGTGTCGACACCATCACAGCAACTGTGTCGACACTCAATAGTTCTCTCAGCTCGATGAACACAGAAACTGAGCTCGACAAACTGCAAGCTCCGGTCGACGAATGCAGGCAAGATATTCAGCTCGACAAATCTAGCTGAGTTTGACGAATGTTGAACTCTGGTCGACGATTGATGAACTGAACGAAAGTTCAGGTCGACGATTTCTGAGCAATCAGCAACAGTTGGCAGAATTAATTGGGGATTAATTGCAGTCAACATTCCCAGTGAAAATAGTCGTTCAAACGGACAGTTATAGAGGAATTAAGTGAGGATCAGTTTCCAAAGCATCTTCACTCTCTGGAATGTCTCTTCCACCATCAAGTCTACAGAATTCAAATAGAGGGAAGTAGAAAGAATCAATCATGAAGAACAACAGACAGAAACAGAAGAAAATTCACTGTAGAGACCAAACAGAGACAGAGAAATAAAGACACGGAAAGGGCAATATCAATACAGTAACTAGAAGCCCTAGACCAGAGCGATAATAGCTATCTGAAGAAGAAGAAGAACATCCTATCACTATCAAGAGTCTTCTTCTTCCCTATCACTGCAGGACAACTTCAGAAGGACAACAGAGCACTATCTGTAAAAAGAAGTTCCTGAAGCAAATTTCTGGTCCATGCATTTTAGGTCTTTGAAGACCTATCACCTTGAAGCAGTGCTCCAGCTTTCCTGATACACTCAATATCTCAGGGGGAGCATCTGCTAACATCAATATCCACATAGTCTTCTCAGTTGCTATTGAGAAAGAGAAGATTTCCATCACCTCTTTTCCCCTCCTGTATAAAGGGTTGTCATCTCCCTTCAAAAGTGATTCCTGGTTGCAAGTCTCCTTCCAAAAGACTTGAGTTGGTTTTTGGGGACCTGATCAAAACTCATTGGTGACAGGCACCTGATCAAAAACCTGAGTGGATTCCTACCAGGGTGGTAGAAGAGTAGACTACCCAGATTTGGGGAACCACTATAAAATCCTTGTGTCTTTTCTGTGTGGCTTGATTTCTTTCTGCATTTCTTATTGTATAGTTGTGCTGTGATATTTATAACTCTAATCAGCTTAAGTTAAGATCTGTCTCTTTCAATTGGTATCAAAGCGAGGTTGGTTAAAATACCATACCTTAATTGTTTGTACGGGCTAACACCTGAACCACAAAGATCCTTTGATAGATCTTAAGAATCTTTTGAGTTTTATCATGGCACAAATTGCAGATGTTTCAAGCACCAGACTTCCCATGTGCAATCTAGATAAGTTTGCATCATGGAATACAAGGATTAGATTTTATATGGACTTCATTGATGAAAACATCTTCAAATCTGTTTTGTCAGGTCCAGCTCAACCTCAGAATACAACAAGCATCAATGTTGTTCCATCATCTCAATGGACAGATGCCCAAAAAAGGATGAAGATTGCTGATGCACAAGCAATGAACATTCTGGCACAATCAATGTCTGATGACATTTTTGAAGAGGTTGCTGGATGTTCATCAGCAAAGGAAATGTGGGACTCCATCACAGCAATGGCTGCTAGATCAGCAAAAGAAAGAATATTTGAAACTGAATCCTGGAGTGAATCAGATGCTTCATCTTGCACAACTGAGGATGAAGAAGAAGCAAGAGCAAAAGAATTTTGCCTAATGGCAATAGATGCTTCTCGCAGCAGCTATGCTACAGAATCTGAAGAATCAGAGTATGAATCAGATGAAGAAGATCGGGTTATTTCTTCCCTTGACTCTTCTTCAGCTAAACTTAACACTGATTTCCGATTATCACATGAAAATCATCAGAAAATCTTAGTTCAAAATATTTCGTCAAACGGAGATCGACGACATCAATACTATTCGTCGAACTCAGATCGACGAACTATGAACAAAGATTTTGTTTTGAACCATTCAGGACTCTGTACTCGACGAAACAAACTTAATTCGTCAAACAGAGATCGACGAAAATGGATCACAGAAAACAGTTATTATCATTCTGTGAATAAAGATCAACGATCTCAATATCATTCGTCGAACTCAGATCGACGAAAATATTTTTCGTCGAACTCAGAATTTCAAAACATAAATTTTTTTTCCTTTATTTTTGATTATTTTAAAAGAGAACCAGGACCCAAGGTTATCTGGGTCCAGAACTCCTAACATCTCCTTGCAGGAAAAGAATTCAGTCCAGCAAATATACAGTATATCAGTGGCTGAATAATTTGTGCAAGGCTATGCATATAGGGGGAGATGCCTGTAAATGAAGCTGTAGAAATTCCAGCAGTAGCAGCAGTTTGTGGGGATTGTAGCAGCAGCAGCAACAACAGATTATAATACTGCAGATTTGGGCAAGGATCAACAGCAGCTATATCAGCAGCAACAGCAACAGTAGTAGTACTTGATCCAGATTTAGTGGGAGATTGTATTTAATTGCCTTGTATTTTACTTATATTTATGTAAATAGTGTCCTTACCGAAATAGGGGGAGATTGTTGGAACCCTAGTTCTGATTTGGGTAAAGAATACTATTAGGAATATTAGATTGACCCAACATGTATAGTCATGGGTCATAGGATTATTTCTAGGTTTGGTCATTCAGAAGGACTCTCCAGAATTGCAGAAAAGAAGTCCAAGAAATGCAGTTAAGACAAAGGCAGAAAATCAGATCGACGATCATCGAACGCAGTTCGACGAACGGCGATCTCCGGTAGACGAATTCTGAGTTGCTTCTCTAAACTCAGGTCGACGATGTCAAGACTCAAGCAAGGCTGTGTCGACACCATCACAGCAACTGTGTCGACACTCAACAGTTCTCTCAGCTCGACGAACACAGAAACTGAGCTCGACGAACTGCAAGCTCCGGTCGACGAACACAGGCAAGATATTCAGCTCGACGAATCTAGCTGAGTTCGACGAATGTCGAACTCAGGTCAATGATTGATGAACTCGACGAAAGTTCAGATCGACGATTTCTAAGCAATCAGCAACAGTTGGCAGAATTAATTGGGGATTAATTGCAGTCAACATTCCTAGTGAAAATAGCCGTTCAAACGGATAGTTACGGAGGAATTAAGTGAGGATCAATTTCCAAAGCATCTTCACTCTCGGGAATGTCTCTTCCACCATCAAGTCTACGGAATTCAAATAGAGGGAAGTAGAAAGAATCAATCAGGAAGAACAACAGAGAAAAACAGAAGAAAATTCACTGTAGAGAACAAACAGAGACAGAGAAAGAAAGACACAGAAAGGGCAATATCAATACAGTAACTAGAAGCCCTAGACCAGAGCGATAATAGCTATCTAAAGAAGAAGAAGAACATCCTATCACTATCAAGAGTCTTCTTCTTCCCTATCACTGCAGGACAACTTCAGAAGGACAACAAAGCATTATCTGTCAAAAGAAGTTCCTGAAGCAAATTTCTAGTCCAGGCATTCTAGGTCTTTGAAGACCTATCACCCTGAAGCAGTGCTCCAGCTTTCCTGATACACTCAATATCTCAGGGGGATCATCTACTAACATCAATATCCACATAGTCTTCTCAGTTGCTATTGAGAAAGAGAAGATTTCCATCACCTCTTTTCCCCTCCTGTATAAAGAGTTGTCATCTCCCTTCAAAAGTGATTCCTGGTTGCAAGTCTCCTTCCAAAAGACTTGAGTTAGTTTTTGGGAACCTGATCAAAAGTCATTGGTGACAGGCACCTGATCAAAAACCTGAGTGGATTCCTACCAGGGTGATAGAAGAGTGGACTACCCAGATTTGGGGAACCACTATAAAATCCTTGTGTCTTTTCTGTGTGGCTTGATTTCTTTCTGTATTTCTTATTTTATAGTTGTGCTGTGATATTTATAACTCTAATCAGTTTAAGTTAAGATCTATCTCTTTCACTTTGCACCAATGGCAAGATTGGAGGCTATAAGACTCTTCTTAGCATATGCAGCCTACAAATGATTCAAAGTATATCAAATGGATGTGAAGTCAGCCTTTCTAAATGGTAATCTTAAAGAAAGAGTTTATGTAGAGCAACCCTCGGGTTTTGTTGATTCTGCTAAACCTACTCATGTATATTTACTTCTAAGAGCTCTTTATGGTTTAAAACAAGCCCCAAGGGCTTGGTATGAGACTCTGTCTAAGTTCCTTCTAGAGAATAAATTCTCAAGAGGGAAAATAAACAAAACACTATTCCTAAGGGATGTCAAAGGCAAGACCATCTTAGTACAGATATATATTGATGACATAATATTTGGTTCTACTGATGAGTCACTTTGCATTAGATTTGCCAAATTAATGCAAGGTAAGTTTGAGATGAGTAGCATGAGTGAACTCAAGTTTTTCTTGGGTCTCCAAGTTAAGAAAACTTTAGATGTACTTTTCATTAGTCAGTGTAAGTTCACCAAGGAGATAATCAAGAAGTATGACATGGAAACATCCACTTCATTGAAAACTCCCATGGGGTTAAGTATGTTTTTAGATAAAGATGGTGCTGGGAAGCCAGTTGATATCACATTGTATAGAGGTATAATTGGTTCACTACTCTATCTAACAGCCAGTAGACCAGACATAATGTATGTTACTTGTGTCTATGTCAGGTATCAAGCATGCCCTAAGGAGTCTCATTATACTGCAGTTAAAAGAATATTGAGATATCTAAAGGGCACACCTAATCTTGGCCTATGGTATCCCAGGAATAGTGATTTTGATTTAATAGGCTATTCAGATGTAGTCTATGCATGATGCAAGGAAGACAGGAAAAGCACATCAGGGTCATGTCAATTTCTTGGAAGAAGGTTGGTGTCATGGAGCAACAAAAAGCAGACAAGTGTAGCAATATCCACAACTGAATCAGAGTACATTTCTGCTGGTGGTTGTTGTGCACAATTGCTCTGGATTAAGCATCAGTTACAAGATTATAATTTATAGCTAAAATTCCTTTATACTGTGATTCTACAAGTGCTATTTATATTGCAAATAATCTTGTGTCACATAGTAGAACTAAGCACATTGAAATTAGATATCATTTTATTAGAGAACATGTAGAAAATGAAGATATTAGCTTAGAATTTATTCCTACAAATAGACAGATTGTTGGTAACTTTACTAAGCCTTTGGAAGAAGAGAAATATAATTTCTTTAAATTTGAACTTGGATTGTTAAATCTTGAGTAAAACAGTAATAACTTAAGTATAAAACTTATAAATCAGTAATTAAGTATACTCACTTAGGTTTCAAAAACAAGCTACAAAAGTGTTACAAATCAACACTTAAGAAAAACAAAATTTTGACTAGTCAGTGTCGAGACACAAGAAAATGTGCCGACACTGTATGTAGTAATGTGTCGAAACACTAAAAAGTGTGTCGACACTACAGATAGTAATGTGTCGAGACACCAGAAAGTGTGTCAACACTATAGATAGTAATGTGTCGAGACACATGATTATTTCGACACAGGATGACTTTAGGTGATGAGACACTAAAGTAGGTGTCTAGACATACGGGTGTCGAGAGCCTAAGGTATATGTGTAGAGAGACATAAAACTTGTGTCGACACTCAAGATTTGTGTCGACACATCTCGATAAACTTGTGTCGACACTTAATACTGGTGTGGACACTAGGTCATTTCCAAAATACTTGGAACAGATTTAGCAGCGCGCCTTTTCAACTTCTGCGACATCTACTATAAATAGCGCAAGAAAGAAGGTGTTGTCTATGCTTACCTAAATTCCTGAGAGATTGAACCCTGAGTGTCTAGACCTAGAACTCCTTTAGTCGACACATCATCTTCTTCAATCCCTCTCAATTCTAATGGCTTCCAAGAATGACGATAACATCTTCGAAGGATATGAGCTGGTTCGGAATGGATTCTTGTCGGCAGATGACGAAATCAAGGAAGTGGTGAACCTGATCAATGAAGTTGGCTTGGAGTATTTGCTTTCTGAACCTACAAATATCTGGAAATGTGAAGTTTCAGAATTCTTCCCCAATGCATCACTGGAACCAAATTCAACAAAAATTAAGTCCAAGTTGAATGGAATAAAGGTGAAAATCACAACAAGAAGACTGGCCAAGGTATTCCACATACCTAGAATTGACCAAGAAGAATACTTAGACTCTACCAAAACCACAGATGCATTGGAATGGTGTGGATTGGCTCCAACCACAAAGTTGGGAAGTACCCTGTTCCGCAAAGGCATGAACAATCAAGGGAAATTCCTGTCAAAAATTATAGGGAAGATGTTGCTGTGAAAAACAGGAGCACATGATAGGATATCAGCCAACATGTTTCAGCTAATGGCTCGAGTAATATTTAAAGTTAGACTGACTGGAGCAAAGTAGTCTTTGACAAAATTACATAATGTCTTCAGAAACCCAATCTGGGCAGGATAATAAGTCTCTACTTGGTACAGGCTGTTCCTAATTGTCTGAACCTAAAGACTGGAACAAAAATCAATCACATGTGCGGAATGGATATGAGGATTTTATCCAGATGGAATAGAGTCCTGTATAAAGAAACACCTGGAGTGGTAAAGCAGAAAGAGAAAAAGGAGAAGGCAGTAGTAGTGGAAGAAAATTCTTCCAGTAAATCTGATGGACAAGAGAGTTCAAGCTCAGATGATCAAGATGTTCCGGCAAAAGAAAATTATCCTAGGACCTCATCTGGAACTAGGGAACAGATGAAGGGGGAGAATGTTTCAGAGAAAGATCAAATGCAGGGGAAGAACCTCAATGATCTGCTTGAAACATACATGGATATAGTAGATAACATAATTATGAAAGTTGTACAAGAGCTGGAACAGTCAAAGGTTCCTAAACAAGAACTGTCTGAGAGAGAGATGGAAGATGAATTCTCCAAAGAGACTGAAGAAGAAACATTTAGAATACAGTTAGGGGAGAAACTGAGATTCTTATACAAGATGTGCAGATTCCTGAGAAAGAATATGAAAATCCTGCCTCTAAGGAGGCAGTGGAAGAAAATCTTTTGTTTAAAAAAACTAACATCCAGGGGAGATAGCTGAAATTCCATAGATTCAAGTTCCAGATACTGAAATTCAGCATGAAGATGTTAACATATAAAGTATCAATATTGATGAGGAAGGTGCAAGAGTTAAGTGGGAGTTGGACCCTAATACTGACAAAGCCAAGGAGACACCAACAATTGAAGAGGTAAGTTCTTCTGAATATAAATAAGAAGAAGAGTCTCAGCTGAAAAAAAGGAAATTATCTGAATTGAAAAAGAAAAGTAGGAGCTATAAAAGGATTATTCAGTCTGAACCAACTCCAGCTCATCCAGAGGACACAAGCTCACTGCTTGTGCAACTATAAATTATGCTTGATCAACAAAGAACACAACTTGAAAAGTATATCGATGAAAGGAATAAGGAGCTGCATTTTCAACTGGCTGGGAATATTAAGTCTATAAGATTTGAAGTAATATTCTTAAGACAGACATGACAGATTACTTCCAAAAAGGAGCAAATGTTATGGTTTATATGGCTAAACAACAGCAAGAAGCAAAGAAGTCTGAAGATGAAATGATATTCAAAGAAGACTTGAGATGAAATGATAGCCAAACAAGGCTATGTCCTTGAAAATCAAAGAATCTTGGATGAAAACATGATTTTCATGCATACAGAAATAATAGTTAAGCTGACTGAGCAGACTACTGAATTAGAAAATAAGATAGCTGCTACTACAAAAGTCTTTGAAACTCAGCTGACAACCTATTCAGCCTCATTACTTACATATATAAAAGCATCTGACAAACTGTTAGATGAACATTTACTTAAATAAAGAACTCTTTAACATCAGGAATTAGTTTTCTAGATGAACAGGTAAGGTTTCAGAAGAATGATTCAAGAGATCATGTTGAAAGAGAAGTCATAAAGGGGGAGAGAATAATGATAAGGTCCAGTTCTAAACATGCTACTTGGATATCAAACAATATCAGGGATACTTTTGGCTATCCTCTCCTATGGTATGATGGAGATCAAACTTTTGAGTCTATTTGTCTAGTAGCTCCATTTGAAGCCATTCAAGCCCCTGGTCCATCCATGTCAATCCTGCAGCACAAGTTCCATTTGAGGTTATCCAAGCTGCTGTCCAACACATGTACAGTCCTCCACCATCAGTTCAAAATATTATATGTGAAGAGGTGAAGATGTCTGAATCTGATATGATTAAAGAAAAAGAAACTCAGCTATCAAAGAAAAAGTTTAAGGAAAAAGCTAAAACTAGACCAGACTTTGAACAATGGAGACCAACCTCTAGATCAATAATCCTCACTACATGGAAAGCAGTTAATGCTAATGTTATAGATAGGGGAAAGTGATACCAAGAGCAAGAATGGGCTAAACATTTAAAGCAGTAAGAGCTTATCCAGAAATTCAGACATGATCTGAAGACAGGGAAGATTCTTTCTAATTCAGTTGAGCCCAACAAGTATTTCCCAAAGCCTTATCACTATTTTGAAAGACAAAGGATTAAGGCTGAACAGATCTCAAAATCCAAGGTTGACAAAGGGGAAAAGATAGCAGATGACAAGGTGCCAGAAGTAAAAGCAAAATTACATTCTGGAAAGGGCATAGTCATCAAGAAACCAGAAGATCATTAGAATCTATTTTCTAGGCATTTTTGTACTTTTACTTTTAGATCAGTATAACTAATCAAACAAATGTAAACCAGAACAGATTCATAATGAAAATTTTGGTTACACTATGTTCTATATATGTGTTTATCAATTGTGTCATTTCATATGTTATTTAGCACTATTGAATGTTTAACTCTGTCATCATATTTTGGTATCATATTGTATATCAATGAATTGGGGTTATGACTTCTCCAAATAGGTGGAGATTGTTGGATACATTGGTCACAATGTACTTGATTTGAAGAAGCTTTTTCAACTCAATGATATACACATATTTGTATTTGATGGATATTTCAATTTATGTGTGCAGGATTACTTATTGATTGGACATGTGTTCACAAGAAGCTAACTTGTTTTTGTAGAAAAATTATCAAAGTTCAAAAGTGTCGACACACTTCAACTGTGTCGACACCATTGCAGTAGTTGTGTTGAGACAAGTCAGCACAGTCTACATTCAACAACTTGCAGCGTAGAAAATTGACTAAGTATAAAAGTATCGACACACTTCAACTGTGTAGACACCTTTAAAGAGGATGTGTCAAGACAAGTCAGATAACTCGACACACAGATTCAAGACAGCTGTGCCGAGACAAGTCAGTTGTCTCGACACCTTGAAAACAAAGTCAGTATACTCGACACTGTAAAGGTTAAAGTAGTTGTGTCGAGACAAAGCTACTGTCTCGACACAAAGAAGACAGAAAATTTACTAAGTAAAATTGTGTCGAGACAAATCAACTGTCTCGACACAATGAAGAAGTAAAGATGTAGACACAAGGCAGAATAAAAGATGTCGACACCCGGCAGAACAAAAGATGTCGACACCAATCAGAACAAAAGATGTCGACACAGACAATGCTTGTGTCGAGACAAATCAACTATCTTGACACTCTCATGTTTCAGTTGAAAATTCCTTCAAGTATAATTGTGTCGAGACTGCTAAGATGTCTCGACACAAGTGTCGACATATTTTGGACATCTCGACACTTATGTTTCAGACAATGCGCGGGAATATACGAGCTGAACGTTCGCCTCACTTTGTGCTGAATCTGGCATTATACATCAAACATTTTGTTCTTGCACACCTCAGCAAAATGGTGTTGCTGAGCACAAAAATCGGCATATTTTTTGATGTTGCCCGCTCCTTAATGCTTCAGATGCAGGTACCCATCGAATACTAGAACTTTGCAGTTTTGGTTGCGTGTCATCTCATCAATCGTCTGCCTTCCTCCATTCTCAACTTTGTCACTCTGTTTACCATTCTCTTTCCTTCTCAATCTCTATTTCCTCTCGCACCTCAGGTGTTTGAGTGTGCTTGTTATGTCCACAAACTTGGTCCACCTACGGATAAATTTACCCCCTATGCAACCAAATGCATGTTCGTAGGGTACTCTCGCACTCAAAAATGGTATGTGTTACTCTCCTGTTGACTGGAAAGTGGTTGTGTTTGCTGATGTTTCTTTTCTGGAAGACAAACCCTTTTTGTCATTCACTTCAGTATCTCCTAGTGTGCACCCTATGCCTCGTCCTGCTACCCCAGTCACGACTTCTCTACCTCCTCTACTTCCAACACCCCATGTGAAACCACAAGCACCCAAACCACCTCTCATCCTTGTCTACACTCGCCGTAGTCTGAATTTCGGAGCTCTCCACTGCTACCGTCTACCAGTACTATCTCACGGCCAGCTGACCCTGCCCCCGCCTCTACGACTCATCCTCTGGCCAACTATATTTTTCTACATCAGCTCTCTCCTCCTCTGCTCAAATTTGCTCTTACTCTTTCCTCTATTTCTCTGCCTAACATTGTGCAGTAGGCTCTCCAACACCCTGGGTGACATGCGACAATGGAAGTTGTGATGTCAGTCCTTTGGGCTAGTCATACTTGGGATTTGGTACCTCTTTCGTCTGCCTAGTCCTGCATTAGCTGTAAATGGATCTTTGCCATTAAACATGCTCCAGATGGGACTATCGATCGCCTCAAAGCCCGTCTTGTGGCTCGTGGATTCACTCAGCAACAGGGCTTGGACTATGCAGAGACTTTCTCCCCTGTCGCCAAACTAAATTCTGTTCGGGTTCTTATCTCACTTGCTATTCACCGCCGCTGGCCACTACATCAGCTGGACATTAAAAATGTCTTTCTTAATGGTGATCTTCAAGAGACAGTTTTCATGAACCAACCTCCCGGGTTTGAGACCTCGAGGGAGTCTCGGGTGTGCCGACTGTGTAAAGCTATCTATGATCTCAAACAGTCCCCTCGAGCTTGGTTTGAAAAATTTAGCAAGGTTGTTCGTGATATTGGCTTTCAGTGAAGCTCGGCTGACTTCTCTCTTTTTACCCATCATCAATCAACAGAGACTGTAATTCTCTTAGTCTATGTAGATGATATTTTGATAACTGGCGATAACTCTATCGGGATACAACAGATCAAACAACACTTAAAATCTGTCTTCCAAACAAAAGATCCGGAAAACCTTCAGTACTTCCTTGGAGTTAAGGTTACTCGAAGACCTGGTGGCATGGTCCTATCTCAATGAAAATATTGTCTTAACTATCTTCAGGATGCTGGTTATTCCAAATGTAAACCCGTAGAAACACCTATGGATGTCAACCACAAACTAAGTGCTCATGGAACCGAATCAGATTCTATACTTAAAAATCCTGAATATTATCGGCGCATTGTAGGAAAACTGATATACCTAACAGTTACAAGGCCAGATATCTCTTTTGTTGTTGGAGTGGTTAGTCGCTTTATGCATTCACCAAGAATATCTCATCCATAGACTGTCGAACGCATCCTCGGGTACTTAAAATTTGCCCCAGGACGAGGGTTGGTATACAAGCCATCCGCCTCTTTATCCCTTGTTGCGTACACTGATGCTGATTGTGCGGGCTCGCTTGATGATCGACGATCCACTACTGGTTTTTGTACCTACTTTGGAGAAAATCTCATCACATGGTGCAAGAAGAAATCGGTTGTTGCTCGCTCTTCTGCTGAAGCTGAGTATCGTGCTATGACTGTTGTCGTGTCTGAACTTACCTGGTTAGAGAGCCTTATTTGTGATTTGGGTGTCAAACTCTCCTCACCTGCTACTCTATTCTGCGACAGTCATGCTGCTATACATATTGGGAAGAACCCTATATTCCATGAGCGAACAAAACACATTGAGGTTGATTGTCACTTTGTTCGGGAGAGGGTTCAACTGAAGATACTTGAATTTAAACATGTTCCAGTCTCCGAGCAGGTTGCAGACATCTTTACCAAGGCTCTACCTCAGCCATTGTATCAGTTGTTTCTATCAAAGCTTGGTGCTTATGATTTGTATGCTCCATCTTGCGGAGGAGTGTTAGAAGATAGTAAAAAAATATGTAAAAGTCCATTGTAATTGTGGCCCATTTATGAGCCCAAATTTGTCTTAGGTTTAGTCTTACATTATATTTTTGGGATTTCTCTCTTCCTCTCTTCCTATATATATGTACTCATACTTAAAGTTTATACAAAAAATATAACCCACAATGTTCATTGCTCCCTTTTTCTACATATACATTAAAGAGTGAAGCAGGAGGGAAGCAGAGGACACATGCACGCAGTAGAACTGGTATTATTTATTTTGTATTTAGAGTGCAGTCTGCAGCAACATACATTAAAATTCACCACCATGATGTCCCCTAATGCTTTGTTCATACCTGGCGGTAGAGTTATGAATGCATTTCTGTTTGAGTCCCAAAGGAGGCTGGGGGAGAGGGCACAACTCACAAATGCATGTGCTTCCCAATGGGCTGCAGCCGGAATATCGATGCTCGCAATTAGCAGAAGCCTTGAGTTGATCTATGCAATATTCGCTGCAAGTTTCATACTTGCATGTACCCGGAGTCCATAAGCGAGCGGATATTTGAATGCATCCGTCATCAGATTCAGATAAAGTAGGCTTACGGAATTTTGCTGAGTTGGCACCCCATGATCCCATCCCTGCATCAACCATGCTATTACTTCATTACTATAGGGATAGCATGTGTTTGCGTGTGTGTGCCTGAGTGTGCGTATGTGTGTGTGTTGAAGTCGTGAAATCACCAAAGTACTCTTGGGAGAATGAGAGAGACTAATCACCTAAGCTTAGAAGTATTAAGAGTATTTCAACTCCAATCATTCGCCGGGAGAACTCCATGACTAAATGTAATCGAGGTGTAAATCTAGAGCTTACGAACTACGCTGTTGAAGAAGGACAATTAATAAGGATGCCTGCTCTTATCAATCTAACCTCATTTATATATATATATATATATATATATATAGTGGGAGTTCCAAAGTAAGGAAAGATTTGTTCTTGTTTTGCTTACTGCTTTTATTTATTTTTAGTTAATGCCTATTTCAAATTTGTTTTTAGCATTGTTATTTTCCCTTTAGACTTTTCAGTACTTTAATATTTGTTGTTAGAAAATACTAATTAATACGCTGGCTAGCCAAGCTTTATTCAACTTCTACTGAATCTCATCCATTTGGACTCTCCAAATTAATGAACGAATATAACCGGTTTCTCAAAAAAAAAATTAGACTCATTAAAAACTCTTCATTGATTTTAAAGCTGTACATATCTCCTAAATTTTCTAAGTTATCTTCTCCTAATCTTCTTCTATATGTAGACTAATTGCAAATTATTACAAGATGCTACTGAATAAATACAACAACCTGTGTTAAGGTAAAAACACACACTTGTGAAATCATGAACATTTTCTTCTAATCATGAAATCATGAGCAATTTCTAGAGAGGAACTGTCGAGGAGCACACTTTGAGCAAGAGAGTGAGCAGAGAGCTAAGTCTGTCAGAAAATCTCAGAGCTCCCTCTTCTCCTCTTTTTTCTCTGTCCTTGAATATGAAGGCATGAGCATCTTTTTTATAGTTTTCTAGGGGGACTCATTGATAATTGCATCTTCTTCGAAGTTGAACTGGTGAATAAGAGTGTGGAAACCATTTTTTAGGAAAACGACGATTATCCCCAGGGGCGGGCCGGGCAGATTTGTTGGTGAGACAACGACGACGAAGAAGGGTGCTCGAGAAAGTCTCGTGCGGGGCGCCCCCCAGGGCCCCCCCGAGCGGGCGCGCGAGGGCCCCCGAGCGGGCGCGCGAGGGCCCCCGAGCGGGCGCGCGAGGGCCCCCGAGCGGGCGCGCGAGGGCCACCGAGCGGGCGCGCGAGGGCCACCGAGCCGGCTCGCGTGGCACCGAGCCGGCCTGCATGGGATTGCGCACCGCATGACTGCACACGACATCCCGCTCGGGGGGCGCGCACCGCGTGACACTGTACGATAGGGAACGCAGGCCTGCGAGCGGTGCGGTTTGGGGTCAAACCGAAACCGCACCGCAGGGGTGCGGTTTTTACCGGCCAAAATCGCACCGCACCGAAACCGTGCTGTGTGGTTTGATGTCGATTTTTGCGGTGCGATGTCGGTTTTTTTCAACTTTTTGAAACAATTCAGCAAATCCATAAATTCCAAATAGAATCATAACTAATATGTAACATGAACCATAATTTATTAAGATAAAAAAATAAATACGAACAATTAAACTGGTTGGCTTACAATTGTTCAACAATTTAAAACATTAATCATACGTCTTATAGTTCATACCATACACATAAGCAACAGGTATAGGGCAATCTGGTATAACTAAGGCTCTGTTTGGGGAGACTTATTTTCACCGGTCAAGCGGTTACGACCACATGAACCGGACCGGTGAAAATAAGTCCCCACAAACAGAGCCTAAATTTAAATTTGTGCACTGTTTTACGTGATATTCATTATACTTTCTTAACATTGTGTCGTAGCATAACAAGAAGTCAAATCCAATGACTTAAGATCATAGAATAATTGAAAAAATCATCCTGACTGAAACCACAAAAGCTTCAACAATTTTAGCTATCTCAAATCTCAATAGACAGCCCCTCCTTCAAGATTCAAGATTCAAGAGCCGCCTGCTATTTTGGAAGTTTAAAGAAGATGATTCGAAGGATTAAAGTTAGAGAAAAACATAGAAAGCACTATGCATCATGTAATAGTTATATTAATATAATGTTCATGGCATGAGTAATTGTTGGTTCAAGGGACGGGACGGGTCGGACCGCGGATGGCTCATGAGTCATGAGTAATTGTGATTTGTGAATGTCCAATGGAAAGCACTATGCAGCGTGTAATACTTATATTAATATATTTTTAATACTTATATTTTATATACGAGTGACAGGCACGAGCCTCCGGCCCGATGGCTACGCGCCACAGCACCCGGCCGGCGACGGCGAGCTTCGCCCGCCCCCCGGTCGAGTGCCCGACATGGGGCTCCGCTCCTACTGCCAAGCGCGACAGTACCCGCCCGGCGACGCCGGGCTTCGCAAGCCCCCGACGGCCGTGCCCGCAACATATACATATGAGTACTCAAAATGATCGTTAAAAAATATCAATCACGATTACAATTTTTATTTTGTAAAAACTTTACATTTTTACTTACAATATTAATTTTTCTCACAATTTCACCTTTCTTTTCTCCTCTCTCTCTCTTTAATTATATAAGATTATTTACTATAATATATTATTTTATAGAATAACACTCACATCCGCCCTCACATCTCAGCTTCACCTTCTCTCTTTCTCTCTCTTCCCCACCTATATATATAATATAATATAAATTAAGATATAATATATTATATTTATAATTATATCTCATCAGCCTCCCCCCTCACCTCCTCTCTCTCCCTCTCTCTATCCCTCTCTCTAGCTTTAGGAGCCCTATACTTTTTAGTTTTATAATGTGAAAATGATCTGACGGCTGATAAATTATCAAATCATGATCAGACGACTATTAGAATTTTGAACTCATAAGTTTATATTTTCTTTATAGTAGTAAAAATTATATAGTTATATTTTATATAAGATGATTTGAAAGATTGAACGCTTGGCCCTGACTAAACACATTCATGAATCACTGAATCAGTGAATCGCGGTGCGGGCGGTTCTCTTACAAGACATAAAATTTTAAATTTTAAAACCCAAGTGACAATGTGGTGCCCTCCGTCATAGAATATCAACATGCTTGCAATCAAAATGAAGCCTTAGTTATTTTCAATTAATTTGAGGCCTCTCTGTACAAGAAACATACATGAAAATTCAAAATATACACAAAATCATTCAAATCTGCATGTTTACAACTTCCAGTAAAGTCCTAATTTATGGCAGACTCCAGCTAAAACTCCATAGAAGAGAATCTCAGCAAATATCACATACAAAAGAGTCCCCAGTCTTACAGAATGCCAGACATTGATGAAGACCTGATTCTGAATCCAGTAGACCTGCAAATGAAATCATGAGAATGTATATACATCACTAAGAAATCAGTTTAAACTAACTTCAAGTGAAGATTTAAAAGGTTTCTGGTAACTCTAATTACCAGCGTTCTGTGTGTGCTCTCATAATACCACCCGTTGACAAAGGCGGCAAGTATTCCCTGTGCCCCCAATACAAATATCAACATCGAGTTCAGCCCGATCCATTCGAAGAGTAGAAACGGTGTTCTAATGCGAAGCACATCAACCTGCACATCAATGTATGGAAGAAAATCACTTTTTATGAATCGGCCCCAAAACATCTATTTTTAAATGGCAAATATGCATAGTTTTCTTTATGCTTCTTTCTCTTAAACCATTGAGAGTATGAAGCAAAGCTAAGTTTGAGGCCCTATTTGGGAGAGCGGTGGGAGAGCGATGGAGGTTTTGAACATAGTTATGAAAAATGTAGGTAGCATGCGTAGGTGTGATCACAAATATTATTTACCAAAATAACATTTTAGGCTAAAACGCCACCTAAATTTTGCTTGTGTGGTTAACCTCTAACAATCTTATATAAACAACTAGACCCCATAAAATGAAATTTGAGACAAAAAATGTTGTTATGAAAGAAAAGGGTAAACTATCACCACTAAGTTTACTACCACTTTTTCAGCACCACTGCTCAAATGAATGTCTAAAACATACCCTAAGGTTCTATTTAGGCATTTTTTTCAAAAGGATGTTTAAGGCCAAAACACCACCAATGTCGTGCAGATGTGGTCAAACGTTAGCTTTCATGAACGTAAAAATAGAGCAAACTCACGTTAGCTATCACTACTGTATTTACTACCACAGTTTCACAACATCGCCACTCACACTCCAAAACTCCCCCAAATAGAGCTAGCTCATGTTCGCTATTCAAAAGAAGATAAATTTCCGCTCAATTTCCTCTCAAACATAGATGATTTGAATTTCATTCGTTCGACATTTAGATTTTCATTTCCTCTCCTTGAATTCCTTCTACATACCAGCCAGTAGAAGGCAGATAAAACAATTCCAGCTAGTCCATCTGTAAAACAAACATAGCTGATGCTGTACAGTTGCTTGTTGAGAGGAATGGCTGCAATGTGAACAAGAGTGAGGGTGATTATAATCAGTTATTAAAAAAAACATCTAGAGAATTGTTGAGTGTGATTATGCCAACAGAAGAAGAGATGAGTATGAATACCATTTGATAAATGGAGGATCAAGCCACACAAAAGTAAGCCAATAGCCATGATCATAAAATGCTTGAGCCTCTCTGAATGAACCTTTGTAGAAATATAGATGTAATATATATAATCAGTAATAAACTTATGAATATATTCACAAGTACTATGTAAACAACAACGACAACAACACTCAAGCCATTATCCCACTATAGTGGGGTCGGCTATATGGATCCTTTGTCGCAAGTACTATCTCAAATGGAGAAAAATACATAGAATATAAATTGGCTACCTACACCTTTTTTTTTCAATCATCTATATGAAAGAGTTGTAATTGCTTACAAAAGTTTTCAGTGTTACAGGCCAAATAGTCTAGATGAGAAGGGACACTATTGTGAATATAAATAATAATCACATATAAGGAAACTCATGTAACATTGATATAGATCATGAGCCCCCTCCACCCACAACCAATTAGTTTTGGGGTTAGATGCATTGGTTTACATGTTACCACTAGAGGTGATTAAGGCTCTATTTGGCATGGTGGTAGCTGTCGTGAATGCGGTGGTTATAAACCGTCGCATTTATGTTCAAAACTCGTTTTATTTTCTTGATGACGGTCATAACCGTTGTCATGACAAACATACATTCTTTGACGGCAGTGTTTTTGTCCAAACTCACCGGAGCAAAAATGTCATGCCAAATTGAGCCTAAGCCTCACAATTCACTCCTATATCACCCAGTTATAAGGGCCATAGACTCTAATCATTATTAATAATGTTGAAACAGTCTTATGATGATCTTGTGCACCACCTATAATTAACCAATTCATTTTAGATGAGATTCAAATATTCCATTACAACATTTATCATATTTTGCTTTTGTTTGAAACATTAATTCATTCTTCTTATAGTTACAAATATCTAACATTTAAAATTTGTATATAATGTACAAATATAGACACCACACAATTTTTATTCTATATTTAATAATGTAAATAGATGGGGAGCCTTGGTGCACCGGTTGAGGTGTTCTCGTGTGACCTTGAGGTCACGGCGAGTCCTAGAAGCAGCATCTTGCAAAAATGTAAGGTAAGGTTTGCCTACATTTCACCCTTGTGGTGGGACCCTTACCCGGACCCTCGCTACATGGGGATGCCTTTGTGCACCAAGAACAATTGAATTTTGAGAATATATATAGTTGAGAATATAGTTGATAAATATAGTTGAGGAACTCGTGTGCCCCCCCCCCCCCCCAAAGATTCTCATATGCAGTAACATTCCGAATTTTGAGAATCTAGTCGAGGAACTCGTGTCGCCCTGTGAACTTAATGTAGATCACAAGTCATTCCATATATAAGCAACTGATTTTAGGCCAAATGCAAAAAAACCAATACACTATTTATCATATTTTAAGGTTTAATTTGGAACACTAGTTCATCCTTCTTAGCTTTTACCATTTACCATAGGCAGTTAAAATCTACATATATAATTACATATATAGAAACCCCATACTATGTTTTTTTTTACATTTTTATAATGTGAAAAAATAGCTCGTATACACATCAACATCTATTTTATATTCACCCATAGTAACTAGAAGTTCATTAATGTATTACCTTATAATGGATCAGGACATGTCCATAATGAACACCAATAGTTGTAGAAAGGATTGCGGATATTGAGCTGAAACAATAGAACGAGCGAAACATAAATGTATGTAAAAAAAAATAGAAAACACCAAAAGAAGACACATCTCTCATTATAAAAGACGAGTATTAAGATAAACCTCAACAAGCCCTCGGGATCAAAGGAAGCAAGACACCAAGATGGAGCGTCGTCACGCAGAGGGCCATAATTCGGAGAACTAAAAGTGCATTCCTACATTAATATGAGAACACATTAATACCACCCTGAAAAATCAAACACCACTTCATAAATGAAAAATTAAGGATTAGAACAGAACACATATACCCTTGATCTCCTCCACACAGGCTGTGAATAAATATGGTTTATGCCCCAAACTGCTCTATCAACATAACCAACTGCATTGCAAGCGGGGCCCAATTGTCCCCTCTTTCCGCACTCGATCTGGGATTAATGATTAGTGCATGTGAAAAAGGAAGTGTTATTTTGACGCAACGAGGGTGAAAAACTGCAACTCTTTGATTAATAATAAGAAATTGTGCGTCCATCTACCGTGAATGTCTTTCCGTCATTTATATCTCCTTCGTTGTGGTAAACAAAGCTCCAGTTGGGAACATAAAGCGCAAATGTTGTGATCATGTAGATGGAAAATGCGACGAAACCGCCAATCCTAACCAACCAAACAAATTTCATGTTACATATATAGGTACATAAATTAGAATTTGTAAGCTAAACTAAACATAACCTTCTTTTCTAGTATAAAAGGACCAATAGGATGGCATCAAGCAATACCCCATTATAGTTCAATTTAAACCAACTATATAAAACTAATGATAACAGTTGCAGATCCATTAATGCTCCTTGGGCTTGGTAGATTAGGTTCATCTTTAGCACGGGATTCAAATGAATGCACACACAGTTAAATTACAGTTGATAACCTGGAAAGGGAAAAAACACGAGAGCAGAATGCACCCCTCCTGTGAGGACACAATGTGGTACCCGTTTGAGGGTCCAAACTGACCTAGATTTTTGCGAAATTGGGCCCATTGGAATCGTCTCGACGAGCAGATCGAGATCACAGCTTTGTTGATCCAATCCTACCACTTTCATATTTTGGGGAACCCCCAATAACAAAGCTAAGAAAACCTATTTTGAAATTTGAGGTTTGTTTGGAAGAATGCATTTTGTATTTTCCTATTCATTGAATAAGAAATATATCACATTTGTTGTGGTGTTGAAATTATCTCACATTCTAGTTTCTACAAGAAGTCAAGATCAAGGGGAGGTACCATACATTTGCACTCTCTTGCTTGAATTTTTGGGTAATTTTATTCAATTTAAAACCCTAAATTCACAAATGATATTTTGTTTTGTTCTGTTAATTGTGGTTTTCTGATTCCCGCGTATTTATACACTGTTTGTTTTTCGGCGAAATCTTTTGTCTCCCATGAATACAGGTCGTTCTTGACCGAAACACGTAAAGTCCTATACTCTTTGTGTGAGATTGTTCTTTTCTGTTGAGTTTACTCTAACACAGTAAGAATAGTATTTAAGCCAGCTACTTCCTCAAATGATTGTAATAAAATGCAGTTATCATTTTATTATCATTATTTAAGCTAATAACACCCTGTTAGGTTGCGCGAATAGATCCACACGGTCACCACCCATTTGGTAGGGCTACGGCCACAACAATTTGCCATGCCCGGAGCCAAAACGCCCCTAAGTGCGCTAACAATTTACTTAGATCTTACTCGCTGCCACACAACCCTTAACATTAAGATCACCCTTAATGACAACCACTAACATAAATGAGAAAGGATTAGGAAGATTAGAGAATTTGGAAGATTAATGCATTCATCTTCTTCCATAATATGAACGAGAAACATGGTTTTGACACTTTGCATTCCGGAAATACGGATTTTTGGCATGTTGCATCCCAAAAGTTTAAATTTGGCATTTTGCACCCTCAAAATACAAAGTTCTGCCACTTTGCACCCTAATTCATTATCATGAGGGTTATTTTGGTCCTTCAAAAATATTAAAGTTTTAGGTTTTATTGCCTCCCAACTTTGTTTCGAATCACGTCCTACGACTCCCAGATTAAAGATGTCTTTCGTCGACCAGGAAGACTTCTTTTTAGGTTTTATGGATGTAAACAATGATATGATTGATTAAAGATGCCTTTTTTTACTTTCTAGGAACAAATGATAATTTTACAAACTTGGATGTCCAAATAGAAATTTCTCATAATTCAGTTTGCCAATAAATGTTTTGACAAAATTCAGGGTACAAATAGCAATTTGATACAATTCGGTGTGCAAATAGTCAAAAGAAGGTTGTTCGGGATGCATAGTACCAAAATGAGTATTTTGGGTGGTGCCCGGACCTAAATACCCCTGAAATTTCATCCTTGGGGCGCAAAGTGCCTAAAATGTTTAATTGGGGGTCCAAGGTGCCAATTATAAAGATTCCAGATGCAAAATGAGGAAAAAAAATAATTTGGGGGTGGATTGTGCCAAAAAAACCACAAGAAAGTGATGAAGAAACAAATAAACACTATTATAAACAATTAAATTCAATTTATTACCATTGACAACTATATCCTCTGAAGATGGCAAAAGGATTTGAACTTATTTCCCTTGGTCGAAACTTATGTGTGAGCACCTCAATTAGAGCCACCACTAGGTATGCCAGTGCTATTCTCTATAAAACAAACAAGATCAAACTCGAAGAATCGGATCTGAAAAGGAAAGAAGAGCAAGAATGGGAGCAAATTAACCTGGAGGATTCCGCACCAACGGATCATCTTCATGTCGACTCCATAGGAGAGGTCGTTTGGCGCATGGGAGAAGCCGCCTTCAATTTGAACAAATGCTCCCATTAATGGTTGTTTTAGTCGAGCAATTGATAGGATTCTTCCGGGCTACCGAGCCGCTCCACCATGGATACATGTTCGGCCCCAGAAGATCACATCATGGTCGCGGCTCGTACATCCTAACCCATCTTCCAAGGGGATCCGAGTGATGTGATCCTTCTGGGCGACCGAGCCACTCCGCCATATGGATCCATGATAGGCCCCAGATGATCACAGCAGGGCCGTGGCCCATACACCTAAACTTTTCTCTAGCGGGTCTTTACCGGGCCACGACTCAGTTGGTGATATGAGTTCAAGCAAGTGCCTTATCCTGTCTAGGAGGGACGCGGGTTCAAATTCGGGCCTCAACAACCAGCCATGTGGGGCAAACAATAAATGTGTGTGCCGAGCAGCCTGGTAAAAGCGCAAGGAGAAGGGTCAGGGTGTATGGG
The DNA here is from genome assembly GCA_039583875.1 of Platanthera guangdongensis. NCBI lineage: Eukaryota > Viridiplantae > Streptophyta > Magnoliopsida > Asparagales > Orchidaceae > Platanthera > Platanthera guangdongensis. Next base: position 236,456,233 of record CM077158.1, read on the forward strand.
TCGCGGCCCTGGTGCGATCTTCTAGGGCCAACCATGGATCCATGGTGGGGCGGCTCGGTAGCCCAATCAGCAATTGAGAAAATTAATGGGGGAAGTAGGGTTTCAGATTGGATATCTGCAGCTCTTACCTTGGAGGAGAATTCCCCAAAAAAGGAGTTTGATTGTTCTGATAATAATCTTTCTGATTGAATCAGGGATTTTCGAAACTCTCTGGAAAGAATTTTTTTGTTAGAACTCAGCTCCATCTCATTCAGCGTTAATGTGAGTTTGAAATTTTAGGAAGCAAACCTTAAAAGCAAAGGCGATTGAGACGCCGACGATGAAGAGGAAGAAGGGCATGACGACATCTGCGAGTGTGCAGCCATTCCATGGTGAATGATCAATCCGCTCATAAACTTCACCGGCGTCATCCACCAATATCATTAGCTGCAGAATCGCATTAGACAAAAACAAAATGGCATTTTGTGAAGAAGAAGAAGCCGAAGAAGAAAAAAATGGCTACTGGTGTCCTCCACAGGCGGAATTTTTGGGTCCGGGTTTACGGTTGGAACCGCAACCAATAAAAACGTGAATGCATGGCCCCGTGCAAAAATATATGTCCGACTCCCAAAATGCGTGGTCCCCACATGCCTTTTAACGGCAGATCCGAGCTCCCGGATCCAGATTTGGAACCGGGAGTCGGACCCAATAATTTGCCCCCTCCACAAGCTCCACTTAGGGCTAAATTTTTGGAAGGGGCTCCGTTTCCAAATCTAGGCCAACAGAGCGCAATAGTGTCAAAGTCTCGTAAAACTGATTTTTTTTCTCTTAAGGTCACGAGCCTAGAGATCTTTTGTTATGGGAATTGTTACGAGCACCCCAATTTGGTAAGGCATATCGTATTTTTTCCTAATTTTTCATGTCTTTTAGAAATACGTCTTGTTCATGTATTTTTAAGAAAATTGTTCAACACGAAAGTTGTAGATCTCGATGAGATTTACAACTTTTGTGTTGAACACGTTTCCTAAAAAAGCATGTACAAGGTGTACTTTGAAAATACGTCCAGATTTCGCGCCTTTTAGAAATACGCATTGTACATGCATTTTTAGTAAAAGTGTTCAACATGAAAGTTGAACATTTTTTCCTAAAAATGTATGTACAAAGAGTATTTTCAAAAGACGCGAAAAATTAGGAGAAAATGCAGTACGCCTAGCCAAAACTGCGGTGCCCTTAACAACTCCCTTTTTTATCTCTGAGGAGATCGTTTCTGACTCCTAGGAAATCAAAAAATTTATCAAAACCTAGTATATATCAGGAAATCATTTTGATCTCTAGAGAGATCGTTATTTTATCTCATGAGGAGATTTTTTTGATCCAAAATTTTTTGAGAAGTTTATTTATCTTCAGGGAGATCATTTTCATTTTGATTCAGAAATTTTTGATCTTCTAAGAAATAAAAAAATGATCTCCTGGGAGATCAAAAAGAACTTCCGGAAAATGATCTTCTCAAAGATAGACATACGCTTAAGAAAAGAAAGGAAACAACAATTATGAGATTTCGCCACCTAGATTTAGAAACAGAGCCCGATTAAAAAAAACTAGCCCACTCAAGAACCGACAACATAATGCCCCCCTCAAAAAAAAACTCTCTTTTCAATCAGATTGATTGAGATTTCAAAATACCCAGTTGAGGAGAGAAAGAGAAACAAAGTCTTACAACTATAGTGAGGCCTCTAAAGACATCCAACGAAGCGAGCCTCCTCGTGCCGCCGCCGGCAGCCGCTATCTTCTCAGTCACCACTCCCTCCTCTCCGTTATTATTATTGGCGCCACCGTCGTGATGGTGACCATCATCGTCACCGCCATCACGGTGGAGCAGATCAACACCATTGTCAATTTGAACACGATGTTGTGTCATATCCTTCTCCATCTTCAACTTTCAAAATCAAAACAAAAAAGGATTGCAATTTAAATCATTTGCTATCAGCAGCCACTTCCATTTGTCAGGCAACAAAAAAATATGTCCAAAATAGGTGACTATTTAAGTGTATATATATATATATATATATATAACCCGAGGATGGATAATTAATTAATTAATAAGCAGAAGAGATGATGGATTCAGCCAATAACGCCGGGGAAGAACGCCACCGTCGACCGAGTTTTTTTTTAATTAAGGCAATTATTATTCGCACTATCGATTTGACAATTCGTCGTCAGGTTTTGTTGACTCTAATTTTCCTGATTATGTTTATAGACTTGGAAAAGTTCTATATTGGTTGACGCAAGCCACTACGGCATGGTATGAGACCTTATCTAGTTTCCTCATTGAGAACAAATTCTCAAGGGGAAAAATAGATAAGACTTTATTCCTAAGGAAATCTAAGAGCAAGATCATCTTATTCTAGATATATGTTGACTATTCACACTCATATTTAAGTATTTTTAAGACGCTTCAAAAAGACTAACCGCACTCATTTTTCTAGCCGCCAGTTTTGTTCCCCGGCATCGATTTTTGCCGCTATATATATGCTTTATTGCAATCATTTTCTCCTCTGTTGATCGCAAATCAAAGGCTCCGTTTGGCACAGTTGTGACGGTCATAAACGCATGGGTTAAGGATCGCCTGACAGACATCATTTATTTGAACATAAAAATCTCATGTTATTATTTCCAAGGTTTTAAAAACCGGACCGGACATCGAACCGGCGGAGGAAAAGGTTCAACCGGTTCAACCGGAGTCGAACCGTTATATATATATAATAGAGTAAAAACAACATTGTAATAGAGTAATAGAATGAAGTTTTGGCATGACAACGGTTAAGATCACAGTCGAGAAAAAAAACTAGTTTTTTAATTTTGAACATAAAAGTGTATGAAGTTTCTTAGATAAAGTCGAACGTTCAGGAGCGACGGTTCATAACCATCACTTGATGACCGCCATCGCCGTGCCAAACAAAACGTAAAATTTATGGAGATGTATGCATATATTAAAAATATATAAAAACTTTAATATTTAAAAAATGTCATATGTTAATATAATAATATATCTAAAAATATGTAATTAATTTTTATATAGACATGTATATTAATTATATACGTTAATATTTATATGTATATAAAATATTATACAACAAAACAATAAGATCTAAAAGGTTAAGTGATTGGTTGTTATTTTAAAGCAATAGTGGTCAGGGTTCGAATCCTGCCATCTATAAATTTTCTCTTATTTTAATATGGGGCCTTTGGCCCGCCCGGTTGCGTAAAACCGCGCCCGGTTCCCGGCCCACCGGTCCGCTCGCCCGGTTCTCCGATTCTTGGGCGGTCCGTGGATGGTGCGGTTTTCGTACCTGGACCGGACCGGCTGGGTGCCCGGTCCGCGGTCCGACCGGCCGGTCCGGTCCGTGTTTTTAAAAGCTTGATTATTTCAATTTTTATTTTCCTTCAAAATATTGTTAGTAGTTTTGATGCAGCACACACTATCGCTTGCGCACAATTACCAAATATTTGTGTGAGTGTGATAAATTGATGTAGCAAACTCAAGGGTGTGTGCACAATTACAAATTACACGTGCGAGTGAGTCATTTTATCAAACACGTGGCGTGCAGAGAGCGAGTTTCAACCACAAATTTAAACTACGCATGCAACCCCCTTCCTACGGCGGTGACTAACGGAAACGTTACTTTAACGAGGAGAATCAACCGGGTGAGGGCAATCCCGACGAAATTCGTCAACCGGGCATCTAACCCCTCTCCGACCAATTGGTACGAGAGCGGCGACGAGCTCTTCAAACACACACCAAACCATTCACAGCCACAAGAAATGAATAAATAGACGAATCACACACAAAGTGGAGGTGAGGAAGGCGTTACCCGACCGGATGAGATTCGGAGAAGAAGATCGCGGCGAGTACCGGCCCAAGAGATCACGCCGCAGACGACGGAGGAGCGGCTACTCGAAATCACGTCGGGGCTAGACGTTCGATCAGGGAAGGAGGCGAGCTCGACGTACGACGATGGAGGATGGAGGTGGAGGGGAATAGGAGTGGAGTCACACCACCAAGAGAGCACCCGGTGTCATGCCGGAGTGAGGGAAAGCGCCGCCGGTGTCTCGCCGGGGAGGAAGGGGCAGCCCGCCGGTATCGCGCCGGGAGGAACCTTCAGTGTTGCGCGGAACGGGAGAGAAGAAGAAGCTAATGTTAGTTTTTTCCATAATGATTCAACATCGTAGTTGTGTGTGGGGTGCTCAGTATAAAGTGTGACTTGTCGGACCCAAGTGTGATCGTGGTTTGTGATTTGATCGGAGGTTCAGTCAAGATCCTCTAGATGGGAGGATGGACGGCCCAGATCGTACAGGTTTTAATTAAGGCCCCAGTATTGAGTATAAAGGTGAGCAAAACACATCTAAAACTCACCACTCTTCATTCGGTTGAGTTGAGTGCATAACCCCCAAAATACCGGAAGCCCTAATCCTTCTTTCGCGATTTCTGCACTTCCGCCGATCGCGATCCCAGCTTCCGGCGTTTTCCCGGTGCTTCGTCTCCCGCGACACCCTAGCAGCGGTTGTCGGCGGTTTCCCGGTGCTTCGCCTCCCGCGACACCCAAGCAGCGGCTTCCCGCTCCAGTTCTTCACCGGCTCAGGTGACGACATCTCACCGCCGCTGCATTTCAGCAAGAAGGCTCCGGCGAGGTCACTTCTTCTGCGATTTATTCCGCTCCGGTTCTGCTTCAGATTTCTTCTCTCGCGTCGCCCCCCATGGCCGGAGGTATAACACGTTTCTAACTCCTCTATATTATCGATCCATTCCGCTGCGCTGCGTTTCTATCATTTGGTATCAGAGCGATGTTGAAAATCAACAAACCCGCAGAGGCCTCCTTGGATACCCTGTTGAAACTCAACAATCCGGAGGAGAACACCTCCACTTATAATGTTGAACGTTTTCCCGGATCTTGGAGAAAGTAGGGGTTATCTCAATAAAGCAGTAACAACCAACAACACATGTAGCACAAGCGTCTTTATTGATCAAGAGCAAACTTCTTTACAAGGCGAGACATACATGGCGAGACATGCTTCACCAAAAACCAAAACAGGAGAGCAGAGACAGTTACAAAGACAAGAACCAAAACAAGCCGCGCGGACTCAATCAACAAGCCGTCGGTCTACTGCTATGGAGTCCGCTCAGTCCGCCAGGTCGCCAGACCGCAACCCAAGCCGCGCGGACTACCCTTATTCCAAGCTAGCTCTTCACCGCCGATCTGCAAGCTGCCTGACCGCGAGGTCGCCTAGCCGCCAGACCGCACACGCTGCGATACCGAATGGAATAGTCTGCCTGAGACAGGCGACTTCCTGAACCCCGAACCAAGTTGCCAAAGAGAAGACCGCCTAGTCGCTATCCGCGACCTGCTGTTTACCGCCTGTTGCTTAACCGCAGAGTCCGCACTGTCCCTGACAGCAATCAGAGCCAAGTCCTGCCTTTCCAGCGCTATCCGCACAACCTGCACAGCACAACCTGGTCAACTCTAGCAAACCGCGGGGACACCATAGTCCTGTCCGCAGCAACTTACGCAAGCTCAAAATTACTGTTCACTTACTTCGGTTATGTCTTCTTTCTGATGTGACATGGGTCCTATTTATAGGCATGATGATGAGTGTGGTCACCGCCCTAGCCGATAGTATCACCGCCACATCCCGCAGCAAGAACAAGTGTGTCCGCCAACCCGCGGACGCACACTCCAGTTCGCCTCTCCTGTGTAGATAGCCAGTCCGCCCTAGCTTCTCCAAAGCCGGACTCCAATCTCCAGTCCGCCTTGTCGCCAAAGGCCAAGCCAGGACCACCACAGTCGGACTCCGCAACAGCTATGTCCGCCAATCCGCGGACAAGGCATCAGCCCGCATATCCAAAGCTTTGCCACAAGGCAAACGCCGAACGCAGCGGACACACCGCTTCAGTCCGCACACTTGAGTCAATTACCTCAATTACCAAGGCACAGCCGGACTCAGCGGACACACCGCTTCAGTCCGCCGCGGACAGCTCTAGTCTGCTTTCCTGAGTTCATTGCCTAATCAGCAAGACATTGTCGGACTCAGCGGACCCTAGCTCTAGTCTGCACGCTTATGCACGCAATCTCCAGTCTGCATATCCTCAAGCTAGCAATCAAGGCAACAGCACTCCTGCCGAGCTTGGCGGACTGAGAAAAACAGTCTGTGCTCCACTGCGCGATCTCCCCGGACTGAGCCAACTTGGACTTGGTTCAGTACCCACCAAGTCCAGTCCACTGGCCACAAGGGCCAGTCCGCACTTACTGGCGGACACTGGATCTAGCCCGCCATGCCGGGCGACCTCCAACTTTTGTCCGCACTGACCGGCTGTCTCCGCGGCTTCCACTTGCTGCTTCACCAGAGCAAGACCAAGGCAACTGCCAAACCGGTCTGCCGAGCTCCAGTTCATCAGTCTGTTTCATGCCAGACTCCGCTGATAGAGTTTCTATCCGCCCGGTTACTTCCTGGGATCCAACTGCCTACTGAGCACAAGCCGACCTGGCTAACCACAAGTGCTGTCCGCGGAGTCCGCGCGAACAGACTACCCAGGCCGCTACAGAGCAAACCGTCTGCAACATCCCTACCGACTTCGCGGTCTGCCAACCCTATCCGCGTAGTCCGCGCGGATAGGTCCAAGTGCTCCATTCACCAACTTTCACTTCACAAATTTCAACACTCCTCCTTGAAGTGAAAAGTGGTGAATAACTCCAGTAGCTCCTGTAACCTTGCACATGATCCCTCTGATAGCATCTACGAAGAAATGTCCAAGACATAGTCCTCGCCCCGCATATTATGGACGAAGAGGGAGCCCTCCAGCATATCTAAAAAGGAGTCATGCTTTCCTCTGCCTTCTTCAGCTTCAACCTCCACTCATGCATCACAGGATTATCACCAACTACCTTGGGCACAAAATCTCAAGCCTCGTTACCTCTGAGAGAAGTCACCTCTTCAGCCTTGGTGTCAACCACCTCCTTGATTCTAGTGGGGTCATTACAGCTAGAAGGTGCTCGCTCGACCTGAGGGCTAGCAAAGAAACATGGGACCAAGTCCGCTGTGTTCCCTTCGCTATATCGAGCTGGTGGCTTACTGATCCTTTTCGATCTCTGAAGAACCTGATCATGGCTAACCACCTCCGCTGCTTCTGAACCAGCTCCGTTCTCGGGCAAACCCGGAACAACGCTCCCCTTGCTTCCTGAACAAGACGCCTCCTCACTGAAGCCAGGAGCACCTGGAGCAACGCTCCCCCTGCTACCTGAACCAGAAGTCTCCGCTCTTGAACAAAAACTACCTGGAACATCGCTCCCTCTGCTTCCTGAACCGGAAGCCTCCGCCTTCGAGCCAGAAGTACTTGGAGCATCGCTCCCCCTACTTCCTGACCCTGACGCCTTTGCCTCAGAGCTAGAACAACCTGGAGCTCCTGGTGACTCAGGCAGCTCCACATGAACCTTAGCAGCAGCCTCCTTCAGCCCAACATCTGACCTGCTGATCTCTAGCTCCACATAAGAGCTACCCCAATACGGCGTCAACTCATCGAAGACAACGTCTCTCGACACGATGAGTCTCTTTGTCGCAGGATCCATACATCTCCATCTTCTCCTCTGCTCATCATACCAAACAAAGACTAGCTTTGTCTTGAGAGCACCCGGAGAGTGTATGTAGCAGGTAGATCCAAACACCCTTAGGTGCTTCACACTGGGATTTACTCTGAACATCAGCTCATAGGGAGTCTTTACTATGATCGGACTAAGAGGCATCCAGTTGATGACATGAGCAGCACAGGCCATCCCTTCCGCCCAAAGAGCCTCCGGAACGCCTTTACTCTGAAGCCAACACTTGCAGGTCTCCATTAACCAACGGATCATCCGAGCTGCAACACTACCTTGTTGTGAAGTATGTCCACAAGAAATCTCCTTCCGGATCCCTTACTTCCTGCAAAAGTTTGAGAACTCAGTTGAGCCAAACTCACCACCGATGCTTGTCCTCAACACCTTGATCCTTAGGCCAAGCTGGCCTTCCACAAGATTCTTGAACTCCACAAACTAGCGCATCATGTTGGACTTCTTCTTCATGAAGTATACCCAAGTATACCTTGAATAGTCATCAACCAATATTAGCATGAACCTGCTGCCTCCAAGACTGGCTGTGATGGTCGGTCCCACTAGAGCACAATGGACAACCGCCAACGGTGCTTTACATCTGGATTATGCTTTATCAACCATGAAGCGATAAGCTTCACTTTGTTGACATCCTGTGTAACAGCCCAAAGTTCTGAAACAGGAAAATTTGGGTGACACGGCCTGGGACACGGGCGTGTCCCAGGGCGTGTCAGGGGACACGGCCTGCGACACGGGCGTGTCGCAGGGCGTGTCGAGGTTGTGTCGACGATTGGGCTTTGTCTCGACGATTCGTCGGGAGGAGGCACACGGCCCAGGACACGGGCGTGTCCAAGGTCGTGTCGCATTCTCGGCGAGTTTTTCTCGACGATCGTCGAGTGTCGAGAAGTGTGCGTCGAGTGTTGAACACGGCCTGTGACACGGGCGTGTCACAGGGCGTGTCAAATCAGGCGACGAACTCAGCCCGCCGAAGGATTTCGACAGGGCGTGTCTTTGTGTCGTGTCTGGGCACACGGCCTGGGACACGGGCGTGTCACAGGCCGTGTGAAGTCTCGGGATGATTTGGGATTTTTTCCCCAGGTACACGGCCACAGACACGGGCGTGTCTGAAGGCGTGTTGGTGACACGGCCCATGACACGGGCGTGTCCCGTGGGCGTGTCACTGGTTTGGATAAGTCGGTTGACCACCGCTTGAGGCACACGGCCTGGCACACGGCCGTGTTCGAGGCCGTGTCGGGTCAAAATATGTGTTTTTGGCAGAATCGTGGCCGTCCATTCCTTCAGTCTGGATCCAAGGGCTGAAGCCTCTTCTCCTTTTTCCTTAAGGGCCGAAATCAGAGAAGTGTTGCTCACTTGAATTTGGCCTTCATCTTTCTTCAAGAGAGAGAAAGAGAGAGAGAAAGGAGGAGGAAGAGGAAAGGGGGCTGCTGCTGGTGGTGCTGCGGTTTACCGACGAGAGATCCGAAGCCAGCGTTGCGGAGGAAACGATCTTGCGCAAAGTCTTGCAAGCTAGCTTGGAGGCCATGGCACCGAAGCGATCGTCAAGGGTAACGACTTTTCTTCCTAGCCATGTGAAGGCTTCCTTTTTGGCATATCTTATGATTTCTCCCACCAAGAGGTGGCTGATTTTGGGAATCTTTGGGTGGATGCTTGAAATCCCCTTTGTATTGCATATAGATCCGGAAATGGAGTACGGAATAGGCATGCTGTGTGAAGCCCATCTGGACAGGTTGGTCTGGATTGGTGATGTTGCATACGAACCGGAGAAGACTCCGTGATAAACGTGTCGTGTTCGGAGTCTACGGGTTATACCTGCGAAAAGGAGTAGCAGGAAGTACTGGGGTGGTAGCCCAGGAAAATAGCCTTGTGATGGTTTTGGGTCCAACCTGTGAATGAGGCACAGGAAGTACTGGTGGGACCAGGAAAGGCCCTTTTTGTGATGCTTGATGTCATAGGGTGTCCACCTGTGGAGCGAGTCACAGGAAGTACTGGTGTGCCCAGGAAAGACCCCTGACATTTGTAATTTGCGGTGTCCACCTGTGACGGAATTACAGGAAGTACTGGTGCGCCCAGGAAAGACCCGCTGTTGTTGTAAGGAAATGGGTATAGTGAAATACCTAGGCTTGAATGCCAGGAACAGGATTGGTGAGACCGACCCGCGCCTTTGATATAGCCATGAGTACGTTGTACTCGGAGAAGGCAAGGCGATTTGAGCAACGGGGGGTGGAGGATCCGACATGCGCTATGTCCGTCTGACGTGAGACCAAAACGTGCGGTCTGTTGGAGCGCATAGCAAGAGTCTTCGGCCTGCGCGCCATGACACAATGGGGGGCTACGGGCCATCCTGGTGTCCGAGGACTAACTCCGGCTGCACGCCATGGAGTAAATGCTCAAGAGATTTACCGTTGGGTGATAACCCTGATACGGTGGTGGGCAAGAGGTTGCCAGAACACCAAGAATGTGCCCTGAGTGCACGGACCGTTGGGCCGGGTGGCGAACGGTTGTGATGGCTTGTGTGCGTGAAAGCACTTTTTGATGATATAGCTTGCCATAATGCCTGCAGGGAAAAATACCGCTGCCCCGAGAGAAGGGGTAGGGTCGTTATAATTTGGTCAGCTGAACGCTGACCGTTGCTTTTGTTTGCCACCGGTGGGTGGATTGTCCCTTGCACAGGTACTGGAGAGCCGAGCGGGACGCATAGAGGTTGATGCTCCTGCTGGTGTTGCTGCTGCTGTTAGCTGCTAGCCCTCGAAGGCTATTGTGTTCTTTTGAATGTTTTCTTTTATTGTGGCCGGCCTGCGTGCCAATCTGTTGTAGGCCACTGAGTTGAAAGCCTTGTAAGGCCATAAGGCCAACTCTTTTGACATGTTGTAAGACATTCCTATATGTATATAAAATGTGGAGTTTTATGTTTGGACAGTCATGAGGAGTTCAAGTAGTTTAGGCTTCCGCTAGAATGCTTGTGATAGGTGCGATGCGCTACTCTGGTATCATCCTGTACCTTCACCGACTGTTTTGTGGTATATCCTGTGGGGCCCCGGCCGGACCTTCTAGAATATATCATATGAACGGATGGGGTTGTTACATTTTTGGTATCGGTTGTCTTGGTCTTTCCCTCTCGAAGTCGTGGCCGACTTCTTTTGTGGGGTGGCGCGCACGTGTTTGTGCACACCAAAGTCTACGATTGAACTCCTGAATGTCCATGATAGGAATGCATTTTTGTATGTTTGAGGAACCTGCGTGTTCCTATTTTGTGTTGTTTGCTTGGGTACGACCGCTAATGTGTGTGTCTTGTCCACCTTTAGGTGACACGAAGTGGAGCTGGGCCGCCTGAACCCCAGCGTTCTGATGAAAGTACGGCACCAGCTGCGGTGCCTACACCTCCACCGTCTGCAGAGCATGTCTGTTTAGTTGCGGAGGCCTTGTTTACCATGATCCAAGGTCAGCCACTCAGGCAGGAACAAGAGGCTGTGAGGCCAGATCAGGCGGTGGCAAGGCCTGAACCTGTCGTGGAAGTGGTTCCTCGAGCGGCTGAGAAGCAGCTAACACGGTTTATGAGTTTCCATCCGCCTACGTTTTCGGGAGCGGGAACCCCGACGCAGGCTGAGGATTGGTTATCGCGTGTCAAGCGAGTGATGACGGCGATAGGCACGGCGGAACATCAGAAAGTTACCTTAGCCACCTTCTTGCTTGAAGGAGAAGCTCGCTTATGGTGGGATGAGATGGAGTTGCATCATTTGGCGGGTCGTCCGCTAACCCAAGTGTCGATGGAAGAATTCTCCCGGCTCTTCCTTGCGAAGCACCTTCCTGTGGCTCAACGGATAGCCATGGAAAATGAATTCCAACGGTTGACTCAAGGTGATGGCAGTGTTGACGCGTACCTGCATGAATTTACTCGCTTGGGGCGGTATGCGGGTTCGATCTTTGCGGATGAGCAGAGGAAGACTAATCGGTTCTATGAAGGGCTGAGGGACGAGCTGAGATTCCTTGTGTCCAGTTCTGTGAACAAGGTTTCCAAGCGTTGGTTGACACTGCGACCGCGTTGGAAAAAGACATGAAGAGGGTGCAAGGGAAGAGAGCGTTGGTGATGACGCAACCAGAGTGGAAGGCGCCCCGATCGGGAAAATCGTTTTATAAGAAGAGATGGGGTAAGAAGTCCAAGCCTAGTGGACAAGCTCCTTCATCAGTTGCAACGGGAGCAACATCAGGGCAACCTCCAAGCCAGAAACTCGTACCTGCTTCAATTGTGGTAGGATGGGGCATATTGCGCGAGATTGTCGGATGCCGCCAAAGAGTGAAAAGAAGGCGGGAGCATCTTATGCGGAAAAAGGAAAGGCGGTGGTGGATTCCTCTGCCTCGCAGGCGCAACCCCGGGTCTACAATCTTGGCCTGCAGGAGGCCATCAAGCAGAGTGACGTTGTCACAGGTATGAGGTAGTTTTGCCTATGCGATTGTTTGTATGCTTAGCTTAGTACCCCTATGTTTGTGGTTTGTGTGTGTGACATGTTTGTCATAGGCTTCGTGATGATTCGGGACACGCTGGAGCGAGCACTGTTTGATACAGGGGCATCACATTCTTTTCTGTCGAGTGAGTTTCTTACGCGGCTTGGGATACCCAGTCGTGCAAAGACAGATAGCGTCAGAGTGGTGTTGCCGAATGGTTGTGGGATGCTTGTGGATCAAGCTTGCGACGTGGCGGTTCAGTTAGGAAGTCGGGATTTTTGTTTAACCGCATTTGTTTTGCCAATATCGGAATTCGATGTGATATTTGGGATGGATTGGCTGGCGAAGCAGCATGCTATAATTGATTGCCATTCCAAAGAAATCACGTTGGGCCAGAATACCGAACAGGAGACCAAGTTCGCGGGTATGCGAGGAGTAGGCGGGACGTTGATGTCTGTACTCCAGGTAGTCAAGGCTGTTCGGAAGGGTGCAGAGTGTTACTTTGCACTAATTCAGGCTGTTGAGCCTAAGGCCACTTTGTGCGAGGTTCCGATTGTGGCAGAATTTACAGATGTGTTTCCCACGGATCTCCCTAGGCTACCACCCCAGCGGGAGATTGACTTCACAATTGAGTTGGTGCCAGGTGCGAAACCTGTGGCCCGCTCGCCATATCGCGTTGCGCCTAAAGTGATGGCTGAGTTGAAGGTTCAACTACAAGAAATGCTAGAGCAAGGTTATATCCGCCCAAGTATTTCACCTTGGAGCGCGCATGTGCTTTTTATAAAGAAGAAAGATGGTGGGTTACGGTTGTGTATCGATTACCGTGAATTGAATAAGCTGACCGAGAAGAATAAGTATCTGATACCTCGGATTGATGAATTATTTGATCAGCTGGTGGGATCTATCGTCTATTCGAAGTTGGACCTGAAGTCTGGTTATTACCAGTTAAGAATTTGGGAAGGTGACATTCCCAAAACCGCATTTGGAACGCGCTATGGGCACTATGAGTTCACAGTTATGCCCTTTGGATTGTGCAATGCGCCTTCGGTGTTTATGGATCTGATGCACCGTATTTTTCGTGAGTACCTGGATCTGTTTGTGATCGTGTTCATTGATGACATCCTGGTGTACTCGAAGTCTAAAACTGAGCATGAGATTCATTTGCGGTTGGTGCTGAACACGTTGAGGCAAAATCAGCTATATGCCAAGTTCTCGAAGTGCGAGTTTTGGCTATCGTCAGTGGCATTTTTGGGCCATGTGGTGAGTGGAGCGGGCATTGCAGTGGATCCAGCGAAGATAAGAGCCATACAAGAATGGCCAATATTGTCTTCCGTGGCCGAGGTCAGGAGTTTCCTTGGACTTGCGGGCTACTATCGAAGATTTGTGGAGAACTTCTCGCGGATCACTTTGCCGCTAACCACACTGACGCGAAAGGATCAGAAGTTCGTTTGGACGCCAGAGTGCGCACGAGCTTTTGACGAGCTGAAGGTTCGGTTGACCACGGCGCCGGTGTTGTCTTCGCCAGGTGGAACTGATGGGTTTGTGATTTATAGTGATGCCTCAGGAAGCGGCTTAGGCTGCGTTCTTCTGCAGAGCGGAAAGGTGATTGCTTATGGCTCACGCCAGCTGAAGGTGCATGAGCGAAACTATCCCGTCCATGATTTGGAGTTAGCGGCGGTGATTTTTGCACTCAAGTTGTGGCGACACTACCTTTATGGAGTGAAGGTGGAGATCTATACCGATCATAAGAGCCTAAAGTATCTATTGGAGCAGAAAGAGTTGAACATGCGACAACGAAGGTGGTTGGAGTTCCTTGGGGACTACACGTTCGAGATTCATTATACACCCGGAAGGGGAATGTTGTCGCGGATGCCTTGAGTCGGCGGATTCCGGCTAGAGCGAATTGGTTACAAAGACATGATGAACGTCTTATCCAGGAGTTGGAAGCATTGGAGATCTATTGTGTTGACAAGAGTTCCACTGCCACTGCATGTTTGAACTGGACCGAGGTGCAATGTGACCTTGCGGACCGAGTTCGACGGGCAACGGAGTTGGATGAAGATCTCTTGCGCTATGTGAATGAAGGACCAGAAGGCAAATTCACCTGGAATGACGGTCTTTTGCGAAAGAGGGCCGTTTGTGCATCCCGAATGTGGGGAAGTTGAGGGAAGAACTGATGTATGAAGCACATTATACGAAGTATTCCATTCACCCCGGGAGCACAAAGATGTTCAACGATATGAAGAAACTTTTCTGGTGGCCAGGGCTTAAGAAAGATGTTGCCCTATATGTCGCCAAATGTCAAACATGTGCGATGGTGAAGGCGGAATGCCAAAAGCCGGGCGGTTATTTGAAGTCACTGCCGATCCCAGAGTGGAAATTTGATGATATTTCCATGGATTTTGTGCATGGATTGCCAAGATCGCAGCGAGGAAATGATTCCATTTGGGTCATTGTTGACCGGCTAACAAAAGTAGCACATTTTCTTCCGAACAGGCGGGATGATTCGGTTGAAAGTTTGGCAAAGTTATATGTTGATCAGATTGTGCGACTTCACGGTGTTCCTCGGAGCATCGTAAGTGATCGAGATGGGCGATTTACGTCAAAGGATTGGAGGCTAGTTCACCGACTGTTGGGCACGAAGTTGACTTTCAGTACGGCCTTTCATCCCCAACGGATGGCCAGACTGAACGTACCAACAGAACAATGGAGGACATGCTCCGAATGTGCGCCCTTGACTTCGGAAAGAGATGGGAAGATCATCTCTATATGGTCGAGTTTGCATACAATAACAGCTACCAAGCAAGCATTGGGATGGCACCATATGAAGCCCTATACGGAAGGAAGTGTCGTACTCCCTTGGCTTGGGTAGAAGCGGGTGAAGCCCGGGTTGTTAAACCAAATGAGGTGGATGAAGCAAACTCAACCATTCGGACTATCCGAGAGAGATTGCTGATTGCTCAAGATCGAAATGCGAAGTACTACAACGCCAAGCACCGGAACGTTGAATTTGCGGTTGGTGATTGGGTCTACTTGAAGATCAAGCCATTCAAAGGTGTCTCCAGGATTCGACGATTGAAAAAGTTGAGTCCAAGATATTTGGGTCCTTTCGAAGTGGTTGAGCGAATTGGCGAAGCGGCTTATCGACTAGCTCTGTCGGCAGACTTGGGTGGGTTACATGATGTCTTTCACATCTCGGTGCTTCGGAAGGCCGTGAAAGATCCAGCTCAAGTGATCGCGGATGATCGTGTGCCGGTAGAGTATGGGCTAACGACGAGAGTTAGACCCATTCGGATCGAAGATCGAGCCGAGAAACAGTTGCGGAACAAGACGGTCGGTATGGTGAAAGTCCGGTGGGACAACTGCGGCCGTGAAGAGCTGACATGGGAGCGCGAGCAAACCATGCGAGCAGAGTTCCCTGAATTGTTTCTGTAATTTGGAGTGAGAAGATTGTAACATAAACGTTTATATATATAGATATATGTTGTTACATTTTCTTGCTAGTTTCTGTTACTTTCCTGTCTTTAAATTTCGAGGACGAATTTCTTGTAGGAGGGAGGATTGTAACAGCCCAAAGTTCTAAAACAGGAAAATTTGGGTGACACGGCCTGGGACACGGGCGTGTCCCAGGGCGTGTCAGGGGACACGGCCTGCGACACGGGCGTGTCGCAGGGCGTGTCGAGGTTGTGTCGACGATTGGGCTTTGTCTCGACGATTCGTCGGGAGGAGGCACACGGCCCAGGACACGGGCGTGTCCAAGGCCGTGTCGCATTCTCGACGAGTTTTTCTCGATGATCGTCGAGTGTCGAGAAGTGTGGCGTCGAGTGTTGAACACGGCCTGTGACACGGGCGTGTCACAGGGCGTGTCAAATCAGGCGACGAACTCATCCCGCCGAAGGATTTCGACAGGGCGTGTCTTTGTGCCGTGTCTGGGCACACGGCTGGGACACGGGCGTGTCACAGGCCGTGTGAAGTCTCGGGATGATTTGGGATTTTTTCCCCAGGTACACGGCCACAGACACGGGCGTGTCTGAAGGCGTGTTGGTGACACGGCTCATGACACGGGCGTGTCCCGTGGGCGTGTCACTGGTTTGGAGAAGTCGGTTGACCACCGCTTGAGGCACACGGCCTGGCACACGGCCGTGTTCGAGGCCGTGTCGGGTCAAAATATGTGTTTTTGGCAGAATCGTGGCCGTCCATTCCTTCAGTCTGGATCCAAGGGCTGAAGCCTCTTCTCCTTTTTCCTTAAGGGCCGAAATCAGAGAAGTGTTGCTCACTTGAATTTGGCCTTCATCTTTCTTCAAGAGAGAGAAAGAGAGAGAGAAAGGAGGAGGAAGAGGAAAGGGGGCTGCTGCTGGTGGTGCTGCGGTTTACCGACGAGAGATCCGAAGCCAGCGTTGCGGAGGAAACGATCTTGCGAGTCTTGCAAGCTAGCTTGGAGGCCATGGCACCGAAGCGATCGTCAAGGGTAACGACTTTTCTTCCTAGCCATGTGAAGGCTTCCTTTTTGGCATATCTTATGATTTCCCCCACCAAGAGGTGGCTGATTTTGGGAATCTTTGGGTGGATGCTTGAAATCCCCTTTGTATTGCATATAGATCCGGAAATGGAGTACGGAATAGGCATGCTGTGTGAAGCCCATCTGGACAGGTTGGTCTGGATTGGTGATGTTGCATACGAACCGGAGAAGACTCCGTGATAAACGTGTCGTGTTCGGAGTCTACGGGTTATACCTGCGAAAAGGAGTAGCAGGAAGTACTGGGGTGGTAGCCCAGGAAAATAGCCTTGTGATGGTTTTGGGTCCAACCTGTGAATGAGGCACAGGAAGTACTGGTGGGACCAGGAAAGGCCCTTTTTGTGATGCTTGATGTCATAGGGTGTCCACCTGTGGAGCGAGTCACAGGAAGTACTGGTGTGCCCAGGAAAGACCCCTGACATTTGTAATTTGCGGTGTCCACCTGTGACGGGAATTACAGGAAGTACTGGTGTGCCCAGGAAAGACCCGCTGTTGTTGTAAGGAAATGGGTATAGTGAAATACCTAGGCTTGAATGCCAGGAACAGGATTGGTGAGACCGACCCGCGCCTTTGATATAGCCATGAGTACGCTGTACTCGGAGAAGGTAAGGCGATTTGAGCAACGGGGGGTGGAGGATCCGACCTGCGCTATGTCCGTCTGACGTGAGACCAAAACGTACGGTCTGTTGGAGCGCATAGCAAGAGTCTTCGGCCTGCGCGCCATGACACAATGGGGGGCTACGGGCCATCCCGGTGTCCGAGGACTAACTCCGGCTGCACGTCATGGAGTAAATGCTCAAGAGATTTACCGTTGGGTGATAACCCTGATACGGTGGTGGGCAAGAGGTTGCCAGAACACCAAGAATGTGCCCTGAGTGCACGGACCGTTGGGCCGGGTGGCGAACGGTTGTGATGGCTTGTGTGCGTGAAAGCACTTTTTGATGATATAGCTTGTCATAATGCCTGCAGGGAAAAATACCGCTGCCCCGAGAGAAGGGGTAGGGTCGTTATAATTTGGTCAGCTGAACGCTGACCGTTGCTTTTGTTTGCCACCGGTGGGTGGATTGTCCCTTGCACAGGTACTGGAGAGCCGAGCGGGACGCATAGAGGTTGATGCTCTTGCTGGTGTTGCTGCTGCTGTTAGCTGCTAGCCCTCGAAGGCTATTGTGTTCTTTTGAATGTTTTCTTTTATTGTGGCCGGCCTGCGCGCCAATCTGTTGTAGGCCACTGAGTTGAAAGCCTTGTAAGGCCATAAGGCCAACTCTTTTGACATGTTGTAAGACATTCCTATATGTATATAAAATGTGGAGTTTTATGTTTGGACAGTCATGAGGAGTTCAAGTAGTTTAGGCTTCCGCTAGAATGCTTGTGATAGGTGCGATGCGCTACTCTGGTATCATCCTGTACCTTCACCGACTGTTTTGTGGTATATCCTGTGGGGCCCCGGCCGGACCTTCTAGAATATATCATATGAACGGATGGGGTTGTTACATCCTGCACACCCCTGACCGTCGTAATAGGATGACAATCTAGGCAAGCCTCTTACGAGTCTTCTTTCTGCCACTGCTTTCAGCTTGTCCATCCCTACATGCCCCAGTCTTTCATGCCAGATAGATGCACTATCGCTGGCCTTCATCGGATCAGCTCCAGAACTTGTTGATAACCTAACAATGTTCTTCTCCTTCCTCCCTACTTGAGCAACGTTTGTCGAGAGCAAGACAATCTTGCACTCCTTCCTGAGATGACCTTGCTGCTTGTATTTATAGCACCTTGGTCCTTCCTTCCTCTTCCTATCACGCCTAGGAGAAACACTCCTTTCTTCCTGATATGAAGTCGAGGGACCATCTTCTGCAGCAGCCTTCACCTCCTTCCTGAACAACCCATCAAGGGAAGTCCAAACCTCCGCAGCTGACCGACATCCACTGATGTGGTCCAAGAGCTCTGATGAGATCACCTGCCTGAGAATAGACTCCGCTCTCGCATTTGTCTTCTTCCAAGCTCTCATCCCTTCAGCATTGCCAGCAGTAGCCTCTTGTCTTCCGTCTCCGCATATAACCTCCCAAAGGTCCTCGCCAAAAAGAAAGCTCTTCATACAAGACTTCCACCTTTCAAAGTTCGTCTCTGTAAGAAGATAAATTCCAAGACAACTTGCATCTTCCACTGCCATGGTTCTACCACTTGTTTCCTCATCACAAGAGCAACTACTTCTGTTGATCACTGCTTGACCACTCCAACCTCGCTTTGATACCCTGTTGAAAATCAACAAACCCGCAGAGGCCTGCTCGGATACCCTGTTGAAACTCAACAATCCGGAGGAGAACACCTCCACTAATAATGTTGAACGTTTTCCCGGATCTTGGAGAAAGCAGGGGTCATCTCAACAAAGCAGTAACAACCAGCAACACATGCAGCACAATCATCTTTTTTGATCAAGAGTAAACTTCTTTATAAGGCGAGACATACATGGCAAGACATGCTTCACCAAAAACCAAAACAGGAGAGCAGAGACGGTTACAAAGACAAGAACCAAAAAAAGCCGCGTGGACTCAATCAACAAGCCGTCGGTCTACTGCTGTGGAGTCCGCTCAGTCCGCCAGGTCGCCAGACCGCAACCCAAGCCGCGTGGACTCCCCCTTATTCCAATGCTAGCTCTTCACCACTGATCTGCAAGCTGCCTGACCGCGAGGTCGCCTAGCCACCAGACCGCACACGCTACGATACTGAATGGAACAGTCCGCCTGAGACATGCGACTTCCTGAACCCCGAACCAAGTTGCCAAAGAGAAGACAGCCTAGTAGCTATCCGCGACCTGTTGTTTACCACCTGTTGCTTAACCGCAGAGTCTGCACTATCCCTGACCGCAATCTGAGCCAAGTCCTAGCTTTCCAGCACTATTCGCACAACCTGTACAACACAACTTGGTCAACTCTAGCAAACCGCGCGGACACCATAGTCCAGTCCGCAGCAACTTACGCGAGCTCAAAATTACTGTTCACTTACTTCGGTTCTGTCTTCTTTTTGATGTGACATGGGTCCTATTTATAGGCACGATGATGAGTGTGGTCACCGCCCTAGCCGATAGGATCACCACCACATCCCGCAGCAAGAACAAGTGTATCCGCCAGCCCGCGGACACACACTCCAGTTCGCCGCTCCTGTGTAGATAGCCAGTCCGCCCTAGCTTCTCCAAGGCCGGAGTCCAATCTCCAGTCCACCTTATCACCAAAGGCCAAGCCAGGACCACCACAGTCGGACTCCACAACAGCTATGTCCGCCAATTCGCGGACAATGCATCAGCCCGCATATCCAAAGCTTTGCCACAAGGCAAACGCCGGACGCAGCAGACACACCACTTCAGTCCGCACACTTGAGTCCATTACCTCAATTACCAAGACACAGCCGGACTCAGCGGACACACCGCTTCAGTCCGCCGCGGACAGCTCTAGTCCGCTTTCCTAACTCCATTGCCTAATCAGCAAGGCATTGCCGGACTCAGCGGACCCTAGCTCCAGTCCGCACGCTTATGCACGCAATCTCAAGTCCGCATATCCTCAAGCTAGCAATCAAGGCAACAGCATTCCTGCCGAGCTTGGCGGACTAAGAAAAGTAGTCCGTGCTTGAAAGTCCACTTAGTGTCAACTACGTTCACCTATGGGGTGGAATAGGTGTCTTGCAGCATTTTTGCGGAATTAAAATTGTACCTGCACACGAAAACAAAACAACACAACACAGAAAGGACACAAGCAATTTATAGTGGTTCCCCGATTTGGGTACATCCACTTTCCCCCTTCGACCTATCTCCCAACCAGGGACGACTCGGTCACTTCACCAACAGGATTGAAATCCAATCCTTGCACTAGCGGAAGGAACCCTTCCACACGTAGGAGTCACCACTCCCACAACACGGGTTGCACTCAACCCTAACAACTAGGAACCAACGTTCCTTTACAACAAAATTGAAAATAGAATGTACAAGAAATACAAACAACTTTTGGAGACTAAGGTGTCCCTCTTCGTTCGATGACGTGTTCTTGAAATCAACGAAGAGCCCACAACCATAGATCTCACTTGGAGAGAATCTCCCCGAAACTAGCGGGGGCAAGAAGTGAGGCGGCTTGGTTCTTGGGATCGGCGGAGACAACGGCGTGCTGCGGCTGTTCTTTGGAGATTCAATCTTCGTAGCAAAGCTAGCAAGGTCTTCCAACGGTCACACTAGGATCGATCGTCTTGATCGATTCGGAAGGGGAAGGTTTTCCCGATCAACGAATCAAGAGACAAAGGATCTCTGGTTAGACGCGTGAGACGCTGTGCTTGGCTGAGCTTCTGTCGCCGGGAGATCTGGAAGAAACCACGATCAAAGCCGGCGAGCAACTGCACGAGCGACGACGGCGGCGGAGCAAGATTCACGATCTAGGTCACGTCGGCGGCTCCGTGTATTCCTTTTTCTGTGTATGTTTACTGTTCAAAAATACAGATGTATTTATACATTAGGTCTTCAAGATGACCGTTGTGGGCCCCACCAACAAGAAAACCCCAAGCCGGGTTCAAAACAGCGCCAGCGGCTGAGTCCGGTCCAGCGGGTTACAGAAATTCGCCCAAGGCAAAATCGGCGAGAATCGAAGGTGATTCTCGACGATTCGGCGAGAGTCACTAGTCATTCTCGCCGAATCACTTGGTGATTCTCGTCGACTTTGACTTAGCGACAGATTTGCACGCTCTGATTTAGCCGGATAGAGTCGGCGAGAATCAGCCAATGATTCTCGACGATTCGGCGAGAATCACTAGTGATTCTCGTCGATTATTACTTAGATGATTTTTCGTCTTTCCACCCATGAGCTGCTCTTTGACCCATCCTTGCTCCTTGTATGCTCTTGTATTATCACAGCCCTGTACTTGAAAATAAGTACACTCCAATAGATAGAGTACACGTAGGCCAACACACTGATCTGCTCAACGAGGGATTACGTCGCGCAGACCCGTGTATATTGACCTACTGCACCCTGACATTGGTGTGTACTTAGCGTGGAATAATTGCAAGCACAACTTGAAAGATTTCATTAAATACATTATCTATTTACCTTAGCTTATTCAGGGGCTTCTTCAAACCAGGTACGTTGTGGATACAATACCCAACAATCTCTCCCTATTTGAAGAAGCCTAAACCCTACAAGCTAAGGTGAATAGAGCGTATGGAAATGAAAATCAGAAACTTAAAATTGAGTTGAGAGACATATTCATTACCAATACCAATTTCTTGAGAGTTAACTTGGAGCCACCTTAGCCTTAGCCGAGAGGGTAATCTCCCCCTTTTCGGCTTCTGTTACATTTGACCCCTTGCTCCCCCTCAGTTCTTGCACCTGTGTTCACACTTGAGTTCCTGGCAGAGGCGCCCCCTAGATGCACGAGCCTGGAGCTTCTGTAGTCTTCATTCCTAATAGTTTAGCATCCCCAATTCAGTTTTGAAAAGGCTGAACTTGGCTTCGTCTAAGGGCTTTGTGAAAATATCTGCAATCTGCTTGTCTGTGGGAACATAACAGAGAGAGATGTCCTTGTTCTCCACGTGCTCCCGAATGAAGTGGTAGCGCACTTCAATATGCTTTGTTCTGATGTGCGATACCGGATTGTTGGCAATTACAATTGCACTGGAGGAGTCGCAGTACATTGGTACTTCCTTGAACTGAAGGTCGTAGTCGGCTAACTGGTTTCTGATCCATAGGAGTTGTGCGCAACAGCTGCCAGCCGAGATGTACTCAGACTCTGCTGTGGAGGTTGCTACACAATTCTGCTTCTTGCTGTTCCATGAGATAAGCCTTCTTCCGAGAAATTGACACGTCCCAGAAGTGCTTTTCCTGTCATCCCTGCTCCCTGCAAAATCAGCATCTGAAAAACCTATTAGCTCGACATCATTGTTTCTCGGGTACCACAAGCCAAGATTGGGAGTACCTTTAGGTATCTTAGAATTCGCTTTGCAGCGACATAGTGAGATTCCTTAGTGTTCACCTGATATCTGGCACAGACACATGTGGAGAACATATATCCGGTCTACTGGCAGTAAGGAAGAGCAGGGATCCAATGATGCTTCTGTATTTGGTTTCATCGAAAGGTTTACCTTTCTCATCCTTATCCAGAGACATAGTGGATCCCATTGGAGTCCTCATAGAGGTTACATTCTCCATACCAAATTTCTTGAGGAGTTCATTTGTGAACTTCGTCTGAGAGATGAAGATTCCATCCTCAGACTGTTTCACTTGAAGTCCCAAGAAATACTTTAGCTCTCCCATACTGCTCATTTCAAACTTTCCTTGCATAAGTTTAGAAAACTTTTTGCAAAGATTGTTGTCCGTTGAGCCGAATATAATGTTATCGACATAGATTTGCACCAGCAAAATCTTGTCTTTGACTTCCCTGAGAAACAATGTCTTATCTATTTTACCTCTAGAGAACTTGTTCTCAAGAAGAAAACTAGATAAAGTCTCATACTAAGCTCGTGGAGCTTGTTTTAAACCATATAGAGCTTTATTTAGAAAATATACATGATTGAGATAAGTAGGATTGACAAAACCTGGGGGTTGAGCGACGTATACTTCCTCCTTCAGGTCTCCGTTCAAGAATGCTAATTTCACATCCATTTGATAGACTGTGAATCCTTTGTGTGAAGCATACACCAGGAATAATCTGATGGCCTCGAGCCTTGCCACTGGTGCAAATGTCTGGTCGAAGTCAATCCCCTCCTCCTGTCTGTAACCTTGAGCCACCAGCCTGGCCTTGTTCTTTATGATGACACCATGTTCATCCAGTTTGTTTCTGAAGATCCACTTGGTCCCAATCACATTCTGCTTTTGTGGTCTGGGAACCAGCGTCCAAACGTTGCATCGTTCGAATTGATGCAGTTCATTTTGCATGGCTAAAATCCATGCCGCATCTTTGTTCGCCTCGTCGAACTTCTTTGGCTCAACCTGTGACAGGAAGCTAAGATGCAAAATCTCGTTAATAGTACCTCTTCGAGTTCTGACACCGTCACGGGGATCTCCGATGATCTGATCTCTAGGATGATCCCTCACGTGTCGGAGCTCTAGACGTCTGGAGCTTCGACTACTTCTTGGGCTTCTCCTTCTTCTAAGAGATTTGCTCCATTTTGATCTTCAACATTCCCAGTTGACATTGAGGTGGAAACTGTGACGTACTTAGGAGTTTCATCTTTAGCGGTCTCATCGAGACTCAGCTGTTCAAGTCGTGCACCTGCATCTTCAAGAATACCGTTGGAAGAATTGCTGTTAAGCAAGCTTCCTTCATCAAATACAACATTAATTGATTCTTCTACCACTAGGGTTTTCTTATTGAAGACCCTATAAGCCCGACTGTGGGTACTATAGCCCATGAATATGCTTTCGAAGTATTTTTCACCAAATTTAGTACGCGGGTACTTCCCGTTATTGAGTACGTAGCATTTGCAACCAAAGATCCTTAAGTAGGACATGGTTGGTTTCCTGCCTCTCAGTAGCTCATAAGGCGTCTTACGATGATTCTTGTTGATCAATGCTCGGTTTTGTACATGACAGGTCATATTGACCGCCTCTGCCCAGAAGTATTCTGGGAGAGAAGCGTCATTCAACATTGTCGTGCAAGCTTCAATGAGAGTTCTATTTCTCCTCTCTGCAACTTCATTTTGTTGAGGAGTGTGCGGGGAGGAAAACTCATGAAAGAAACCCTGTTCTTCACAAAACTCTGTCATAGCACCAGATTCGAATTCTGTTCCATGGTCACTTCTGATTTTGACCACTGAGCAGTTAAATTCGTTCTGAACCTGCTTGACAAAACTAGTGAAGATGTCAAACGTATCTGACTTTCATTTTAAGAAGAACACCCATGTAAATTGAGAGTGATCATCAACTATCACTAGCGTATAGGACTTGCCTCCCAAGCTATGAACTTGCATTGGACCAAACAAGTCCATATGCAGAAGATAAAGACATCGGGAAGAGTCTTTGTCTGCAATGCTCTTAAAGGTAGCCCGAGTCTGTTTGCCCATCTGGCATGCATGACAGGGGCTATCTTTGATGCACTTGATAACAGGAGCATCCCTTACTAAGTTTTTAGAAAACAGCATACTAATTGTTTTGAAATTAATATGTGTCAATCTCTTGTGCCATTGTTCACAAAGAGATGCACTGCCTGTTGTCACTAGGCATACGGGGGTAGATGAATCTAAACTAAGAAAATTTAAGCAGAAGATATTTCTGCTCCTAATGCCTGTTAATACCGTCTCAGAAGAGGCACATGATATTATCAGGCATTTGTCCTTGCAGAACTTAACGTCATAACCTTTATCACATAACTGACTTACACTGATCAGGTTATGGTTTAACCCTTCAACATATGCCACGTCGGTGATAGAGATTATACCGTTGGAAATCATACCGTAACCTCTGGTGACTCCTCGATCTGACCCCCCAAAGATGACTTTGGGTCCATTCTCGACTGGAGTGTAATCACGCAGCAGGCTTCTTGTCCCAGTCATATGCCGGGAGCATCCACTGTCCAAGTACCATATTGGAGTTTTGGTGGCCTTTGGACATTCCTGCAAAACAAAATTAATTTCCCTTAGGAACCCAATCGAACTTGGGTCCTAGATTCTTGGTTAGCATACTCCCCATCGGGTGGTTAACCCTACGAGTGGTCGGCCTCGCATTGCTAACATAAGGAGTCTCGTTATATCTCGGATTAAACCAACAATCCACGGCAAAGTGACCGACTTTGCCACAACACCAACAGTCAAATCTGTTGTACCTCTTCCTAGGCTCCTGCTTTACCCTGGGAATGGAGGGTACAGCCGGGGCCTTGGATCTGGAGGTGGATGCATCATAGTGATTGCAGTCACATGACTTCTTCACCTTCTGTTCCTTCAGTATAACAGGCTTGGCTTTTGGTGCCTGCTTTCTATTATGGCCGCTAGAGAATTGACCATAATTTTCCATGTGGATTTCCTCATAAGGTGCCTTGAAGACACTCTCACCGAAGTTGCGGGGAAAAGTCCAACCATCATATCGGCTCTTTGGCTTTGCAACCGAGGGCCGGAAATGATGACCAAAGGTTGACTCAAAGTCATGTTGGTTGCAGGGAAAGCAAGGCTTTCTGAACGTAACAGGACTGAGTGGGGCCTTTCCCTTTTCAGCAGTAGAGGCCTTCTTGGTGGCCTTATTCTTTCTCTGGTTCCTGTTTCTCCTGGATGAGGAACCAGATACCCCTACATGCCCCAAGCCAGCTCCTTTGGCCTGAGCAGAGAAGGTATCAACTAATGGAAGAACTATTTTTGGCAAAGAGAAGCTCTTGACGATCTTCCTTTCTACCGCGAGTTGTTCTTCCAACTTGTCGACTTCCTCCTGCTTAAGATCAAGGAGCTTAAGAGACTCTGAATGCTTTGAAGTCAGGTCTAGGTGCTCCTGTCGGAGAGAGATCAAACTGGTGATCTCTTACCTCAGGGAGACACTCTCACCATTAAGGAATTTCACTTCCTTTTTCTCAGCCTTCAATCTCTTACGGCACTCCTCGAAAGTGTTGAGCAGAAGCTCATACTTCTCGAGGAGCTCCGCTTCACGGGCTGAAGGGCTATCCTCAGGGTCATCATCCTGAGACTCAGGATCAGATTCAGAGTCTGAGGGAGAGGTGTGAGCTTTTACCTTCCCAGTAAATGGGGGGCATTCTCCTTCTGAGTCGGAGTGACCCACCAGCCCAATATAGGCTTCCTCATCATCACTGGAGTCTGAGGAATCAGACTCACTCAGTGTCTTTGGCTTTTTGGCGATGTAGCTCCTCTCTTTCTTCTAATCTCTAGAGGACTTGTGCTCCTCTCCCTTCCCCTTTTCTCTCTTGCCTTGGTGGCAGTCGGTCACGATGTGTCCTGGCTTATTGCATCCAAAACAAATAATGTCAGAGGAGCGATGTTTGTTCGGTTTAGAAGCATACCTGTCAGAAGGGTAATTTTTCTTCTGATGTCTGGAGGAGGAGCCGTCTCTCTTTCTTTGATTCCTCATCTTGGCGCAGATCTTTGTGTCCCATTCCTTAGTAAGGGACCTAAGGAATTTATCATTAAGTTCACCATCAGTGAACACTCTTCCATATCCTTTGAGGGCATTGACAATCTTGAGGAAGTTCTCGAAGGTGACTCCGATCTCTTCCTTAGGCCCTTGTCTGAAGGCCTCATATTTCTGGTTCAGGAGGGATCTCCGATCATCCCTCACTTCATCAGTGCCCTCCATTAGGATAATCAGGCAGTGCCAGATCTCCTTTGCTGTCCTGCAGTTGCAGAAGTTCTGCATCATTGAGTCATCGACCGCGCTGACCAGAATGTTCTGCGCCTTCTTGTCAAGTCCCACCAGCACCATCTCGTCCTTGTCCATTTCAGAAATTTTCTTTGGCACTTTCTTGGTAGGATCAATGGTGGAGGCCTTAGTGGGGGCATAAGGTCCCTCCTCCACGATCATGAAGAGTCGGGGATCGACCGCTTCCATGTAGAACCTAATCCTTTCCTTCCAGATAGGAAAGTTTAGCCTGGTGCACACTGGGATCTTGCCTGTGTACTTGAGTCCGTCCATAGTAGAAGTCTGCCTTCCTCTTGACACTAGTAGCAGGACCTTACTCAAGGTGTTAACCTCTTTGATGAGTAACCTCCCTCTGATACCACTTGAAAGTCCACTTAGTGTCAACTACGTTCACCTATGGGGGGGAATAGGTGTCTTGCAGCATTTTTGTGGAATTAAAATCGTACCTGCACACGAAAACAAAACAACACAGCACAGAAAGGACACAAGCAATTTATAGTGGTTTCCCGATTTGGGTGCATCCACTTTCCCCCTTTGACCTATCTCCCAACCAGGGACGACTCGGTCACTTCACCAACAGGATTGAAATCTAATCCTTGCACTAACGGAAGGAACCCTTCCACACGTAGGAGTCACCACTCCCACAACACGGGTTGCACTCAACCCTTACAACTAGGAACCAACGTTCCTTTACAAAAAAATTGAAAATAGAATGTACAAGAAATACAAACAACTTTTGGAGACTAAGGTATCCCTCTTCGTTCGATGACGTGTTCTTGAAGTCAACGAAGAGTCCACAACCCTAGATCTCACTTGGAGAGAATCTCCCCGAAACCGGCGGCGGCAAGAAGTGCGGCAGATTGGTTCTCGGGATCGGCGGCGACAACGGCGTGCTGCGGCTGTTCTTTGGAGATTCAATCTTCGTAGCAAAGCTAGCAAGGTCTTCCAACGGTCACACTAGGATCGATCGTCTCGATCGATTCGGAAGGGGAAGGTTTTCCCGATCAACGAATCAAGAGACAAAGGATCTCTGGTTAGACGCGTGAGACGCTGTGCTTGGCTGAGCTTCTGTCGCCGGGAGATCTGGAAGAAACCACGATCAAAGCCGGCGAGCAACTACACGAGCGACGACGGCGGCGGAGCAAGATTCGCGATCTAGGTCACGTCGGCGGCTCCGTGTATTCCTTTTTCTGTGTATGTTTACTGTTCAAAAATATAGATGTATTTATACATTAGGTCTTCAAGATGACCGTTGTGGGCCCCACCAACAAGAAAACCCCAAGCCCGGTTCAAAACAGCGCCAGCGGCTGAGTCCGGTCCAGCGGGTTCCAGAAATTCGCCCAAGGCAAAATCAGCGAGAATCGAAGGTGATTCTCGACGATTCGGCGAGAGTCACTAGTGATTCTCGCCGAATCACTTGGTGATTCTCGTCGACTTTGACTTAGCGACAGATTTGCACGCTCTGATTTAGCCGGATAGAGTCGGCGAGAATCAGTCAGTGATTCTCGACGATTCGGCGAGAATCACTTGGTGATTCTCGTCGATTATTACTTAGACAATTTTTCGTCTTTCCACCCATGAGCTGCTCTTTGACCCATCCTTGCTCCTTGTCTGCTCTTGTATTATCACAGCCTTGTACTTGAAAATAAGTACACTCCAATAGAGAGAGTACACGTTGGCCAACACACTGATCTACTCAACGAGGGATTACGTCGCGCAGACCCGTGTATATTGACCTACTGCACCCTGACATTGGTGTGTACTTAGCGTGGAATAACTGCAAGCACAACTTGAAAGATTTCATCAAATACATTGTCTATTTACCTTAGCTTGTTCAGGGGCTTCTTCAAATCAGGTACGTTGTGGATACAATACCCAATAGTGCTCCACTGCGCGATCTCCCCGAACTGAGCCAACCTGGACTTGGTTCAGTACCCACCAAGTCCAGTCCACTGGCCACAAGGGCCAGTCCGCACTTACTGGCAGACACTGGATCTAGCCCGCCATGCCGTGCGACCTCCAGCTTCTGTCCGCACTGACTGGCAGTCTCCGCGGCTTCCACTTGCTGCTTCACCAGAGCAAGACCAAGTTAACTGCCAAACCGATCTGTCGAGCTCCAGTTCATCAGTCTGTTTCATGCCGGACTCCGCGGATAGAGTTTCTATCTGCCTGGTTACTTCCTGGGATCCAACTGCCTACTGAGCACAAGCCGACCTGGCTAACCGCAACTGTTGTCCGCGGAGTCCGCGCGAACAGACTACCCAGGCCGCTACAGAGCAAACCGTCTGCAACATCCCTGCCGACTTCGCAGTCCGCCATCCCTATCTGTGTAGTCCGCGCAGATAGGTCCAAGTGATCCATTCACCCACTTTCACTTCACAAATTTCAACAAGCGACTTTATAGAGAACAAATTAGGGAATGTTTTTGAAAAACTTCTGTGAAGATTTCTTCCCAAAAATTGCACTATTTTCTTTTCAAAAACTCTGTGGAGATTTCTTCTAAAATCTGTGATGGTGTTTTGAAAATTTTGGGCGATTTCTTCCAAGAGACGTGTAGTTTTCCTGTTGGGTGCTCGTCTTTTCCTTTTTTTGTTTTGAAGATTGCATGTTTGGTTCGTTGCCCATGTCTGGAATGGTTGTAATATTTTTTCGAGGCCATGTATATATATATATATATATACTTTACCATATATAAAGAAATACTCTGGTCTGCGAATATCATGAGTCCAAAATTTCACAAGCCGTCAGATCATGAGTTCATAATTTAACAACCGTCTGATCGAGTACAACAAAACCATTCCATGTCTCCACATTTTAGTAGGTCTCCTAAACCTACTACTAGGGTGTCCTAAACCTATGTGAAAATACGATTTTGCTCTTATAACTCTTAAAAAATTGTGCAGTTGGCTGTTAAAATTAAATTTTAATTAAAACACAGCTATCCAGTTTTGAACCCATGACCTCAAGGATAGGAGAAACAACTCAATCCAATGAGACAATGAGGCAATTATGATAGCAATTCAAATAATTTGTACTTATATTGTTATATTTCATGTATTTTATAAAAATATATATATAAATATAGGTATAATATAATTCATTATTACATATAAATATACTATATATAATAATAATTATAAATATTATCATTACATATGTACATTTATAATTATAATTTTAAATTTGTTATTTATAAATTATATTTATATCTTTTCTTAAATTATCGTCGTGGGCGGGCGAAGTCCGCCGGGGCCGGGCCGGGTACAGTTGCGCGACGTCGTAGTGGCGGGCCGAGTATAGTCGCGCGGGGCTGTAGGGGCGGGTCGGTACAGTTGTGCGAGGTCGTAGTGGCGGGCCGGGTACATTCGCGCAGGGCCGTAGGGGTGGGCCGGGTACTGTCGCGAATGGCAGTAGGGGCGGAGCCCGTGTCGGGCACTCGTGTATATATATATATATATATAGATATATATATATATATATATATATATTATATATATATATATATATATATATATAATATATATATATATATATATATTTATATTACTATTCTAAAAAGATATATGATGGTCTGCCAAATAGCGTGAGTTCGAAAATAGGATGAAAATAGGTGACCGTCGGATTTGACTCTTTAATCTCAAGCGTTGGATCTTGGGCTGTAAATAGCGATTTTGGTTTGCATATAAAAAAAACCAAAAATCACTCAATCCTCTCTCCTAAATCCCGCACAGAAAAACCGCACCCCCCTGATTTTGCGGCCTCCCCCACCGCCGTCGGCGGCCTGACGGCGGCCCCCGCAGGTTCGCCGGTGGCAGGCGAACTGGGCGGTGATACGGTGGCGCTCCGGCGGGGCCACCGCCGGCGGTGGCCCCGCCAGGAGCGCCACCGGAACACCGCCGACAGTTTCGCCTGCCACCGGCGAACCTGCCGGGGGCCGCCGGTCAGGCCACCGCCGGCGGTGGCCCCGCCGGAGCGCCACCGGACCACCGCCGGCAGTTTCGCCTGCCACCGGCGAACCTGCCGGGGGCCGCGGTCAGGCCACCGGCGGCTCCGCCGCCGGCGGTGGGGGAGGCCGCAAATTCGCCGGGGGGGAGGGGATTTTTCTTTTTCTTTTTTATAAAATTTAAAATATTAATATATATAATATATTTAAAAACGTAAATTATATATTATAAAAAATTATATATAATATATATATATATTTATATTAAATATAAAATATTTTTAAAATGAAAATTTAAATTACTTTAAAATTTAACTTATAAAAAAGTTGTGACATCGTCACAAGGGGCGGGGGGAGCCCGTCGGGGGTGGGGGGGTGCGGGCGGAGCCTGCTGGGGGGGGTGGGGCGGGTGAAGCCCGCCGTCGGCGGCCAGGTACTGTGGCGCGTAGCCATCGGGCCGGAGGCCCGTGCCTGCGACTCATATATATATATATATATATATATATATATATATATATATATATATATATATATATATATATTGGTGGCAATGAACAAGCATGCAATCTTGACCCGAATCCGATCTTCATACCCGGAGCGTCTAGTGCTGGAGGTTTGGTGTACCCCTATGCTATCCGGTGCAGAGTGGAGGAAGCAGTATAAAGTGAAGATGGAGCCCACATTCAACATCAAGTTCTTGACTGTCAGATTAGCAGTGCCTGAAGTTTCTCAGTGTTTTCCCGGATGGAGGGGTTCATGGTGATCGGATTCGGGTCCTCTGGTTTTGAGCTCCCAGTTTGTTTTGTGCTATAATTAGAATAAATGTTATCGAGTTTTTTCAGAAGTAGCCACAGCATTCTGAAAAGCCCGATTAAAGTGATTCTCTGGGAACACATCATGGGATGCGTATTAAAATCACTAATCTAATTTTGGCACGTTACGATTACATTCATGTTTGCTATTCATTACCTGGCCCCACAGGGAAGTGATGAATAGCGGTTAGAATTTAATTGGCATACAGTAGTAAGCATATACCATTATTGATGGGTCCCCATGCCCACAAGTACGAGATTCCATTAATAGTGGCACTTTACTTACTAGCTATATATATATATATATAAATAAAGTAAGATAAAATCCAATGCGATAGCGGTCTTTGCCCAAAGGGAGACTGGATTTTTATCATTAACAATTGACATGAGTTAATTGTTAAAATAAGTTTCTTTTGTTTTTTTCATAATGCTCACATTAAAATTTAAATTACGTTGTTCTCATACTAAACGTAAGCATCTTTCACAGTGTTCAACACCGTGATTGACCCCACTCAGTTCATCCCCACTCTTACGGGAGATAATTATAAGATATTGAAAGATAAGGTGCTTCTAGCCTTAGGGTGCATGGACCTTGATTTGGCCCGTTGTACTGATGAGCCCGCTCTCCCTATGGCGGAGAGCACACCAGCTGATCGTACCTTATACGAGCGATGGGAGAGATCCAATCATCTTAGTATAATAGTGATCAAGACCCACGACAGTCAGAGCATTAGGGGATCTATCCCCGAGTGCAAGACTGCTAAAGAACTGATGGGGGCCATTGACGAACAGTTTGTCAGCTCAGATAAAGCTCAGGCCAGCACCCTAATGGCAAAACTCTGTTCCATGAAGCTAAAAGGAACAGATAGCGTGCGGGGACACATTATCGAGATGAGGGACATAGCTGCACAGCTGAAGGTATTGGATGTCGACTTCTCAGAGTCATTTCTGGTTCATTTTATTTTGACTTCATTGCCTGCTGATTTCACTTCCTTTAAGGTGTCTTACATGACACATAAGGAAAAATGGTCGGTGAATGAGCTATTGAACATGTGTTTTCAAGAACAAGGCAGACTGAAACAAGAGAAAATGGAATCAGTGCATCTTGTGACACACAAGAAAGGGCAGTCAAGCAAGTCCAAAGTTGACCTAAAGGAGAAAGGTAAGGGGATAGCGCTTTCCATAAAGAAACCGGAGAACATGAAACTATCTACCTGTTTCTTCTGCAAGAAGAAGGGTCACATGAAGAAGGACTGCCATAAATATAAGGCATGGCTTGCAAAGACTGGAGGTATGACATCTTTAGTTTGCTACGAATCGAATTTTGTAAATTCCCATGATTTTCATAATACATGGTGGATTGATTCAGGCTCCACAATACATGTTTCTACTGTTATTGCAGGGGTTTCAAAGTCTAAGGAAAACCAGTGATGGAAAAATGTGCGTCTATTCAGGGAACAAGATGCCATCGAGTGTTGAAGGTGTGGGGACATACAGGCTCGTCCTACAGACTGGATATATTTTGGACCTGGAGAAGACTTTTTATATCCCTACTTTTTCTAAAAATCTAGTATCTGTATCAAGACTAGCGCCTACGGGCTTTAATTTTCAGTTTAAAGACACTTCTTTTCTGGTTATTAAAGATTCGGTTACTGTTGGCTCTGGTACATTGACAGATGGATTATATAGTCTGAGTCTCGATTCAAATTATATGCAATCTTTCACTGTGATGCATGCTAATAGTAGTAATTTCAATGTGAAAAATAATCACTCGTCTAGCTTATGGCATAGGAGATTGGGTCACATCTCCATAGAGCGCCTAAAACGATTAGTGAAGGAAAGTGTCATTCAAACACTTGACTTCTCTGATTTTGGATCTTGTATAGGTTGCATGAAAGGAAAGCAAATCAACAAGTCAAATAAAGGGGCTAGAAGAAGTGATGAAAAATTAAAGATAATTCACACTGATATATGTGGACCATTTACCACCCCATGTATGAATGGTCAAGAGTATTTTATTACTTTTATTGATGATTTTACAAGATACATGTATCTCTACCTTCTGAATGACAAATCTGAAGCGATAGATGCTTTCAAGGTTTATAAGGCAGAGGTAGAGAAACAATCTAGTTTGAGTATCAAAATCGTAAGATCAGATAGGGGTGGTGAGTATTACGGTAGGTCCACAAATGAAGGTCAAAGACCCGGTCCATTTACCAAATTCCTTGAGGAACATGGAATTATAGCTCAATATACGATGTCTGGCACACCACAACAAAATGGTGTAGCTGAAAGAAGGAATCGTACTTTGATGGACATGGTCAGAAGCATGACAAGTGTCTCAACTCTCCCTTCGTGCATGTGGAGTGAAGCCTTGAAAACAGCTGTGTATCTCTTAAACAGGGTTCCATCCAAGGCCGTTCCCAAAACACCCTTTGAGTTATGGAATGGATGGAAACCCAGCTTGAATCATGTGCACATATGGGGCTGTCCAGTAGAGTTTAGGGTGTACAACCCACATGAGAAGAAACTGGACCCGGGGACAGTCAGTGGTTTTTTCATTGGCTATGCAGAAAAGTCCAAGGGTTACAGATTTTATTGTCCATCTCACCCGCTCAGAATAGTAGAAGCAAGGAATGCTACTTTTCTTGAGAATAATAGTACTGACGAGAGAGCTCTCACAAAGCTGTGTTAGAAGAGGTGCAAGATTCTGCACCTTTAGATAGTAGTGTTGAACCTAGTGGGCTCATACCTGTTATGGCTCAACACATACCTATTCAGATTCCATCTTGTGATGAAGTGGTTGAGAATATTCCTATTCCAAGCTCTCATGAAGGTGTGATTAGTGAGGCAGACATTCAAAAAACACAACCAGTGGGTGAGGCTGCACCACAACTACTCAATCAGTCATATTTAAGGAAATCCTCAAGAGTTAAAATATCAGCTATTCCATCAGATTACGTTATATGCTTACAATAGACCGACTATATATCTGGACTCAATTATGACCCTATCACCTTCTCGGAAGCCATGAGCCATACAGATTCTGATAAATGGCTTGATGTTATGAAGGAAGAGTTAAACTCAATGGCACACAATCGAGTATGGGATCTAGTAGAATTACCAGATGGCCATCGTGCGGTAGGTTGCAAATGGGTCTTTAAGACCAAAATTGATGCCTCTGGTAAGATCGAACGATATAAGCCAAGACTTGTTGTCAAAGGTTTCCTTCAAAAGGAGGGTGTTGATTATCATGACACCTTCTCGCCGGTTTCAAAGAAGGATTCACTAAGAATAATATTGGCCCTTGTAGCTCATTTTGATCTGGAACTACAACAGATGGATGTCAAAATGACATTCTGATGACTAGTTTTAGTCATCGTTTTTGGGTTATTCTAGTAGCTTATTTTCCTAAGTTTTTGTTACAATTATGTGTTTTTGTATGCTTGTTATGATCTTCTTTTTAATTTAATGTTTATGTTATGTTTTGTGGCTATTTTATATTTTATGTTTAGCTTTATCTATAAATATTATTATAGCTTGTATGTTATGTTTAATTTAGTGTTTTATGTTTAATTTTATATTATATGTTTAAGGTGTGTTTTATTTTGAATATAAATATTATGTGTTATGTTATTTTTTATGTTGTATGTTTTATTTATATTATGTATTTTGTTTTGTGCATTATATAATCATTAACTAATGTTTTATTTTGCTTATTTGTAGGTTCAAAGCCCATGCTAGTGCAGCCCTTTCACTTGATCAAGCCCAATTGGAGCAGCCCTCTTCCACCAAAACAGCCCACATAATGCAGCCCTTGAAGTTTGGAGCAGCCCTCCCTTTTCTTTTCAAGCCTACATGATGCATTCAACCCCTCTTCAAGCTTCCCAAGCCCATATAGTGCAGCCCACTTCATCCAAGCATGTGGCCGCCCACTCATTTTCCCCCCTCCCTCATCATTAATGCCATACATGAACATTTTCCACCTATATGGCCGGCCACCCCTCTTTCTCTACCTCTTTTATTTCTTTTTTTTCCCTTTATTTAAGCCACATTCATGCATGTTCCCTCCTCTCTCTCCTTTTTATTATTTTTCTCCACTCTTTATTACCATCCATCCCCCCTCTTATATGTATTTCATTCTTTTAAATTTATATGCATGAATGTATCTTCCTTCATTTAATATCATGCATGAATTCTCTCCACATAATTAAATGCCATGCATGCACTCCTCCATATACATGGCCGGCCACCCCCTTGCCCCCTTCTCTTCATTCCCATCTAGAATCTTCCCTCCTCATCTATAAAAGGCACCATGGTCTCATGCTTTGGAGAGTTGGATTTTGGAGAGCAAGTGAAGTTCTAGTTCAAGAGAGTGCTTTCTTTGCTTACATGTTGTTAGTGTAATCCTTTCTTTCAATTAGTGCAAGTTTTCTTTATAGCCTAATCTTGTCCTTTTATATTTTGTACACTCTTTTTATTTGCAAGTAATGAAATTCTCTTCTATTTGTTTCGTTGTTTCTTTTTGCAATATGCGTAGCTAATCTTCTTTTAGCATTTTATCATGAGGATCCATGATTTGAAATGAGAATTATTTTTATTTTCATAGTTTTATTTTTGCGTAATTCTACTCGTCCTTCTTTGATTTATTTTGCGTCGACTCCGTATTTCCGGTATACGGTAGTAGGCTTATGATCTCATATTCGAGTACCGAGAGGCTCGTGGATGTGAAAGATCACTCAAAGAAGGAAGGAGTTGAACGCAACCTAGAGATAGGACGACGTAAATCCTCCGGATTGGAGTCAAATCCAATAGTGCGGATCACCTCGTTAATGCAACTTTAGGCTTTTTCGGTTTGTAAAGAGATTTCGATCGAAGAGTTTATAAGTTAGGAGACTTAATGCTCTAGCGAGATTTTGTCTTATTTTCGATCCGTCACGGCCGAGTTGGATTTGCAAATTTAAAACTATGCCTTTTATTTTCTCGTTTCATTTCATTGTGAATCAATGATCGAATCTAGCCCTTTTTATATAAGTTTTCGTCTCGCAATTTATCGTTCCTTTTGCTTCTTAAAAACAATTCTCAAACCCCTTTAATTTTCCGGTAGGATAATGTTAGAGCGCGAGTAGAAGTACTTGACAACCCCGTGTTTAAATACGACCTTGGTACTACAATTCGACAGTACGCTTGCCTGTTCGGGTTTTGGCCCACCAAGTTTTTGGCGCCGTTGCCGGAGCTTTCTTCGTCAATATTTTGAAAACGCTTGCGCTATTACTTCTCCAAAAAATCAAAAAAAAATTATAATTTACATATTTAAATTTTTTATAATCAACCCACCTCATTTTAATTTTCTCCCCACCTAAAATCTCTCGAAAAGGGTAAGGGGCTTTAAGCGCCACCATTTTACCTAGTACCGGGCGAACCCTTCACCGGGTAGTCCTCGGGAAGTTCGAGAGCCAAGCCGTAAAAAAGTCTATTTTTCCAAAAAAAAACAAAACAAAAAAATTTTTTCTTTCTTTTCCTCTTTTTCTTCTTTTCAAAGCTTTCATTCCATCATCTCCCTCGTTTTCTTTACTAGTGCATGACCCGAGCGAATCCGTCGCTACTTGTTGATTTGGACCCAGAAATCGAACGCTCCTTTCGAGACAACTACGATTCGGGGCTTCCACTTCTCAAACAGCGGTTGAGGATTCCTTCGGGGATTGTAATTATTCTGATATGGGAGATCCCAACCCAGGAATGGCTCAGCAAAGGACTATGTCCGATTATGCTCGACCCAACCTGGAGGGGACTGAAACAAGTATTGTTTCGACCTGCAATCGCGAACAATAACTTTGAGCTTAAGCCTAGCATCATACAAATGGTGCAGCAATATGTACAGTTCGACGGATTACAAGATGAAGATCCGAACTTACATATTGCTAATTTTCTTGAAATCTGTGACACCTTTAAATTAATGGTGTCTCAGATGATGCTATTAGCTAAGACTCTTCCCATTCTCCTTAAGGACTAAAGCCAAACAGTGGTTGAGTTCTCTTCAAGAGGATCAATCACTACTTGGAACATTTAACTGAAAAATTTCTTTCTCGTTATTTCCCCCCCGCCAAAACTGCTAAGCTTCGAAATGATATCACTTCTTATTCTCAAATTGCTTCTGAGACCCTCTATGACACTTGGGAGAGGTTCAAAGAACTCTTGAGAAGATGCCCTCATCATGCTCTCCTGTATGGTTACAGGTTCAGACATTTTTACAATGGGCTAAATCAAGAACAAAGCAAATGATAGATGCCGCTTTCCGCTGGTTCTTTAGACCGCAAAACTCCGGAAGCCGCTCTTGAGCTTATCGAGGACATGGCGATGAACACTTATCAGTGGAATTCGTCCAGGTCTCGCCCATCTAAACCTGCAGGTATCTATGAAGTGAATTCGGTTTCGCAGCTGGCGCTACAAGTGGAAATGTTAAACAAAAAGATTTCGGAGATGACTGCTTCCTCCGCTGCTAAGGTATATGAAAATGTGAAATGCTGCTGCTGCCGAGCAGGTGGATTATCTGGGGAACATACCCCAGACCTGCTCAAAATAATTCTGCAAACAATTTTTCTGCTTTTACGAATTTTTCTTCCCCGCCTGGTTTTTCTTCTTCTCTCTTCTTATCACCCCGGATGGCGTAACCATCCAAATTTCTCGCGTAGTAATAACGCTAACGCCCATACGCCCACCGCACGATTTTAACACCACCACCACCTCCGCAACAAAATTTTCAAAAACCTTCCCCTTTGGAAGAGATTCTCGCTAAATATATAAGCTCGAACGATGCCACTATTAGAAGTTTAACAGGATCAATGAAAAACTTAGAAAATCAGTCGGCCAACTCGCTAAGGCCTTTTCCGAGAGACCACCGGAACTCTTCCCTCGAACACTGAGCCCAACCCCAGGGAACACGCAAATGCAATTTCCCTTCGGAGCGGTAAAGTTGTTAACGAGCCCACCACAAGGGAAGAGCCAAAGGTGATTGTCCCTCCTGTTGTGGAAGAAATTACCCCTACGGAAAATGATAAAACAAATTTTGAAAATGAAAAATCTACTTTAGATAAAGAAAAAGATATTTCTATTTTTTCTAATGATGACGTTCAAAATGATGCTCCGCTTATCATAAAGGAATTTCCGCCACCCCCTTATCCGGCCCGACTTAGGCAAGAAAAATTAGATAATCAATATCAACGCTTTCTTGAAATATTTAAACAAATTCATATTAATTTACCATTTCATGAAGCGATTAGTCAAATGCCTAAGTACGCCAAATATCTCAAAGATTTATTAACGAACAAAACGAATTAGAAAATTTATCGCATGTAACGTTAAATGAAGAATGCTCGGCGGTCGTTAAAAACTCTAATCTACCTAAAAAGATAAACGATCCGGGTAGTTTTTCAATTCCCTGCGTCTTTTGTGATTTATTCTTTTTAAACATGCGTTAGCGGATCTAGGAGCGAGCATCAACTTGATGCCTTTTTCTTTATTTAAAAAGCTAGTTTGGGCACTCTAAACCCTACGCGCATGAGTATTCAGTTAGCCGATCGGTCTATCAAGTATCCACTAGGTATCGTTGAGGACGTGCTAGTAAAGGTCGACAAATTCATCTTCCCGGTGGATTTTGTCATTCTTGATATTGAAGAGGACGTCGAGGTCCCTCTTATCCTTGGACGACCATTTCTAGCCACCTCTCGAGCGGTTATAGACGTTAGTAACGGGAAGTTTTTTTACGTGTGGAGATGATGAGGTCACATTTTCAATTAATCAATCAATGAAAAATTCCTTACAAAATGATGACTCATGCTTCTTTATTGATGTTCTAAATGAAGATTCTTCCCTTTCCCTTTCCAACATCTCTTCAAATGAATTTTCCTCTTCTTTTTCTGAAATTTCTCCACATGATTTTGAAAACACGATTATGTCCGCAAAAATAAATTTTGAAAATATTCTGTCTTTGTAGAAGTAAGTATGAAACTTGTTTTTGAAAAAGAAAAGAATTTGAAAAACTCTTATAATGAGCCACCCCATCTTGATTTAAAACCACTCCCCGATCATCTAAAATATGCCTTTCTTGAAAAAAAATTCTAAGTTGCCCGTTATAATCTCGGCCTATTTATCTCAATCCGAAAACGATCAGTTGATCGAGGTACTACAAAGGCATCGCCGAGCTATAGCGTGGCAAATCTGTGATATTCCTGGCATAAGCCCCTCCTTCTGCACACACAAAATATTTTTTGACAATAATCCTAAGGGTGTAGTTCAACCACAACGTCGTCTTAATCCAAATATGAAAGAGGTTGTGAAGGAAGAGGTGCTTAAGTTATTAGATGCGGGGATATTTATCCGATTTCCGATAGTCAGTGGGTGAGTCCGGTACAGGTTGTTCCTAAGAAGGAGGGATTACGGTAGTACCAAATGAAAATAACGACTTAATTCCAACTAGGGACGATAACGGGATGGAGGATGTGCATCGATTACCGTAAGCTAAACGATGCCACTCGAAAAGATCACTTCCCCCTCCCCTTTATCGATCAAATTCTAGAACGGTTTTCCGGGCACAATTTTTATTGCTCTCCTCGATGGTCTCTCGGGATACTTTCAAATCCCTATCGCAACCCGAGGACCAAAGACGACGACATTCACCTGCCCTTTCGGAACTTTTGCTTATCGTAGAATGCCTTTCGGACTATGACTATTGCAACGCTCCGTCACCTTTCAGCGGTGCATGCTTGCCATTTTGATAAATATGTAGAGAATATTATGGAAATCTTTATGGACGATTTTTCTGTTTTTGCGACTCCTTTAATTTATGTTTAGAAAATTTGGAAAAAGTTTTACAACGCTGCGAAGAAACGAATCTAGTTTAAATTGGGAGAAGTGCCACTTTATGGTACGTGAAGGTTTAGTACTTGGCCACAACATTTCCGCTAGGGGAATTGAAGTGGACAAGGCAAAAATTGAAGTAATTGAAAAGTTACCGCCGCCTACAAATATAAAGCGATTAGAAGTTTTTTAGGGCATGCTGGTTTTTATCGACGATTCATTAAAAACTTTTCAAAAATTACTAAGCCTCTCACCCACCTTCTCGAAAAAGACACTCCTTTGTTTTGATGAATCATGTCTCGCGGCATTTGAATTAATTAAATCTAAACTTATAAATGCCCCTATTTTGATCGCCCCAGTTTGGGATTTACCTTTCGAATCATGTGTGATGCGAGTAATCATGCGGTAGGTGCGGTTTTAGGTCAACGAATCGCTAAGAACTTTCATCCGATTTTCTACGCTAGTAAAAACTCACGTCTGCGCAAGAAAACTACACCACGACGGAGAAAGAGCTCTTAGCGGTTATTTTTGCTTTTGATAAATTCCGACCGTATGTTACTCTTTCTAAGGTTATTGTTTTCACGGATCATTCCGCTCTGAAGTACCTCCTTTCTAAACCGGATGCCAAGCCGTGTCTTATCCGTTGGATCCTCTTACTTCAAGAATCGACTTGGAAATTCGGGATAAGAAAGGAGCGGAAAACTTAGCAGCTGATCATCTCTCTCGTCTTGAAAATCCCAATCTAGATCTTTTAAATGAAACTTTTATTAATGATTCTTTTCCGATGAGCGTCTTTTTACTATTTCTTCATCTCCTACCCCCGGTTTTGCCGATCTGGCCAATTATCATTGTGGCTCGGGTCCTCCCAAAAGAATACTCCACTCACCAAAAGAAAAATTCTTTTCGGAG
Source organism: Platanthera guangdongensis (assembly GCA_039583875.1). Classification (NCBI taxonomy): domain Eukaryota; kingdom Viridiplantae; phylum Streptophyta; class Magnoliopsida; order Asparagales; family Orchidaceae; genus Platanthera; species Platanthera guangdongensis. The sequence continues at coordinate 236,497,662 of CM077158.1, forward strand.
TTGAAGTATATTTTTTGGAAGACCCATTTCTATTTCGCATTGTGCGGACCAGGTGGTTAGGAGATTGTGTCACGGGAAGAGGGTCACCAATTTTAAAACATGTTCATGAAGGTCCGACTGGCGGGCACTATCAAGCTAACCGCACCGCACACAAAGTGCTTAGTGCTGCTTCTATTGGCCAAGCATATTTAAAGATGCACAAATCTTTGTGGGCGGGTGCGATCGATGCCAGCGGACTGGAAATCTCTCAAATAAACATGAAATGGAACAAAACTACTTTCTCGAATGCGAAGTTTTTGATCTATGGGGCATAGACTTTGTCGGCCCATTTCCCTCCAGCTTATAAAAAAATATATTCTAGTCGCAGTCGATTATGTTTCTAGGTGGGCAGAGGCCCAAGCTCTACCAAATAATGATGCTCGCGTTGTTGTCAAATTTTAAAAAAATTATTTTCTCGCTTTTGGTTTTCCTCGAGCGATCGTTAGTGATAGGGGAAGTCATTTTTGTCAACGCTCAACTCACTAAGGCTTTAGCCAAAATATGGCGTTACGCATAAATTATCCACCGCTTATCACCCCCAAACTAACGGTCAGGTCGAGGTAGTCAATCGCGAACTTAAACGAATTTTGGAGAAAAAACGTTTCTACTTCTCGTAAGGACTGGTCTTTAAAATTGGACGATGCTCTATGGGCCTATCGGACAGCGTACAAGACCGCCATCGGTTGTACTCCTTTCCGATTAGTCTATGAAAATCGTGTCATCTTCCGGTAGAAGTAGAACACCGTGCGTACTGGGCGTTAAAGTTTTTAATTTCGATCCGCACTCGGTCGGCGAGCATAGAAAAAACCAACTAAATGAGCTTGACGAGTGGGCGAGCGTACGCATACGAAAATAGAATAAAATTTACAAAGAACGCACGAAATTGTATCACGATAAGAACCTGCGCCACCCTAAAACTTTTAAACCAGGCGATCAAGTTCTTCTTTTTAATTCGCGTTTACGTCTCTTCCCGGGAAAGCTCAAATCTAGATGGTCCGGACCGTTCACGGTCAAGGATGTTTTTCCTTACGGCACTGTGCTACTTTCACACCCCGATAAGGGGGACTTTAAAGTTAATGGTCATAGACTTAAACTCTATTTCTCTAATGATTCTGTGACTCCTGCCAAGGAGAATCTTCTGTTTGATTCTTAGTTCTCTTATTTTCTGATGGACATTTTCGTTTTGGACTTATTATTTTTATTCTGTGACTCTTTTATTCGGACTTTAAATGATTGTAATAAAAAAACATTATCGGGCATCTGCCCATGGACTCTATCTATGTTTTGCTTTTATTTTGCTCTTCCTACCGGAGGCCAATCAAGTCCATGTTCGTGGTCGCCGCTCCGCCGTTGCTGATATCAGATGGATCAAGTCATACCTGCTGACGATCAAGTACTCTAAAAAGCAAGCATGGGGGAGCGACATCCGCCTTCATCTCACGAACCCGGGGAAGTCCTGTTCTTTTTTTTTATTATTTTTCCTGCATTTTTCTTTTCTCTTCTTCTCAGTCCCCTTCTCTTTTCTTTATGTTTTCTTCATTGAGGACAATGAGGATTTAAGCATGGGGGGGTCTAGTTTCTTTTGTCTTTTCCTTTTTGTTCTTCTTCTTTCAAAAAAAACAAAATTATGTTTTATATTAGTATAGTATTTTATGTCATCAAAATCTAAAATCAAAAAATTATAAAATATAAAACCCAAAAAAATTAGAAAAACAAAAATCAAAAATTGTGCTAAAATCTATTTGAAAAACAAAACCTAAAATTATTTTCTATCTTTATTTTTATGTTTCTTCTAGTGATGTGTAGGCCCGTGCGGTTCTTTAGTTCTATTTAGATTTCTTTGAATAGGTTTTCTAAATTTATCAGTTTAACATAGTTTAGTTCTACTAGTTCTTTTTCTTAAATATAGGCATCCGTTTTTTACGTTATAAGTAGCAATTTGTAGTTATGTCTTTTTATTCGGTTAGTTGCTTACGAATGGTTGCTAGGTATCATTAGCTCTTTTTCATTTGCGAGGTAGTCTTTCTTGGTGTCTAGAACTTGTACCAAGCTACTCTCGAAGCATTTGCGCCGTTTTTAACGTTCTTTAGAAATGATTTAGGCCACCATTTGAATAGTTTGAGCTTTTCTTGCCCACCAAAAACAAAACCCTTGCAAAACAATTTTGGGCCTTTTCCTTTTTTCCTTGTTTTAGCTCCACCTTTCATTTCATTATGTTCACCAAAGCCAAATATCTTTCCTATTTTTGCACTATAAATTTGAGCTTAAAAATTATTTTTGTGGGAAGGATATTATTTTTGAAATGATTAGGAAATTCTCAAGCTCATTTTTTGGAGCTTTCTTATCAAATGTTATTCAAAAGAAAAAAAAATTGAGAAAGAAAGAAAAAAAATATATATCATTACAAAATCAAAAAAAAAATGAATGCAAAAAGTTTATGTTTGGCCAAGTTTATAAAAGAAAAAAATTTCATGGCCTTGTTGTTGTAGTTTCATATTGGAGAAATGACATACTCATTATTTCTCATCTTTTTTATGCTATGTTTATTTTTGAGCTCACCTTGGTTTAGTGCCTAAAACCTTCATGTTTATCTTTGATTCCACTTCCTAATCATTTACCTAAGCCAAGTTTTAGTGCCTAATAGAAGTCCTAATGATCTTAGAACTTATTTCGCGTAGTGGAGAAAGTGTGAACGTACAAGCCTATGGCCACCATCATTGATGGATTTCTTTGAGGTTATCTTGGAGTGTCTTAGGGTTAATGTTTATCTAGCAACCTAGTAGTTTGTTAATGCACCGTTTATTTAGAACCTCTACTTTTTGTTGTCCTTATTTTCATTTATTTTGGATGCCTTGTTTTTAAGATTTAGAAATGTGTAGACTTTTCTTATGTTCTAATGATATTTTTAGGTCTCCACTTTCAAGTTTTCTACTGTGCACTTCTCACCCACTAGTTGTTAACATAGGAATTAGGATAGTTTAATTTTTCATGTTTTGTTTTTCTTAATTATGAAACCTAAATTAGCTTTGTTTATTTTCTATTTCCTTCCCTAGTTTTCATCTTTATTTGCTTGAGGGCAAGCAAAATGTCTAAGCATGGGGGAGTTTGATGACTAGTTTTAGTCATCGTTTTTGGGTTATTCTAGTAGCTTATTTTCCTAAGTTTTTGTTACAATTATGTGTTTTTGTATGCTTGTTATGATCTTCTTTTTAATTTAATGTTTATGTTATGTTTTGTGGCTATTTTATATTTTATGTTTAGCTTTATCTATAAATATTATTATAGCTTGTATGTTATGTTTAATTTAGTGTTTTATGTTTAATTTTATATTATATGTTTAAGGTGTGTTTTATTTTGAATATAAATATTATGTGTTATGTTATTTTTTATGTTGTATGTTTTATTTATATTATGTATTTTGTTTTGTGCATTATATAATCATTAACTAATGTTTTATTTTGCTTTATTTGTAGGTTCAAAGCCCATGCTAGTGCAGCCCTTTCACTTGATCAAGCCCAATTGGAGCAGCCCTCTTCCACCAAAACAGCCCACATAATGCAGCCCTTGAAGTTTGGAGCAGCCCGGCCCTTTTCCTTGAAGCCTACATGATGCATTCAACCCCTCTTCAAGCTTCCCAAGCCCATATAGTGCAGCCCACTTCATCCAAGCATGTGGCCGGCCACTCATTTTCCCCCCTCCCTCATCATTTAATGCCATACATGAACATTTTCCACCTATATGGCCGGCCACCCCTCTTTCTCTCCCTCTTTTATTTCTTTTTTTTCCCTTTATTTAAGCCACATTCATGCATGTTCCCTCCTCTCTCTCCTTTTTATTATTTTTCTCCACTCTTTATTACCATCCATCCCCCCTCTTATATGTATTTCATTTCTTTTAAATTTATATGCATGAATGTATCTTCCTTCATTTAATATCATGCATGAATTCTCTCCACCTAATTAAATGCCATGCATGCACTCCTCCATATACATGGCCGGCCACCCCCTTGCCCCCTTCTCTTCATTCCCATCTAGAATCTTCCCTCCTCATCTATAAAAGGCACCATGGTCTCATGCTTTGGAGAGTTGGATTTTGGAGAGCAAGTGAAGTTCTAGTTCAAGAGAGTGCTTTCTTTTTGCTTACATGTTGTTAGTGTAATCCTTTCTTTTCAATTAGTGCAAGTTTTCTTTATAGCCTAATCTTGTCCTTTTATATTTTGTACACTCTTTTTATTTGCAAGTAATGAAATTCTCTTCTATTTGTTTCGTTGTTTCTTTTTGCAATATGCGTAGCTAATCTTCTTTTAGCATTTGATCATGAGGATCCATGATTTGAAATGAGAATTATTTTTATTTCATAGTTTTATTTTTGCGTAATTCTACTCGGTCCTTCTTTGATTTATTTTGCGTCGACTCCGTATTTCCGGTATACGGTAGTAGGCTTATGATCTCATATTCGAGTAGCCGAGAGGCTCGTGGATGTGAAAGATCACTCAAAGAAGGAAGGAGTTGAACGCAACCCTAGAGATAGGACGACGTAAATCCTCCGGATTGGAGTCAAATCCAATAGTGCGGATCACCTCGTTAATGCAACTTTAGGCTTTTTCGGTTTGTAAAGAGATTTCGATCGAAGAGTTTATAAGTTAGGAGACTTAATGCTCTAGCGAGATTTTGTCTTATTTTCGGATCCGTCACGGCCGAGTTGGATTTGCAAATTTAAAACTATGCCTTTTATTTTCTCGTTTCATTTCATGGTGAATCAATGATCGAATGCTAGCCCTTTTTATATAAGTTTTCGTCTCGCAATTTATCGTTCCTTTTGCTTCTTAAAAACAATTCTCAAACCCCTTTAATTTTCCGGTAGGATAATAGTTAGAGCGCGAGTAGAAGTACTTGACAACCCCGTGTTTAAATACGACCTTGGTACTACAATTCGACAGGTACGCTTGCCTGTTCGGGTTTTGGCCCACCACATTCTTAAATGGCGGTCTTAAGGAGGAAGTATACATGGATCAACCTATAGGTTCTTTTTCGATAAACATAAAAATTTTGTATGCAGACTAAGGAAGTCAATATATGGGCTAAAACAAGCCTCACGACAATGGTATTTCAAGTTTCATAATGTTATTATCTCATTCGGTTTTGAGGAAAACATTGTGGATCAATGTATATACATCAAGGTCAGTGGGTGTAAATTCGTAATATTAGTCCTGTATGTTGATGATATTCTGTTAGCAAGCAATAACTTGGGAATGCTAAGGGAGACTAAACAATTTATTTTCCAAAATTTTGACATGAAAGACTTAGGGGAGACATCATATGTCTTAGGAATTGAGATACATAGAGATAGATCTAAAAAGATCTTGGGGTTATCTCAGAAGGCATATATTAATAAAGTTTTGGAGAGATTTAATATGACAAATTGTTCAAGTTCTATAGCTCCTATAGTAAAGGGTGACAAATTCAGTTTGTCACAATGTCCCAAGAATTCTCTGGAATTAAAATCCATGAAGAATATTCGATATGCATCTGCGTTTGGCAGTTTGGTCTATTTAGATGTTTGCACTAAACCAGACATTGCATTTGTAGTGGGAATGTTAGAGAGATATCAAAGTAATCCTGGAGCAGAGCATTGGACAGCAGCTAAGAAGGTCATGCGATACCTCCAGGGGACAAAGGATTACATGCTTACATATAGAGAGTCTGATCATCTGGATATAGTTGGATACACGGATGCAGACTTTGAGGCTTGCCAGGATTCGAGGAAGTCCACTTCTGGCTACATTTTCATGTTTGTCGGCGGTGCAGTTGCTTGGAAGAGTGTCAAACAAACTCTCATAGCATCTTCGACCATGGAAGCAGAGTTCATTGCGTGTTATGAAGAAACGAAGCAGGCATTATGGTTGAAGAATTTTTCTTCAGGGCTTAGGGTGATGGGTATAATACCTAAGCCAATAAAGCTCCTATGTGACAATGCTACAGCAGTGTTCTTTGCTAAGAACAACAAAAGTGGGAGCCGCAACAAACACATCGATATAAATTTTTTGGTGGTTAGAGAAAATCTAAGGGAGAGTAAAATCATCATTGAGCATATAGACACACTGCTTATGATAGCAGATCCCATGACTAAGGGGCTCCCACCTAATTTGTACAAGAGTCATGTTGACGAAATGGGACTTGTGGACTCATTTGATGGTTAATAAGTCATGATATTTATTATGACTCCTCTTTCTTTTGGGATTAATGCAGTACTTTAGCTTTCTATTTCTTTGGTGCGCATTAAAGTTATTATAAGAGATTTTGTATTGCATTAATGCGTGGGAGTATCCACTCACAAAGTTACATTGCCACATAAGGCACTTGATAGGATTTAGTGATTACATTGTAATTGTGGAAGGAAGTGTCCACCATTTAAGATACAACCGCCACAGTTCCTGTAATTGTGACGTCCTGTTCAAGTATTCAGTGATCACATAAAGTTTGGGTTGAGAGTCATTATTTTTATATTATTAATGTATGGCCATACGTAAAGTTTTGTTGTTAACTGGCACCCCACGAGTCTAGCGTTATTTCACTATTATAAAATAAATCTAATTATTTTTTAAATATTAAAGTAGGTTTCTACGCGTTGAATCAAGTGGGAGAGTGTTAGTTTTTTCCATAATGATTCAACATCGTAGTTGTGTGGTGGGGTGCTCAGTATAAAGTGTGACTTGTCGGACCCAAGTGTGATCGTGGTTTGCGATTTGATCGGAGGTTCAGTCAAGATCCTCTAGATGGGAGGATGGACGGCCCAGATCATACAAGTTTTAATTAAGGCCCAGTTATTGAGTATAAAGGTGAGCAAAACTCATCTAAAACTCACCACTCTCTTCATTCGGTTGAGTTGAGAGCATAACCCCCAAAATACTGGAAGCCCTAATCCTTCTTTCGCGATTTCTGCACTTCTGCCGATCGCGATCCCGGCTTCCGGCATTTTCCCGGTGCTTCGTCTCTCGCGACCCCCTAGCAACGGTTGCCAGCGGTTTCCCGGTGATTCGCCTCTCGCGACACCCTAGCAGCGGTTGCCGGCGGTTTCCCGGTGCTTCGCCTTCCGCGACACCCTAGCAGCGGCTTCCCGCTCCAGTTCTTCACCGGCTCAGGTGATGACATCTCATCGCCGCTGCATTTCAGCAAGAAGGCTCCGGCGAGGTCACTTCTTCTGCGATCTATTCCGCTCCAGTTCTGCTTCAGATTTCTGCTCTCGCTTGGCCCCCCATGGCCGGAGGTATAACACGTTTCTAACTCCTCTATATTATCGATCCATTCCGCTGCGCTGCGTTTCTATCAGCTAATGTTTTTGCTTTTGCTCAAAATATCTTCAGTAGGGCTTTTGGCCAAGATAGAGGAGTATTTATACTCCCCCAAAAACTAATCCTAGCCACACACTTTCAAGATCGCATCCTAGCCACTAAATTGTTTTAACCTAAAATTAAAGACAAGAAATAAAATAGTCTGTGATCGCCTAACATTTTGGTCGAACGGGCGCGCGATAGCAACTTAGAAATGTGATTAAATGTTTGCTAAAAATAATAATAAACTAGATAATTAAACGTAACGGATCATGTCGCAATTGGACCTCCGCGTGATGGGCCGAAGATTGTAGAGGTGTGCCGCGTTGACAAGCAGGGCCGGGTCGGCGCCATCAAGTTTTTTCCCAAAAAATTCTTGTGAAAGACCTCCATATTCTGCGGAGTAAGATTTCACAATAGGCTCGGGCCAATGATTCAAAAATTTCCTTTCCTCAATCTTGATTCACGTAAAAATTTAGAAATTATGATACCAGTTAGATCGGGAGACCCAAATTTACACGAGTATGGGCATCACTAACAGGACTTGTTAATTTTTATATAGCATATGAGTTATATACTATGAGTAAGCTTGCGAAACCCTAATATGACCTCTTCTATTTCTCAAAGTATAGTTTTTTGTGCCTCCAACAAACTACATTTTGATGGTTTTTGAATGTTGGTTTTTTTAGGGACTTAGACATGTCAAATTACTTAAATTTTGATGATTTTTGAGAAGTTTATTTGTATTGATGTAATTTGTTTGCGGATAACAATTTTGTTTGCAGATAGTTTTGAAAATAATGATTTGTGGTTATCAATTAGTTGTGTATTGTCAAAAATGCAAAATAGTTGTGTAACTAAAAGTGTGGCGCTAATAACAGAAGTTTTTTTTATTCATGATCTTTTTTTATGCATTTATGTAGCTCTAAATGCATTTATTTTGGATAAGAAATTACATGTTTAAACTTAAAGTGTTAAGATTTTTATACCTAGCTACAGTAACTGTCCCTTTGCTCGGTGCTCACCCTGTTCAGATCGTGCGCAGAACGATTCGCGGGCGGAAGGAGCATCATCGTGTCGGGACACCGTTGAGGAGGCGGTACTGCCGCGTGTAGCCCACTCATGCACTGTCAATTGACCGAGTGTCCTAGAGTGGGCGAGTTTGGGCGAAAGTACCGTCACTGCTAGAGTACCGTCGAAGTGTATAATATTGAGCATGAAGGATAGCATGTGCGAAAATGCTGATGTGTGTATGTATGTATATATATTTCTAGAATATGATATTTTTTTAATATTTGGTTGCTTTTGGAGCTAAATGTTTTTATTAAAGTTTTAAAAATAAGGAGGGGTTCAAGATTAATAGGTTAAATCATTGTTGAACCTCCATACCCTAAATAAATATATAAAATATAATTCAAACAATTTAAATATATCATAATTATAATTATATTAAAAAAGAGACACATCAAAATTTATTTCAGTCTAATGTTTTTAACTTTATTAAAAAGAAGAATGATTTAAAATTTTATATTGTTTTAAATTAAATCAAACTCAACAATTAATTTTTTTTTTGAAAGAATAGTGCATATGTGCATGGAATTCATTGGTTGTTTTTGTGTATCACATGTGTAGTCTGTAGCAAGGTTTTAAGAACCGGACCGGAGGACGAATCGGTAAGTTCAAAGGTTTAAGGTCCGATCGGTTGGACCAGTCGGACCAGGATTAAACTGTGATGTTAGATAATAACCTATTATGTAATATTAGTCATAAATTCATAACATATTACATAACATCTAAATATCAAATTGAGCACAAATATTACTAAATAATATAATAATAATATAAATAAAATGAAAAATGATAGGTAATAATAAATATTGTAACAAAGATCTAATAATATTAAATATTTTTTTGATAATTTATATTTTTATTTAACTTAAATAATAGTGTAACTAAGTTTTAATTAATTAATAACAATATATATTTATACTTAATTTAATAATATATAGTTATATTGATATTATAAATGTATATTTTCCATAAAAAGATGTTATATATAATAGTTTTGTTTTCAACAATAAGAAACATTTGTTGAAGTGATCATGATCATTTCTTTAATAGAACAAATTCTTGCAAAGCCCTTTCTTAAAACCCTTCCGTTTTTATAAGAAAAAAATCGGAAATTTTTTGTGATTGGCCCGCCCGATTGCCAAATAACCGGCCCAGTTTCCGGTTAACCGGTCCAACCGTCCGGTTAACTTGTTCTTGGCTGAGGCGGTTTAAAAGATCAGATCGGACCGCCCAGTTAACCAGTCGGCGGTCCGACCTGTTGGACCGGCCGATCCGGTTCGGTTTTTAAAACCTGGGTCTGTAGAACATAAATTCAAATTTCTTTTTAAAAAAATCATTCTCGAGCTACATTTTGAGAATCTCATAGTTTTCCAAGAGCAATACCGACTGGACCGACGATTCTACGGTTCTTGAGTGGTTTTCGGCTAGAACGATTTTAAGCATGACTCAACCGGTTTATAAGTTGGTTCACGGTTCAACCGGGTAAATCGATCGGTTCGGTGACTTCGGTCCAATTTTCAAAACAAATGATTATATAGAGAATTTCAATCAAATTTTTGGCGGATTAATTTGGATATCTCATTCAACAAGGATGGTTTGATGCACAAATACAAAAATCTCTAGAAGAGTTGAGCTTCGTTTGGCGGGGCGGTGGAGCTTCCACGAAAATTACTGTGCCGCTGGACCGCTACTGTGGCTCCCGCAGAGCAGTTGATTTCCTCGAAAATCCCGTGGTTTTGTGCGGCAGGGTGGAGCCCTAGCACCCGATCACGGGATTTCCAATTCCGCACTTCACGGCTGCGTGGTGATGTGTGCGCGACCGACACGTATCCGCCCCGCCAAACAAAGCCTAGGTCAATTTTCATGGCCTACTTATGGTCCATTTGACGCTGTGATGATGATCGTGAACGCGGTGGTTATGAACCATCAGTCATCAGCGTCCAACCTCACATATGGAATTTCATTCACTTTTAAGTTTAAGGCTTCATTTGGTTCGGCGGTGGTGGATCGATCCGGCGGATGGAAACGGAGTGTTCGAATCGGAGGGGGGAGGTGGCTTCTCCAAACGGAGCTTTTTGAAGCGTTTCTCAAGGCGAGCGGGTGGAAACGAAGCAAACGCCGTTGGAGATTCATTTGTTTACCCGTCTTCCGATGGCGTTTGCCCCAAACGAAGCGGCAAAATGCCTAACCAAATAGAGCCTAAATTAATTTGTTTTATCTTTGCGGATGTCATATCACACAGATTTTATAACAGTGTTATTTTTGTCGAAACTCATCGGAGAAAAAATGCAGTGTAGACTATCACTTGAATGTATTGTATGTCTCATATTATCTTTATAAAGGGTGGGAATTTGACTTATAAGTGCGAGGAATTTTCTCAGTTTAGAATTAGAAATTGGAGTGAGAATGATCGGTGGCACTCGACACAGTACCTTACGCCCGTGCGTGCTACATTGCCCCCGCACATGCAACTTTGCACGTACGGCCGCACGCTATTCCACACCCTGGAGCAAGCGCTTGCGCGTGCATTTGGGCGTCGTCCCATTTCCCCTTGCCTTGCCACTCCCATATGCTCTCGTTGGCGCATTGACGCGCTTGCGGTAGAGCGTGTTCCCGCCGCCGTCGTTTTGCTGGCGAGCTTACCCGGACTGCCCGTGGGGCATAATCATCACATTCCAAAAATAAGTTATCCATGTGACCAAAATCATGCATTCATATTCACTTGCTCAATTGCTAAGAGGCCGCAATTACCAGCACGTTTCCCCCCAAAAATATAAAGAGACGCACATGTGTTCATGTTTCAAGAATAGAGAAAAATAGAGAAGACGGAGCTCAGAGATTTTCTGGAGAGGATGGCTCACCATTCATCCTTCTACTCAGTGTTTGCTCTACTTGTGATGGCTCTGCTTTAGAGACAACTACTGCGAGTGTTGTTGAAGACTTAATTTTTTCCTCAAGTTACTTGTAAAAAGGAGCGGTGACCTGTCACCCTCCCAAGAACGCTAACTCCTATAACTAACTACAACTAGTGAATTTTATCAAAACTAGGTCTAGCCCCATGTATTTTCCTTTTCAAATTTTTAACTGTTTGTGCGCTTGTCTCAGAGCTGAGACGATTGGTTTCCTCTGGTCTGTAGGAGCTGTGAACAACCAGCAACAGTTTGACGCCGTATTTAGTAAAGGTGTTCCCAAAACTTTAAAGAATTTCTGAAGACGGTACTTGCTCCATAGAGTACTCCCGACAGAGATCGATTGAGAGAAGTACCCGCGTAGCCAGCGGGGCGGTTCTGAGGAACACGTCGACCTAGCCCTCTCTAACTCTCATGCTAGCAACATTCTGCTTCTCTAGGAAGTCATGGCCACACCATGAACATTTATAGAAGATTGTGTGCGCCTGATGAAAGAGCGTCAGACTGTGTGCGCCTGATGAAAGAGCGTCAGACTGTGTGCGCCTGATGAAAGAGCGTCAGACTGAGTTACTCACCCTACTAAGGAATTGTTGAAGTTGGTGACCGGGCGGTCTGGCGGTCTGGCTTGGCGGGTTGATGACCGCGCGGTTTTGCAGTTACCCTTCAACGGTTTGGTTGTTGTGCGTTGCTGTCTGAGGTCCAAGCGGTCAAGCGGTTTGTCTCTGACGAGCGGTTAGCCCTTCTGTCTAACCGCGCGGCTTGTGCGGTTTGTGTCTGTATAGTCCGCTCGTGTCCTGTAAATTTTTAGTCTCACATCTCTTATTTGTATTCTCTCTCCTCTCCTCCATTCTATATAAGGGAGGTCATACCTTTGTAATAGATATCTTTTTGCAATAATAAAGTTTACATTACTCCACGTTCTGGTTTATATTTTTCTGTTCGCACAGAAATGTCGGGGCCCTCACACCCAAACCCGGTTGTCACTTTGGCGATTGATCGTTGTTGTCCCAAACCGTGTCTTGCCTCAAGATGTCACTTGCTTCGAAGATCCCCTTGCAGATGAGTTATCCGACACCACCAGCTCCATGCGTCTCACACTACCCAACGGGCCTCCTGAACGTACTTAGCTCAACCTCGGTCCGATGGAAGAAGATGTCAGACGTGCCGACAGAAGGCTCACTCAGGAGGAAATGAGAAACATGATTGAAGAAGAATTTGGGCATGACGAGCATCAGGTCTCAAACGCGTGGTGCCCTGTTCACCACGACTCTTTGCTCGCCCTACATGTCTTATCACATCTTGTATCGTATGGCTTCAAATTGCCCAAAGACCTTCGACGGTACAAACGATCCACTAGAGCATGTCAACCACTTCGCGGCGATCATGTGGGTCTGAAACCCTCGTGATCGACTTCTAACCAAGTGTTTTAGGAGACCTTGAAGGGACCGGCTTGTACCTGATTCCATTCCTTAAGGGAGGGGGGAATTAACAACTTTGAAGAGCTAACTCAGCTATTCATGACCATTTTATCGCCAGCCATCAGATTGTTATGGACCCTTCTCACCTTCCGGGGATCTGCCATAATGAGGGGGGCGGGACACTTAAGGATTTCTTCCACTGCTTCACTACATTGGCGCGACAGATTCTGTGGGTCGACCCCAAGCTTATGCGTAATGTCTTTCTCAGAGGGATCCGTCCCAGTAGTTTCTACTCAACATTTTTGAGAGAGATGGTGCCCAACTACCCCAACCTCATTCAATGAGTCGAGGCAAATATTGCGGTTGATGAGTCGATTGAAGCGCACCATCAACAATTTGAAGGAATTTAAACAAGGAAATGAGAGCAGGAGGAACAACCGGTTTCCAGGAGGAGCGACGAGCATCACAATAACCCATTCCAACACCAAGAACCTCGCCAGCTTAAGAAATACACCCGCTAAATACCACCCGGCCCAAAGTGCTCCTTTCCATTCGTGATAATGATACGCTCCACATGCCCAAGACACTCGCCCCAAACAAAGGCGACTAATCGTAATATTGTCACTTCCATCGCAGGTACGAGCACAGTACCGAAGACTGCACTTAGCCAAATGAAGAGATTGAGATCCTTGTCTGATAAGGTTTTCTCATAAAATTCCTACAAAATCAGGTCCCACACTGACCAGAACCACCCCGGCCCGCAAGAGATCAAGCTTCTGCGCACCAGTGTGCGAAGGGGGAAGACAAATGATTGGAGAAGTGGATACCATACATGGGTCCCCTTTTCTCTCTGCTTGAGTTTACTCTGTCACCCAACTAGAAAAGTGCAATAAGGATCAAAATGTGTGACAAAATATCATGATTAGCTTCGGAGATGAAGACTTGGAAGGATTGTGCTTACCGCATCAGGGCCCCCTCGTCATCAGTTTAGGGATCGAGGATCCCTATTTCAGTACTAAGTGGATTCTTATTGATAGTAGGAGTTCAGTGAATGTCGTGTTCATGTACACCCTGCGGAGTATTCATATCACAAATAAGCTCATTAGCACGACAACATGACTAGAATATGACTTTGATAATCACTTCGTCCCGGTACTAGGGATGATCACTCTCTCAGTCAAGTTCCCGAGGCAAGAAACCCGCGAAGTTTAGTTCATAGTCGTGGAATCTGATTCCGCTTATAACGCCATCTTCGTCTGTCCACTTCAAACACTGTTCGAGGCAATGTCATATGTACTGCATCTAGCAATGAAGTTCATCACTTATGGAGGAGTGGTCATAGCTCGGGGAAATCAGGAAGCCACCGCTCATGTTACCTATGACATGCTTAGCCAGGGCAGGGAACAACACTCAACATCGGCATAAACGACCCAAAGGACGAGCCCATACCATAACATGGCACTTCAATGAAGGGCCTCTCATATGCTTGACACAAACTAATCGAAGGCATGAGATGGAGGAATTCTCCCTCGTATCCAGAGCGCGCAGAGTTGGCGCCACATTTATATGCTATCTTACTTTAATTTTGTGCTTTCTTTGTTTTTGTACAATAAGCCACAAGATCTGACTTGCATGCGACTATATAATAAATTATTATCATTGTTTTCTAACTTCATATACCATGCATATTCCAGGAAACAAGTTTCTGAAGTGTAAGGATCTGACCTTCGGTGCTAATGTCGAGCAACAAGCTCATAATCAAGCGATGACCTTTGATTTTTACACCAAGCAGCAAGCCTAAACCCTACGGTCGTGGAGGACCCGCCCGCCACCTCTATAAATAGGCGGGAACTGGGTTCCTTGAAATGAGTGTTGACCTTCGGTTCTCCCTCGCACCGAGCAATGAGGTCACAATTCGGGCGATGACCTTTAGTGTCGATACTGAGGGGCGAGCTCAAAATGAAACTCTGAAGGGTAAGGTAACGACCTCTAGTGATAATGCCGAGCAATGAGCTCGTAATCGATTGATGAGCTCTGGTACTTACGCCGAGCAGCAAGCCTGCGCCTTATGGTTGTGGAGGGCTTGACCCCCAATATGACCTAGTAGGAACTGGGTTGACCCAACCGAGCACCGACCTCCATTGCCCACTCCCCCACCCCACACCGAGCAACAAGCTCAAACTTGAATGATGACCTCTGATGCCACCACCGAGCAGGTAGCTCACAATCTGAACACTGACCTCCATTTCTAACACCAAGAAGCAAGCTCATAACCTAAACGATGACCTTTGGTGCTTATTCCGAACAATGAGCTCACAATTTGAGCACCGACCTTTGGGTTGACACCGAGCAGCGTGCATATAACTTGAGCGATGACCTCCGGTGCATATGCCAAGTAGAGAGCTCACAACTTGAGCACTTATCTCTGGTACTAACATGGAGTAGCAAGCTCATAATCAAGCAACGACCTCTGATATTTATCCCAAGAAACAAGCTCACATCCTACCAACACCCTGGCAGGTAGATGAGGTTCCAAGATGTAACGTCCCAAATTGCGCTAGACCCCTTGTGCGTGTTTTTGTGTTAAGCAAGTTGACTCGGGCTCGGTGAGCCTTAGAACGTCTGGGGCCCTAATGGCCAGGCTTCATGTTAACACGATGCATGTGCTGGGAAAGAGTGGACTCGACGCCTGCGGCGTCGAATGAACTCGACGCCTAGACTCAACACCCAATTCATGTACGTTGTTTTGTTGTTTGCTGTCTGAAAAGCAGAGTTGGCTGACCAGGAATGGGGAATATTTTTGGGAGTTACATGAGCGGCGCATTAATGGCCTCCTGTCACTTCCAAAGCTTATTTTATATCATAATTAAGTTTGGTCCTATATGAGGGTGACACTTGGCTTGGATAGTCATTCCAAAGCATGGGAAGCATGTCAGCCATTAATTCCTAGTCAAATCAGTCACTTTTTTCTCTCACCTCAAGAATTTGACCTTGAGCCGTATTCCCTCATCGAGAGTTGAGTTTTCTCCTCTCCATCTCAACTATTGAGTCAAACATTTTCCCTTGTGAGAACAAAGCTCGGAGCAAGATTGTCGGTGGCCACCGCAGTCATGACATCAAGGAGACAGACCTGTTCCATGGCTTTAAATCAGGTGTGCTTCCTTCCTTCTCTCTTAATGCTAGTTTCTTAGATCAAAAGTAGGCGAGACATCGAACTCAATTGAGTTTGATTTCAGAGCTAGCCATGGAGGGATGATTGAAATCCATATTCCTATTTGTTTTTCTAGCCATCTCTGGCCACTGATTCGCTGCCCGACGATAACCTTATGTACGAGGAAGGGGAGGTGGTGTTGGTTGGTCGGATGGGAAAATATGGTGGTTGATGGGAGAGTTTTTATTAGACTCTAGGTTGGGCAAATCACAGCCCCACGCTGGAAGAAGAAGATGACCGGATGTCGTCCGTTCAAATTTTAAATTCATGCAGATTTTAATATAAATAATGTAGACAGAAATGTGTTTTGTACGCCTAACGGACTTCAAGCCAATTTATAGGCATGATCCAGTCAGATCTAGGTCTTTGGATAAATATGAAGTTGTAACTCTCGGAATGACCTTTCCAACGAGTTGTTGTATATTTACTAGGGTGACAGGTAGCTCCAGAAAATCTAGTTTCTGTAAGCTATATCGTTAAACATGCAGATTTGATGTTTCTTGGACTGCACTTCTAATAATCATCTAATACTTAAAAATTGGTAGTTATGTACTTGATGATATTGTTATCACCCCTGTTTAGTTTCATAATTGTTGGAGTATTTGCTGGGACATTGACATATAGTTTTATAAATATTTTTGTCATAAATAATTACCATGATGTCTGAATGGGCTAAAGCTTTGAGGGAATGATTAAAACGACAGACTTAATCTATGGTAGGAATCTCAGTGAATACAAATATTATATGATCTTTCAAATAAATACTTATTAGATGATTGTCTCACATTTGCAAGCTTGTGTTAATAGAATTATAATTATGCCCTAATAATTTTGGAGATAAAAGTAAAAGATGAAAAAAACATGTTGATTGCGGGGCATATGTAAGTGATGATCTCACCATGTTGTTAAGACACAGGTTGTCTTGTAGGAACCTTAGAAATAGTATTCTCATGTTTTGCTCACACTATTGTGAGGTGTTATGGCAACACACAACTTGATGTGTGATGTCTTGTTGGTAATTGTAGGATATGTTGTATTATAGGATGTATTGTGTAAGAACGCAGTTGGAGATCCTTGGGTGCTTCTTGGCACATTGGTACATGAGGATTGCATAGTGTGTATGTTGATACTCAGTTTATTGTGACCATGGTGAGAGGACTATTTGTGGCGAGTCTATGGCTTATCGGTCGTCACACCGACGGAAGCTGACAGATAGACTCAGGCTGGTTGGGCTAGCTCTTTGATGCATACATCCCAAAGACCCCTTCATGCCTTTTTGGGCCAGTTGGGTTGGATCTTGGTGTTTACTCCCCAAGACCCCTTATGTGTCATAGTACGCACGAGCTCCGCTATTTAGTTTTGTAAACATTGAGGCATATGGAGGCCTAGTCTTGGTAGTGTGTATACCCACCTAGAAGTGGAGAAACTCACTTCACTGTCACTGTTTGGCCACGACGGGTGATGCTTGAGTGGCTCTCTACCCTCAAAAGGTGGGAACTAAAGGTATATGTCAACATAACAATTCAGAGTGCGTGAGTGAGCATGAGTGAGTCATCATATCATATTCATTGTAATTGCATTGCATTGCACCGTATAAGATCATCATCATTAAAATTTGTATGGACATTTTTATATGATGAGTTACTTTCTGTTGTACCTGCTGATCCTTAACTTATAAATTTATATGAACATTTTTATAAGTTAGTTCAATTCGGTACTTATGATTTATACTGCTAGTCTTTTTTGCTCTTACTCACATGTAGCTGTACTATCTCTTGTTTGTGCTTTCATTACTATTGAAGTTATTATTGACTGCTAGCTTAGGATTTACCACATGCTATACCTGTACTTACTGATTATATTGTGTCCCTCTCTTTTTTTCCTTCTGCCCGATGCCTAAGAGTCGTCGGGGTGAGTGAATGTAAAGCCACTTAATCTTTATGACTAACGGTGTTGGGTACATTTGTTTAAATGTACCTGATTTGAAGAAGCCTCACCCAACTCAATGATATACATCAAAATGTATTTGATGTATTTGAGTTACTTGTGCAGGTTAAGTATTTGCAGAATGAAGCAAAAATTTCTAAGTCCATGTGTCGACACCCAGGGAAAGTGTCGACACTTAAGAATACTTGTGTCGACACCCAGGCAGGCAGTGTCGACACTTGGAGTCATTGTGTCGACACCAGACAGAAAGTGTCAACACAAGGAGCTGTGTCGACACTCAATGAAGAAAGTGCAGTGAAGCAGTGTCGACACTTAACAGTTGTGTCGACACCCAGTGAAGTTGTGTCTACACCAGAACGTGTCGACACTTGAAGCTGTGTCGACACTCAGCAAAAGTTAGCAGAGACTAAGTACAAGTGTCGACACCCAGAACAATGTGTCGACACTCAACAGAAGAGTCAACACTTGAAGAAAGTGTCGACACAAGAAAGTATGTGTCGACACTCATCTGAAGACTCAACACTTGAAGAAAGTGTCGACACAAGGAGCTGTGTCGACCACTTAGCAAGATCAGCAAGTTCAACAAATTATTCTAAGTACAAGTGTCGACACTAATGGAATGTGTCGACACTCAGCCAGAGTCTCGATAGAAGAAGAAAGTGTCGACACCCCAGAGCAATGTGTCGACACTCAACAATTATCAACACTGAAGACATGTGTCGACACCAAAAGCTGTGTCGACACTTAACAGATTCAACACATGAAGATTTGTCGACACAAAGGAGATGTGTCGACACTTAGAAGAATTCAGCAAAATACTGACGTACAAGGACTTGTGTCGACACACATTATCAGTGTCGACACATGAAGAAGAAGCAGTGTCGAGATAAAGAATCAACAACACAAGGAGTTGTGTCGACACCTTGTAGACTAGTGTCGACACTTAGACAACATGTGTCGACACTTGGTCTATAAGTGTCGACACTTAAAGACAGATAGTCTCGACACTTTCTGACAGTTAGAGAATTTTCAAGAACTGACTGGATACTTGACAGCTGCCATTCCAGCCGGTCTCAGCACCTGTCAGAGTTGTCAGAATTCAGTTATGGACCAGACCAGCCGGTTACCATGAGAAGCCTATAATAGGCTTTATAGTCTACAGAAACTGTTATTGAAGTTGTCAAAGTTCAGATCATTGATCAAGTGTTTAAACAAAGAAGATCGTGCCATCAAGTACGATCTAAGAAGTTGGAGAGAGAGAGCTCCATCCAAGAATCAGTTGTTGGAACCAGACTGAGAAGAAGGGTTTCAGATTTATTCTGAATCTTAAGTAGCAGAGATCAAATCAACTGCAGAAGGAGTCAATCTTATTGAGTTCTACTTTCAAGAAGCTTTAAAAATCTAAGTCTTTGAGTCCAGCTGAGTTCTTCCAAGAACTCATCAAGAAACTCACAACTCTTCTCTCTCTTTTCTCTGAGTTGTTGAGTCACATTATTGTATCATTTTATATTGTAGGATCCTTTGGATCTGAGTTTTTGTAAGCCTGTAATTATAAAGGCTGAGTGTAGGGCTTTGGAGCCTGAGTGTAGGAGATTGGAATCTCTGAGTGTAGGCCTTTTGTGGCTGAGTGTAGGCCTTGGTGGCTGAGTGTAGGCCTTTGTGGCTGAGTGTAGGCTTTGTGGAAAGCTGAGTTGTAGGGCCTTGGGCCTGAGGTGTAGGAGCCTGCTTTGGGTTCTGAGACATTGGAGGAGTTTGGCCGAATCTAGTACACTGCTAGATAGGCGAAGGGAGAAAGTGGATGTACCCAAACTTGGGAACCACTATAAAACTCTATGTCTTTCTGTGTGTGGTGATTTGCAGTGAATGCTGTGTGATTGTTTGTGCAATAGTAGTTTAAATTCTGTGTTTAAAAACTGATTGCGGGCATAAAAGTCAAAAGATTTGGTCACCTATTCACCCCCCCTAGGTGTTTAGGTACTATATCTTTCAAGTGGTATCAGACCCAGGTTACTCAAAAAGACTAACAGTCTGAGTAGATCCTGTTGGCAGATTTAGTCTAAGTGAAGTAGAATCAAGAAATCAAGAACCATGGGTTCCACTGAAAATCACAAGGAATTGAGATCCGAAGTTACCCATATGCAGGAAAAGATCTTTGGGATATGGAAGGAAAGGTGAGGCTGTTTATGGAAGCCTCAGACCCTAGGATTTACATCACAGTAAAAGAAGGGTCATATGTGCCCATGAAGGTTTCAGTCCTGGATGCCAATCAGAGAACACCTAAGGATTTCTCTAAAATGACAAAGGATGAGATTGTTCTAGCCACCATGGATAAAAGGGCTCAGAACATCATAGTGAGTGTCATAGATGATTCAACTTTTCAGAATCTAATACACTGTAAGACAGCCAAAAGATGTGGGATACTCTATTGTGTATATGGAGGTTCTGAAGAAGTAAGGCAAGACAAAAAATCCTTGCTAAATCAAGAGTATGAAAGTTTTAGACAAGGAAAAGGTGATAGCATAACTGAGTGCTACAAGAAGTTCTACAGGATAGTGAATGAACTCATGTATTATGGTAGAGAGTTCAGTAATTATAACTCATGATAAGTTTCTAAGGTCCCTAACTAAGGATTGGGACACCAAGATCTGTGCCATTAGAGAAATGGCTAAGTTGCAGAAATTCCTCCACCTACACTGTTTGGCAAACTGCTGTCTTATGAAATGCAGTTGACATTAGGAAAAGAGGAGAATCCACAAGAAATAACACAAGAAAGACAGTGGCCTTTAAATCAGAAGCCCCCAGAAAGTACAGATGTAAGTCACCAACTCCACCTCCAAAAGCAGCTGAATCTGAGTCAGATGAGACAGTTAGCACAAAATCTGAAAGCAGTGAAAGTGATGAGGACTTTGCTTCCTTCACATACATTTTCAGAATTCTTAAAGAAGAACAGTGGAGGTCAAGGCCATCTACTTCACAGGGAACAGGAAGACTCTTAATCAGAAAAAGAATCTTCAAAGAAAGACAAAGAAAGTCAAAAGTCTAGCAAATACACTATCAAAAATTGTGTGCTATGCTGTAATAGACAAGGTCATGTGATAGCAGATTGTCCTAGAAAGAAAGGAGTCTATGTGTTGGGTACATTGGTCAATGTACCTGATTTGAAGAAGCCTCACCTAACTCATGATATACATCATAATGTATTTGATGTTTTTTGAGTTACTTGTGCAGGTTAGGAATACACTGGACTGAAGCTAAAAATTTCTAAGTCCATGTGTCGACACCCAGAGGGAAAGTGTCGACACTTGAGAAAGCTTGTGTCGACACCCAGACAAGCAGTGTCGACACTTGGAGTCATTGTGTCGACACCTGGGAAGAAGAGTCGACATCAGTCAAAAGTGTCGACACTTGGAGCTGTGTCGACACTCAGTGTAGAGAATGCAGAAAAGCTGTGTCGACACTTAGCAGAAGTGTCGACACCTAGAAGAGCTGAGTCAACACCAGAAAGTGTCGACACTTGGAGTTGTGTCGACACTCAGCAAAAGTCTGCAGAGTCTAAGTACACGTGTCGACACTCAACACAATGTGTCGACACTATGCAGAAGAGTCACACCTAAAAGAAAGTGTCGACACTCAGCACAATGTGTCGACACACAACCAGAGAAGTCAACACTTGAAGAAAGTGTCGACACTCAGCACAATGTGTCGACACTTAGTTGAAGACTTTGCACTTGAAGACTTGTCGACACAAGGAGCTGTGTCGACACTTAGCAAAGAACAGAAAAGTTACAAAATATTCTAAGTACAAGTGTCGACACTAAAGGAATGTGTCGACACTCAGCTGAAGAAACAAAAGTGAAGACTTGTGTCGACACCAAGAGCAATGTCGACACTTGACAGTTTCAACACATGAAGATGTGTCGACACAATAACATGTGTCGACACTTAGAAGAATACAGTTAAAGAATGAAGTACAAGTACTTGTGTCGACACTCAATTTCAGTGTCGACACATGCAGAAGATCTGTGTCGAGACATACAAGGAATTGTGTCGACACCTTGTAGACTTGTGTCGACACTTACACAATGTGTCGACACTTGGTCCTATAAGTGTCGACACTTAAGAACAGAAAGTCTCGACACTATCTGACAGTTAGAGAATTTGAAGAAGTGACTGGTTGACAAGACAGCTGCCGATCCAGCCGGTCTACATCAACTGTCAGAGATATCAGAAGTCTGTTATGAACCGGACCAGCCGGTTTACCAGAAAGCCTATAAATAGGCACCCATAGTTTACAGAAACATAGATAGAAGTATCAAGATTGATCAAGTATATATAGAAGTGGTTGAAAAGCTTTTGACAGAGAGAGTTCAGATCTTTGTAAAGTGGTATATTGAAGTATCAAAACAAGAAGATCTTGCTGTGCATCGGCAGATCTAAGAAGTTGGAGAGAGAGAGCTCCAACCAAGTATTCAGTCTTTGGAACTAAGGCTGAGAAGAAGAATTCAGAGTCATCTGGATTTCAAGAAGCAGCGGTCAAGGAACAACTGCAGAAGATTCAGACTAATTCAGTTCTAATCAAGAAGCTTTGAAGGAAGCTAAGTCAGTTTGGATCTAACTGAGTTCTTCCAAGAACTCTTCAAGAATCTCTCAACTCCTCTCTTATTTTCTGAGTTGTAGAGTTATCTATTGTACTTTCTATTTTAACTTGTAGGATCCATTGGATCTGAGAGAATTGTAAGCCTATATTATAAGGCTGAGGGTAGGGCTTGTTGCCTGAGTGTAGGAGTTGAAGAACTCTGAGTGTAGGCCTTAATTGGCTGAGTGTAGGCCTGGGTGGCTGAGTGTAGGCCTTTTGGCTGAGTGTAAGGCTTTGGGCCTGAGGTAGGAACCTAGTTGGGTTCTGAGTTAGTGGAGAAGTTTGGCCGAATCTAGTACACTGCTAGATAGGTGAAGGGGGAAAGTGGATGTACCCAAAGATTGGGGAACCACTATAATTAGTGTGTCTTCTGTGCTGTGCTGTGAATTGACTGTTTGATTTCTGTAATTGCTGTTAGTTGTAGTAATCTGTGTAATAATTGTTGTGCTGCCAAAGAAAAGTTAGAAAGGTTTAGGTCACCTATTCACCCCCCCCCCTCTAGGTGTTTAGGTATCATATCTTTCAAGTGGTATCAGAGGGAGGTTACTCAAAAAGGACTAACTGTCTGAGGAGATCCAGTTTGGCAGATTTAGGATAAGTCAGGAAACAGTTTCAAGAAAATCAAGAATCATGGTTCTTCGAGAGAATCAAAGGAATTGGGTTCAATGAAACTGCCCATTTGCAGAAAGGAGATTTTGGAATCTGGAAAGAAAGGGTAAGGCTGTTCATGGAGGCCTCTGACCCTAGGATCTACATCACAGTCAAGAAGGGCCTTATGTGCCCATGAAGATTTCAGTCTTGGATGCTACACAGAGAACTCCAAAGGATTTTTCTGAGATGACCAAGGATGAGATTGTCCTAGCTACAATGGACAAAAGGGCACAGAACATCATAGTTAGTGCAATTGATGATGCCACCTTCCAGAACCTTATTCACTGTAAAACAGCAAAAGAAATGTGGGATACCCTCATTGTCTACATGGAAGGTTCTGAAGAAGTAAGGCAAGATAGGAATCCTTGCTTAATCAAGAATATGAGAGCTTTAGGCAAGGAAGAGGAGATAGCATCACTGAATGCTACAAGAAATTCTACAGAATTGTTAATGAACTCATGTCCTATGGAAAGAGATTCACAAACTATGAATTGAATGATAAGTTCTTAAGGTCCCTAACCAAAGATTGGGACACTAAGATTTGTGCCATCAGAGAAATGGCAAAGTTGGGAGAAATTCCTCCTCCCACACTGTTTGGCAAGTTGTTATCTTATGAGATGCAATTGTCAGTAAGAAAAGAGGAGAAAAGTCAACAAGGACTGAACACAGGGAAAGGACTGTTGCCTTTAAGTCAGAAGTACCTAGAAAGAACAGGACTAAGTCATCAACTCCTCCTCCAGAGGTAGTTGAATCAGAATCTGATGAGTCTGTTAGCACTAAATCTACAAGCAGTGAAAGTGATGAAGATTTTGCTGCATTCACCAGACATTTTCAGAAATTCCTTAAGAAGAAACAGTGGAGGTCCAGACCTTCATATTCCAAAGGGAAAGAAGTCCAGTATCAGGAGAAGAAGCCTTCAAAGAAGGAAGAAAAGACAAAGACTAGTAAGGCAACTGGGTCTAAGATTGTGTGTTACTGCTGCAATAGACAGGGTCATGTTATTGCAGATTGTCCTGAAAGAAGGAAAATCCAGTGACAAAAAGAAGACTCACTTCAAAGGAAAGAAGGAGAAGTCCTTTGTTGCAAAGAATGAGAAGACTCTTTCAGATATTTCTTCTTCAGACACTGAGACAGATGCTGAAGCCTACATAGGGCTATTTGCTGAAGAAGAAGAGAGTTTATGCAGATCTTGGAATCAATCTATGAACAGAGGAAAGTCAGTGCCAAGGACTGATGGCATTGACTGAAAGTACCAAATCCTGGAGCAGCCAGGACCTAGTCAGGTACAATGTCTAACTCCAAGTTCAGATTCCAGTTCTGGTTCAGAGTCAGAATCATCTTCATCAAGTGATGAAAGTGTTTCTGAATCTGAGGGAGATATTCATCAGCTCTTAGATGAATACCAAGTACTGTTGCAAGCCTATAAGAAAAGCAAGATCCTAGCCAAAGTCAGGCAAAGGAGATTGCTGATCTCAAGGCAGCTGCAACAGATTTTGAGAAGCAGTATGATCAAAAACTGAATGAAGTAGCCAGGCTGAAACACATTACTGTGATTCAGATGGGTACTATTACATTTAGAATGATCAATTAGAGACTGGAGACAATCTCCAAAGGAAAGAGAGCTAGTTGCTAGGTTTTCAAAACCTAAATCAGTGCTACCCTTGAATGATGAATTTGTTCATCATAAAGGAAAGGCTGGATTGGGTTTTGTTAAGCCAGCTAGGACTGTTCAGGATTAGTCCAAGTCCAAGGGCAAAGCCCCAACATTCAACAAGCCTGCTGTAGTCAAACAGCAAAGGTTGTACCTAAGCAAAGGTACAACAAGTTTGAATGCTGGTGTTGTGGCAGGTTCGCCACTTTGCCTTGGATTGTTGGCACAATGCCAGTGCCAAGTTGAGTAGCAAGTTACCTGTTGGAAAGCCAGCAGGTAGCTATGTCAAATTGCAAACTAACAATCACCAAGGACCCAAGTTTACTTGGGTTCTAAGGTTCATAATTTGTTTTGCAGATGAATCCAAGTGGCCATACCCCAACATGGTACTTGGATAGTGGTGTTCCAGACACATGACTGGAACTAGGGGACTACTGAAGGACTACATCCAATCAAAAATGGTCCAAAGTGACCTTTGGTGGTTCTGAAAAAGGAATCATCAAAGGGTTTGGTAACATTTCCTCAACTTGTTACCATTACTCATGTGGCTTATGTTAAAGGTTGAAACACAACCTATCTTATAAGTATAGCCAATTAAGTGATGTAGGGTATGACATCTCATTTGTTAAAATGGTTGTCATATCAAGAGGTCAAGTGATCAAGAGATCATTTTGACAGGATATAGAAAGAGAATGTCTATTGTTTAGACATTATGGTTGAGAACAATAGTTCTCCAGTTTGTCTTGTAGCTGATGAGACAGTCTCTCAATGTGTCAATGGCACAAGAGGCTTGCTCATCTTAATTACAAGACTATTGGCAAACTCTTTAGTAAAGAGTTAGTGAGAAATGGTCCTCAAGTTAAGTGTGTCAAAGATGGCATTTGCTCAGCTTGTCAAAAGGGCAAGCAGACTAAATCCACCTTTATAAGCTTAGACAACAAAGATGTTGTGAGGTGTCTATACCTCTTGCATATGGATCTATTTGGTCCAATGCCAGTTCACAGCTTAGGTAGGAAGGTCTACACCTTTGTAGTTGTTGATGACTACTCAAGGTTTTCCTGGGTGTTCTTCTTAAAGCAGAAATCTGAGACACCTAGTGTCTTCTATAGTTTTGTTAAGCAAATTCAGAATGAATTGAACTACAGTGTCAAAATTAGAAGTGACCATGGTACAGAGTTTCAGTCTGAAAGCATGACAAAGCTGTGTGAAGACTATGGATATTTCAAGAATTCTCTTCACCTAGAACACCTCAGCAAAATGGCATTGCTGAAAGGAAAAATAGGACCTTGATAGAGGGCTGGTAGAACCCTATTAAGTGATTCATCACTACCAGAATATTTCTGGGCTGAAGCAGTTAACACTGCATGCATGTGATAAATAGGGCTACCATCACTAAAAGGTTAAACAAGACCCCCTATGAAGTAGTGAAAGGCAGGAAACCAAATCTGTCCTATTTTAGGATCTTTGGTTGTAAATGCTTCATACTTAACAATGGGAAGTCTTACTTAACTAAGTTTGCTGCCAAGTCCAAGAGGGAGTATTTGTTGGGTACAGCAATAATAGTAAGGCTTATAGAGTCTACAACTTGACTACACAAGTTGTAGAGGAGTCTGTGCATGTAGTGTTTGATGAGACACAACTAATTAACAATAGTTGTCTAGTAGTGTGTGCAGCCCCACAGGTCTTACTAAGAAGATGGACAAGCTAGCCATAGAAGATGTACCTGCTGCAAGACAGCAAGTAGAAGAAGATGGCTTATGTCCAGGGGCGAACTACATGTACCAGGAGCTGAAGAAGTACAAGGAACTCAGCATGATGAAGATGCTGTAGAAGTACAACCAGAAGTAAGGATGCCTCCAGCCAACAGGCATCTAAGAGATCATCCAATAGAGCTGATAATTGGAGATCCAAGACAAGGTGTTCAGACAAGGAGCAGAAATCAGAATGCTGAATTTATTCAAGTTTTCTGTCTCAAATAGAACCAAAGAAATTTGAAGAAGCAATACAAGATCCACAGTGGACTGAAGCAATGCAGAGGAAGCTTAATCAGTTCAAAAGGTGCAAGGTTTGGGATCTGGTTCCTAAGCCTAAAGATCACAATGTAATAGGAACAAAGTGGATCTACAGGAACAAGTTAGATGAACAAGGTCATCATTAAGAATAAGGCAGGACTGCTTGCAAAAGGATATAGGCAAGAAGAAGGTATTGATTTTGATCAAACCTTTGCTCCAGTAGCCAGACTGGAAGCCATAAGGATGTTCTTGGCCTATGCAACCTACCAAGGATTCAAAGTATACCAAATGGATGTGAAGTCAGCATTCCTAAATGGTAATTTGAAAGAAGAAGTCTATGTGGAGCAGCCTGCAGGTTTTGTTGATCCAACTTTACCCATTATGTGTATAGACTTAGGAAAGCATTATATGGGTTAAAACAAGCACCTAGAGCTTGGTATGAAACCCTATCTAGTTTCCTCATTGAGAACAAGTTCTCAAGGGGAAAATAGATAAGACTCTATTCCTCAGGGAATCTAGAGGCAAAGTAATACTTGTCCAAATATATGTAGATGACATTATATTTGGGTCTACTGAAAGTAGCCTTTGCAAAAAGTTTGCAAAGCTTATGCAAAGTCAATTTGAGATGAGTAGTATGGGAGAGCTGAAGTTTTCTTGGGTCCTCCAAGTTAAACAGACTGAAGTGTGGCTATCCATATGTCAGTCCAAGTTCACCCTAGAACTCATAAGGAAGTATGGTATGGATTCATCCAGTACCATGAAGACTCCTATGGGGTCAAGTATGTCTCTAAGCAAGGATGATGCAGGAAACCTGTAGATGAAACCTTGTATAGAGGGATAGTTGGCTCCCTACTATACTTGACTGCAAGTAGGCCTGACATTATGTATGCTACATGTGTTTGTGCCAGGTATCAAGCCTGCCCTAAAGAGTCTCACTTGACTGCAGTCAAGAGAATCTTGAGATATCTAAAGGGCACACCTTATCTAGGCCTCTGGTACCCTAGGAATGGAGATTTTGATCTAACAGGCTATTCAGATGCAGACTTTGCAGGATGCAAAGAAGATAGGAAAGAGCACTACTGGATCCTGTCAATTCCTAGGTGGAAGACTCATTTCATGGAGTAGTAAGAAGCAAACCAGTGTGGCTATTTCCACAGCTGAGTCAGAATATGTAGCTGCAGGAAGTTGCTGTGCTCAACTTCTGTGGATTCAACATCAGTTAGAAGACTATGGATTTCAGGTAAGTAGAACTCCACTTTACTGTGATTCTACTAGTGCTATTTCAATAGCTAACAATCCTGTATCACATAGTAGAACTAAACATATTGAGATTAAATATCACTTTCTTAGGGAGCATGTAGAAAGAAATGATATTGCACTTGAATATGTTAGAACTGATAATCAGATAGCTGATATGTTCACTAAGCCCTTAGAAGAAGCTAAGTTTAATAGGTTCAAAATTGAACTAGGTATGATAAACTTAGACTAAGTTTACAGAACTAAAAATTGGCTAAGTAAAAAGGTGTCGACACATAGACAAGTCTATGTCACACAGAATAGTAAGTGTCGACATTTCAGGAAAATGGTGTCGACACATCTAGGAAGTTGGTGTCGACACTTCAGAATGTTAGTGTCGACACATGTCGAGTAGGTGTCGACACATCCAATAAGGTCGACACTTAGTTTTACTCAGAATTTTCTAAGTAAAGTCTCGACTACATGTCGAGTATAGAGGTGTCGACACTTAGCCAAGTGTCGACACATAAAATCTGTTGACTAAATTTGTGTCGACACATGAGTGTCGAGACATTATAAAGTCAGTGTCGACACTTATTGACAGTGTCGACACATCTTTAGAAATTCATCCCGCCTGTTCGTCTTCAAACAAGAAAGGTATAAATAGGGCTCTGTTTGTGTTTGTCGACACGCTTTCAAAGTTTCGAGACCAAACTCTTGTGTCGACATTTCTCTCTTCTCAAGACTAAATCTTCAACCCTAATGGCACCCAAGCTGGAAGAGAACGTTAACGAAGGCTATGAGCTTGTGCGAGGTGCTTTTGACGATGGCGATCAAGAAATCAAGACGGTGATAACCCTAGTCACCGATTCAGGATTGGAGTTCTTTGTTTCAGAACAACCAAATATGGAAGAAGAAGTGCTTGAATTTTACTTACTGGACGTCTGTATGACTCTGGCTACAGAATTAAGTCAAGGGTGCATGGCACCAAGGTCAAGGTTTCTCCCAAGTCCTTGAGAAAGGTACTTCAGCTACTAAGGTTCAAGAAGAACAGGAAGTGACCACATCTAAGACCAGAGAAGCACTCACCTGGTGTGGTCTTGATCCTCAGATGAAAATAGGATCAGTTTTCAACAGGAAGGGAATGAATAATCAAGGCAAATTCCTGTCAAATAGTAGTCAAGGTCATTCTCAGTAAAACTGGAGGCATGACAGGGTTCAGCCTCCATGTTCAATGTCATGACCAGAATTATCTTCAACTTAAGACAGACTGGTCTATGTTTGTCTTGAGAAAGTAAAGAAAGTCTGAAGAAGCCCAATCTGAGCAGGATACTAAGTCTCTACCTGGCTGGATCAATTCCAGAGGTAATGAGCACTGCTGCTGGAACCAAAATCAACCACATGAGAAGGATGGACATGAGAATCTTCTCCAGGTGGGAAGGGTGCTGTCAAAGGAATTGACCACCCCTGAGAAACAAGCTTCTAAAGAAATTCACCCCCACAAAGAAGAGAAGATAGCTGCTGTGACTCAAGAGTCCTCCAGCAGCTCAGGTAGTGAGGAACAGTGGTGTTCACACCTGAGATCAAAGGAGGAGATAGTAGACAAGACTCCTGCTGGTCAAGCTGTGCTGAGATTCGGGGGAGCTGCCTCACACTACCCCCCATCCCTAGGGATCAAGCCAGGGGCCTTCCAGTGTAGCAGAACCATCTACACTGGAAGAGTGAGCAAGCCACCATCTCATCCAAGAGGTACTTTTGATCTTAATACTATCTTTCTATAATAAATTCTGATTTGTCTGATGACCATCAGCACAATCAGCAAGCAACTCAAGAACCAGATGTTGTTCTCAAAGACACATCTGTTATAGCTGATGAACACAGTACTTCTCCTGCACAACTCCAGCTGAATACACAATAAGATCTATTTCTGATTTAGATCAAGATGATTTTGATATGGATAAAATGCTGCTGATGAGAGAAGGTTGCTCTGCTACTGAGGGGGAGAACTTGGAATTTATGGAAGAGCCTATTAGGCTAGATACTGAGAAAGCACAAGATTGCAAACTGACAAACCATCCAGCCCTAAGGATAGGGTGGATATAGAAGTACATCAGAATCTGAGGATGATGCAGCTGAGCAAGCTAAAAGAAGCAGTACTTTGTTTTCAAAAGAAGGAGCCAGAGCTACAGAAGGCTCTACAAACTGTGGCTCAACACTCCTAGTCCAACAAACTCCATCACTGATTATAGTACCCTAATGGTAGCAATGCAAGTCAAGCTGGATGAGCAAAGAAGGCTATAGAAAAATATATTGATGAAGGCCACAAGTCCTTACAGTTTGATTTAGCTCAAGATATCAAGTCCTCAGGTTTGAGATGAACCTGACAAGAAGAAAATGAATGAATGCTTCCACAAGGGTGAAATGCAGTGGTATTCCTGGCCAAACATCAAGAGACAATAAAGACTCAAGTGGATGATATAGCACTAAAGCAAGGCTATGTGCTGGAGAATCAACTCAGAATGAATGATAATTTGACTGCATCCACACATGCCATAGTCACTGAACTGAAGAGTAAGTCTGATGAACCATCAACATCCACCTTGCTGCTGCCAAGGCTGAATTTGATAAAATATTTCAGGAAGAAATTGTTGCAGTCAAGAATGCAATCAAAGATTCACAGAAGGTCATTTCTGAACAGCTTACAAAGCTTAGACCTTATTTTAAGGAAGGCATCAGGTATTTGGATAGCCAAATCAGGTTCCAAAAAGATGATGTGAGAGATCATGTAGCACAAGAAGTCATAAAGGGGAGAGAGTGTTAGTCAGGCCAGTTCTGAGCATGCAAATGGATTTCAAATTCATCAGGGCTACACTTGGATATCCTCCCCTGTGTGATGATGACAATAGCTGAATCAGGTATTCAAAGTGCATATCTTGGAGGTGAGCAACAGGAAGTAGCTCAGTGATCTATCCACCTCCAGATTTTGAAATGATTCATGCTGATATAAGCACAATGTATAGTCCAACTGCTGGCAAGCCCCATGTTATTCTGGAAAAGGTTGTTCAACCTATTACAGCTGCTATGCAAGAGGCTTTGGAAAAAGAAGAAGAGACAAGGCTATCAAAGAAGAAGTTCAGGGAACTTGCTGCGCAAAAACCAGATTTTGAACAGTGGAGCCCTACTTCTAGGAACATTATTCTTACAGCCTGGAAAGCAGCCAAGGACATGTACATGAAAGAAATAAATGTTTCTCAGAAGCAATGGAGGAAGCATGAATCAGCAGGAAGCCATTGTCCAACATAGAAGGAAAGCTAAGTTAGGAAAGCTACCTCCAACAGCTGTGAGCCTAGCAAGTACTTTCCTAAGCCCTATCATTACTTTGAGAGGCAAAAAATCAAGGCTGAAGAACAGAAGAAGAAGGACTCCAAAGGAAGAAGACTGCTGAAGCTGAGCCTGCTGCTGGCTGCTGTGTAAAGGCCAAGTGCAAGCTGGAAAGGCATAGTCATAAAAGAACCAGAGCAGAATTAGACTAAGATTAACTGAAGAATGTTATAATCTGTTACATCAAACATTTTGTGTAAATCATTGAAAATGTATTCACAACAATGTATGAACAATTTTTGATAAATAAATTTCATGATTGTTCAGATGATGTCTATTCTTGTTTGTTCTGAATGCTAATGAGTATACATGTGTGCTTTATTACATGTTAAGTTAACTCTGTTGACATATACCTGTTTACATCATTTTATAATTTTTAATTATGAGTGGTGTATATCATTGACTAGGTGTATGACTTCTCCAAATAGGGGGAGATTGTTGGGTACATTGGTCAAATGTACCTGATTTGAAGAAGCCTCACCAAACTCATGATATACATCATATGTATTTGATGTTTGTTTGAGTTACTTGTGCAGGTTAGAATACACTGGACTGAAGCTAAAAATTTCTAAGTCCATGTGTCGACACCCAGAGGGAAAGTGTCGACACTTGAGAAAGCTTGTGTCGACACCCAGACAAGCAGTGTCGACCTTGGAGTCATTGTGTCGACACCTGGGAAGAAGAGTCGACATCAGTCAAAAAGTGTCGACACTTGGAGCTGTGTCGACACTCAGTGTAGAAGAATGCAAAAAGCTGTGTCGACACTTAGCAGAAGTGTCGACACCTAGAAGAGCTGAGTCAACACCAGAAAGTGTCGACACTTGGAGTTGTGTCGACACTCGCAAAAGTCTGCAGAATCTAAGTACAAGTGTCGACGACTCAACACAATGTGTCGACACTATGCAGAAGATTCAACACCTAAAAAGTGTCGACACTCAGCACAATGTGTCGACACACAACCAGAGAAGTCAACACTTGAAGAAAGTGTCGACACTCAGCACAATGTGTCGACACTTAGTTGAAGACTTTGCACTTGAAGACTAGTGTCGACACAAGGAGCTGTGTCGACACTTAGCAAAGAACAGAAAAGTTACAAAATATTCTAAGTACAAGTGGTCGCACTAAAGGAATGTGTCGACACTCAGATGAAGAAACAAAAATGAAGACTTTGTCGACACCAAGAGACATGTCGACACTTGACAGTTTCAACACATGAAGATGTGTCGACACAAATAACATGTGTCGACACTTAGAAGAATACAGTTAAAGAATGAAGTACAAGTACTGTGTCGACACTCAATTTCAGTTTGTCGACATGCAGAAGAATCTGTGTCGAGACATACAAGGAATTGTGTCGACACCTTGTAGACTTGTGTCGACACTTACACAATATGTGTCGACACTTGGTCTATAGTGTCGACACTTAAGAACAGAAAGTCTCGACACTATCTGACAGTTAGAGAATTTGAAGAAGTGACTGGTTGACAAGACAGCTGCCGATCCAGCCGGTCTACATCACTGTCATAGATATCAGAAGTCTGTTATGAACCGGACCAGCCGGTTACCATGAAGAAGCCTATAAATAGGCACCCATAGTTACAGAACACATAGATAGAGTAATCAAGATTGATCAAGTAATATATAGAAGTGTTGAAAAGCTTTTAACAGAGAGAGTTCAGATCTTTGTAAAGTGTATATTGAAGTATCAAAACAAGAAGATCTTACTGTGCATCGGCAGATCTAAGAAGTTGGAGAGAGAAGCTCCAACCAAGTATTCATCTTTGGAACTAAGGCTGAGAATAAGAATTCAGAGTCATCTGATTTCAAGAAGCAGCGTCAAGGAACAACTGCAGAAGATTCAGACTAATTCAGTTCTAATCAAGAAGCTTTGAAGGAAGCTAAGTCAGTTTGGATCTAACTGAGTTTCTTCCAAGAACTCTTCAGAATCTCTCAACTCCTCTCTTATTTTCTGAGTTGTAGAGTTATCTATTGTACTTTCTATTTTAACTTGTAGGATCCATTGGATCTGAGAGAATTGTAAGCCTATATTATAAAGCTGAGGGTAGGGCTTGGTTGCCTGAGTGTAGGAGTTGAAGAACTCTGAGTGAAGCCTTAATTGGCTGAGTGTAGGCCTGGGTGGCTGAGTGTAGGCCTTTTGGCTGAGTGTAAGGCTTTGGGCCTGAAGGTAGGAACCTAGTTGGGTTCTGAGTTAGTGGAGAAGTTTGGCCGAATCTAGTACACTGCTAGATAGGTGAAGGGGGAAAGTGGATGTACCCAAAGATTGGGGAACCACTATAAATTAGTGTGTCTTCTGTGCTGTGCTGTGAATTGACTGTTTGATTTCTGTAATTGCTGTTAGCTGTAAATCTGTGTAATAATTGTTGTGCTGCCAAAGAAAAGTTAGAAAGGTTTAGGTCACCTATTCACCCCCCCCCCCCTCTAGGTGTTTAGGTACCATATCTTTCATAGTGACAAGAAAGACTCAATACAGGGCAAGAAGG